>OX578135.1:147366015-147966015 GCA_951213105.1 Amaurobius ferox | reverse complement strand
GCTTTTGAATATTCAAAATTATAAAATATTTATAATGCCCATAAAAAAAATCCGAATATTTTTAGAGTTCAAAACACTAATATTTTAACAGAATTGTCAACTTTTCTTGTTTGGTCCAGGGAATTATCTTAAAAGCTATTTAATCCCTATGTACTATACTTTGAATTTCATTCATGTATTTGAAAAGTATTCCACTTTCCCAGCCTTGAGAAAGATTTAGAAGAGTCACAGAAAAGATGAAAATAAACTGAATGGAAAACAATTCTCAATTTTTTAACTAATTACAGGAGCTGAATAACTTTTAAAAATATTTTTGACTTAATATTTAAATACTGTTAGAGGACTGTGTTTATACATACTTATTTACAAAAATGAATAAATGTCAGCAAGTTTAACACCAGTTACATCCATAATGTGCCAGAGTACTTCACTTCATAGTGAATTAAAGCAGTTGGGATAATTTAAAAGCACTGAAGAAAAGTTACCCTTTAACCTCACTAATACAAATCATCAAAACATAAAGAACAACTGTTAAAAGTTCTTGTTGGGAAAATCCAAGGTATACATAATAAGCATTAAAATTGTATTTTTAGTTTGTACCATGTGACACAATTGATAAATGGGGTTCACAACAAGAAACACATTTTGACTCTGAAAATAATTATTTATCGAATATACATTAGGCGGAATGTTCTTTTTATAGAAGGCGTTGTCTGTTAATTCTAAATAAAATAGGAGTAAAAAATACATCCTTGAAAACAGAAATTTTCTTATGAACAGTATACATGTACTTTTACATTTGGAGAGGAAAAATATCTGCCTATAATTATTTATTAACATAATAGTCCCACACTTGATTCGAAAGTTGGATCCTTTACTCAGCATTGACATGCTATGAAAATTAGATTTTCCTAGCATGTAACTTAAAAACACTGTGCAGTTTTCATTTGAGTGCTACTAAAAAATAAAATCATCCTTTCACCTAATATTTAATTATTTCTAACACATCTACAAAGCATTGAATTAAAATTTGCACTTTTTGACAAAACTAAAAATTATATTTTGCACTTACATTTTGCATTATACAGTCTACCTCAAAAGTTTAGTCATTGTGATAAAACTTGAGTGTAAAAAATTTGTATGAAAGTTTAATATTTAACAATAACTAGTATATTTTCTATGTTTAATATAAAAAATATTATTAAATTAGGAAAATCGATTTTAAGACGAATTAATAAAATATAAGGTCTTAAAAAGTTTAGCCATATTTAACATTTTATTGCATTTTATATAAATTAGCTGCGGGCCACTGTACTTCTGCTAGTCAATGAAGATGCTGAGCTACTTTTAATGTTAGTAGACTTGCTTTACTGGAAATGTCAAAGGTTATACAGTTCTAAAGTGAAGAATTAGCTAAATTATAGAGGTTAAAACCTGAGGGATACCCAGTAGCTGGCATATCAGGTCTTATAATCAATCAAAATGTTAAATAGTTTATAGGATAATTGTAAGTGGTGTTATGTACAAGGTAAAATTTTGATGTGGAAGACCATGAGCCACAAGCAAGTGTGATAGGAAGATTTTAAGAATGGCATCTACACAAAAAGTGATGGTATGGCAATTAAAAAAAAATCTACACTTTTAGTGTTAGAGATACTATTTAAAGATGCATTAGGGATTGTGAAATGATTGTGCATAGGAAAATGGCTTGAAAACCACAGTTGAAATATCAACACAAAACTGCATGATTAGAATGGATCCAAATTCATATGTTATTTAAAGATGAATGCCTACTCATAGTCTTAAATGATGAAAAAAAAATGGAATTTGGATAGTCTAGATAGCAAAACCTGTTAGCATAATTTGCAAAAGGAGTCACACCATTTTTTCAGTTGGCATATAGGCAGTTGCTTTATGATGGTAAGAGATGTTTTTGAATATAACAGCTAAACAAAATTGGAATTTCTAAACGTTTATCAAACTATTGCAGACTATCCACAGACACTTGAAGCTCATTTGATGCCATTTGGAGAGTTACTTTGAGGCCCAAACTGGATTTAACAGAAAATCAATGTTTCAGCATTAACTAAAGCATGATTTATCCGAAAAAATAGTGTGTTAGATTGGCTTGGATGTAGTTCAGAAATAATCTGTGAGGAACCTAATTAAGAATCTGTAGGGAATACTCAGCCACAAAGTTAATAAACGATATGGAAAATAGTGTATCTCATCCAATAATATTTAAGAAAAGAATGTAATTAGTATTAATTGCTATTTTTTTTACATATTTAAATGGAAAAAGTGTCAAACTTTTAAGGCATAAAACTTTGGTTAAAATATTTATTTTTGAATTATATATTAATTATGTAATGAATTTATTATTACTTATTTTCCATCAGTAGTGTTACTGAAAAACTAATTTTATAAAATATTATTACAAATTTTGCTCACTGCATATTTTATTGTAAATTTTTTAGACAAACTGTAAGTACCTATTATGTGTCAGCATTAGAACACAATTTGTAATATAACACAAAAAGAAAGACATGAAATTGCACAGTGTGGAGACCCTTGTTTACTTAAAATGTATTACCTACTATTTATTTATCTTTTAAAAATGCATAACGAATTTTTTTTTAACTTATATATATTGTGTAAACAAATATTTTACAGGCTGAGTTCATTACTGAACATGAAAAAAAAAAAAAAAAAAAAAAAAAAAAAAAAAAAAAAAAGTTAGGAGTGCTGTGATTTCAACACTGCTATATGTTAATCAATGATGACTGGTCTTAAAACCAATTTCGATAAAATTTTCAAGTTATATGTAGTTTGATGTTTGTTGTTCATACAGATGTTATACAGATGCATATTGTTGTGGTTGGATAAAAATTGTGCAAGCTGCAAGGCAAAAAATTATTGATTCTAATAGGCGGTCAAAAATAACTCATATATATTCATTTTTGTGCTATTTTCTCTTATAAATTTATACATTTTATTTATGAATTTTTTCTCATGTTAACTTATCGCTTATGTATCCACATTCATTTGTAATAACTCAAGTATTTTACTTTGTTATATTATATCGATAAGTTACTTTAATTACTATCTATGTTTACTTTTGGTAAAAGTTTTGTCATATCAATTGTTGATCCATGAAATTCGTTATACAGATGGGATTTATTATGTTTATTGAAGCAAGAAAGTTCAGTGACTAAACTTTTTAACTTTCGAGAAGAACTTTATTCAATTTGGTCTGTCTGCTATGAAACTAACTCATATTTAATCACAAACAATTTTTCTGAAATTTTATAATTTAAAATAGATAAAACTAGCACTATAGATATATTTTACAAAAATTGCAAAATAAAAATGAGCCAGTAATGGTTGCACTACCTTTACAACAATGCTTCGAAAAATGTGTACAAAAATTTTGAATTATTTATTGCATGATTTTGTTTAATTTTATAAAATTGAAATCTCCCTCACATCATAGAGTCATATGACTACCTAGTTAAATATATATCTTGTTATCAAATCTGAAGACTTATTTTTTAGGATTTCAAGGTGACCAACCTTACTTGCTATAAAATTATCATTGCCAAGCATGGGACAGACAACAAAGTGATACCTGTTCTAAAACAGAGTGATGCAAATAAGCAAGAACCCTTCATCACCCATGGATCGGTCCAAGAATTGCGAGTGGTTTACTAAGTGAACATTTTTTTATTCATGAGCTGAACATTTTTTTATTTATGAGCTGAAGATTAACACAGATCAGTATCATAATATTTTATATCCTTCTACAAAGTGAAGACATTCCCTGTTTCACTAAGTCATCATTTATTGGCTATGATAACGTTAGTAATGTTAAACAGTAACAAAAGGTACAAGGAAGTATTTAGAAAAAGAATCATTTAAACAAATATTCTTAAAAAAGTACATTGAGTTTGAACTAAATACCTTCCATCTTTTTTCCTTGCATACACCATGTAGATGAAACAAATGTAAACTGTCATTATGCAGAAGTAGTACACCATAAAAACAGTACCAGAAAAGAGGTTGGAGCTACTGCTACCGCTCTCGACAAGAAGTTTCACTGATATCAGATGTGAGTGAAGCATCGCTGCTACTTTGTACTGAGCTGATCTCCATCTCCATTTCCATAAAGTCAGAGTTCAAGGGTGATATGGCAGAACTGTTTGGCACACACTGAATATCCTCTGATGTGATGATACGAACTCTGGGGTCTAAGGATGCAAATATTTACATGGGTTTAGGTAAGGAAGAACAAATAAGTTAAATTACAGTAATTCCTTATTAAGCATTAGATATTATTCTGTTCTAGAACAGAATATCACTGCACAATAACAATAGGTTATGAAGAAAAATAATGTAAAGTTCTACACACATAAAATAGTTCCGGCCACACAACTTGATACCATAAACCCCCTGGGTTGGTCGTGTGGTCTGGGCCTTCAACACATAAAATAGTGAAATAAAAGCAAACATTTTAGAAACACATTGGCTTCCTTCGTCAGTGATAACACACCACAAGCTGAAAGCCAAAAATAATAATCAGCCCCTGACACGATTGCACTGAAAAAAAAAGCCTACATTTTCCTAAAGCATTTGTCTGCTTTATACTATTTTATATGCAATGAAATTTGCATTTTTATCTTCATTTTTTAGTACTTTTGAAGATTATCCAATGCAACTACAATTGGTTTTAAATAAGTTGAAAAATCACCATAATTTATCAATGTTGATATCATTAATTAAATAAAAAATGTCACTTTCATCAAATTAAGTTAATAATAATAAAATGAATATATATATATATATATATATATATATATTTATAAATATATAATATTAAATAAATTTGAAAAGTTTCCTAACATAAATGACAAATCTGTTCTATCCAGACATTTAAAAGAAATAAGCTATAACAGCATACCTGCCAACCCGATAACATAAAAAATCTTAAAAATTTCAATGAAAAATCATAAATGATTGAAAAATAGTAAAAAAAAAAACAGTAAAATATGTACTTTGTATTGAATGTATACAATTAATAGAATTTTAAATTAATACAAAATTTTATTTACTCTTACACAAATTATTTTTAATATTATTACTTGTTACGATAGTTTGGATAACATTTAACTGAGTATTACTATTTTTAAAAAAATGGTTATCTTTTTGTTTGCATCTAGGCTGGGGATATACTTTTTTGTGATTTTGCATGTGTGAGGACATTGTTTAGGTAACTATGTGAAATGTTTACATCACAATTACAGGCAATAGTGCAATTACGGCAATAATGCAAAATGCAAATTTTACATCTTTAAATGCTAGAAATGCTGCTTATCCTTGTAGCAAGCTGTTGTTTAGTAAACAAACATTAAGCCTAACATATTTCTCTCATCCAGCATGTTGCAAAACAGTGTTCTTGTCACAGTTTCTTCAAAGCAGAAAAAACTTGCATCTCCTGTTTGAAGGATTCGCCTTCTGGGAAATCATGTTTGGATTTGCTATTTTCATTAAAGAATGGGCCCAAATCGCCGAGATCAGAACTGACCATGGATTTAGAAGAAGAAAACTGCCATTTCACTATAACGGTGGTGCCCATATCCATTGGTGGATATGCAAGCCTAACTAGAAAGATGGTTGTTGTTGAGACCCAGACCGTCCAACCTACCAGAAAGGTATAAGGTAATTGTTTGGGCGGCTGAGAAGTGCCACCCAATTTAGACCGGAACCCAGTGCGGGAGGCATCCACAGGGACCATACCCTCCTTCCCCTACCACCAACCTCTCGGAAGGACGATTAGAAAGATGGTGTCACACTTCTTCCACAGAACATGCTAAGGAACTAATAATGAGTATTTTTTTAAAATAATGAAATTTACAAAAATTCATAAAAAAAAACTGGTAGGTCATTAAAATTGTAAAATGTCTTGTAAATTCGTTTTACGGTAAAATCATAACAGTTGTCATGTATGTTTTTTTTAATTTCTAACAGTAGTACTTGATACAATAATCATTCACTAGTGTGTAAGAACACACAGCAAAAACACCACAGTAGAAATGACATAAAGAAGAAATACACTAAAGTTGCTGGCATGTATGTAGTAGCATGAAAAATTGCAAATATACAAATTTAATTCATCATATTTATAAATACTGTGATATGATAAAGAAATTTTTACCTCATTTAAATCCCCCACTTTCCTAAATGTTTATTCCAAATTCCTAGGCCACATATTCATCTGAAACACTAACTCTTAACACATTCCTCTCTCTCTCAATATAGCACTAGTCTAATTAAAACTCTTTCATTAATTCATCTGCATTTATAACAATCTAAATTCTTTGGACCTCATAAGCAAACTCTGAGTGTGTTTCATGTATAAACATTTTCACCATTAGAGCTCTGTATAATCTATAGACTTCCTTATTCAAATACATGGAATTATTTCTCACTGATCAAGCATTTCTAAAGATGCCAACCTCTGAAAGGGGTCATCAGTAAAAAAATCAGGAATTTTCAGTAGTTTTCAGTAAAACCACATTGACCTTCCGTAACATTTTAACTATACTGAAAATATATATTTTAAAATCTTAGAATAGGTTCTAAAATGTAGTTTTATTTAAAAATTATTATATATTTATTTTAATTATGCCCTAAGAGTTAAATGAGCTTCAGCTAAAATAATAATAATAAGTAAATTCATTAAACAGAGAATTTTTTATTATACAAAATTTACAGTTAAATTATTATAAACTTCTCAATTCAGTTGCTTTTAAGTTCTGTTTAGTTTTTTAGTTTATCTTATACTTTTTTTAATAGCAATGTTCTGATTTTTCAATGTTCATGTATTTTTTCAATTTTCAAAGCACTTAATGTTTCTGCAGATAAGTTGGGTTGGTGATCACAGTAACATTGCAATAGAAGAAAAGTTCACACCAAATGTCTAATTTACCCTTTTGAAATGGTTGCAAAAGGATAAATGGTTACAAATTATTATTTTAATACTGTTATCCAGAAAATAGTCATTCATTTCATTAATAATACATTTGAAAAATAGTTTTTCTGTATAAAGCATGTAATAATTATAAAAATTTTAATTGATGCCAACAGATAGCATAAGTGGAAATTATTTTCACAATTGAACAAAATATACCAAGGATCATGTACAAATGCAGTTTTTCACAATACTGTTGCAAAATAGCCAATCATTTTAATTAATAATACATAGCTTATTTTTGTATACAACATCCAATAATTATTGAAATTTTAATCAATACAGACTGCCTAAGTGGAAAAAATCTTTACAATTAAACAAAATATACCAAGGATTGTGGACAAATGTAGTTAATCACGATACTGCTGCAATATTGTCTTTCACAGAAGATGTTTACACATTTGTAGAATGATTTTATAGTAATAAAACTTAAAATTAATTAAAAACACTTTTTTGATAACAGCTCATTTTATAAAAGCTAAATTATCATTTCTATAGTTTAAATTTGTCTCTTTTAAAAAAGACATATGTATACAAACTTTGTATTAAAAGCTATGCTCTTTCCAAAGAGAGATACTTTTATTCTGCAATTAAAAAACATTGTGAAAACTATAGAATTTGCATTTCTAAATACAAAATAAGCAATATTATTAATAATAAAGGGGAAAAAGCAACAAGCATTACTTTTAATCGAAAAAAGAACAACAAATGAATATCCAAAGTACGAAAGTGCATTTACGACTATCTCAATTATATAAAGTCTCTTGTCTTAAAAGAAAGTTCACCGACTTAAAGAGCACCTGTAGTGTCCTTAAATACCTCTGTAGTGACTGTAAACAAGATAATAAATAAAGATTTAAATCTTAAAAAAAGTTAAAAAGCATAATATTCACTGCTTTTTGACTAGACATGTGGCTAAATGCAGAACACTATGTAGAATTATCTATGAATTCTACATAGATAATGATTTCTCTTTAGTAGGTGACAGATGGAAATATATTGTGACAATTGATGAAGCATGAATCTCCATGAATGTAATAAAAAAAGATCGATTTACTATAGCAAAAGGTGTGGAATAGATCTAAAATCCTGGTTCTAAGAACCAAAAAAGGGTTTCAGTAAAGGATTCATGAATCTAGTTGGCTTTTCACATAATGGAAAATTAAAGTTAAGTAAAAACAAAACAAAACAAAAATGTCCAAATCAATTGAACATATTACGAATGAACATATTACGAAGAATGTTTTAACTTTATCTTGGCCATGATAATTATCAAGATAATGTTTTAAAAAAGAAGTACCATTCCTGTAATTGTAGCCACAGAGTCTTAATAGAGTAGAACTTCACTTACCAGTCACACATCAAAATCTAACGCAAAATATACAGGTAAAGCCATACTTTTTCTCATATTCCTTCAAAGTTTTCTGATGAATTATTGTGTTCCACCAATGGATTATTGTGCTTTTGGATTGTTAAAAAAAGAACTTCCTAAAGGGGGATCAAACAATGGATGGACTATGGAAAGCTGTGAAAGAAGAATGGAATAAAATACCATTCGTAACTTAGAAAAACTATCTTATCTTAGAAATCAAGATGTAGAAAAATAGTTTAGAGAAAGGACCACCAGATAGAACATTTAAAAAATAAATATTCTTACTTCAAACTTGAATCATATTACTTTAAATTTGTTATTAAAATGTGTAAACAGCCTGTATTTTATTAATAATATGTTTAAAAAAGCTTTTTTGTATGCAACAAATAATTATAAAAAAACCATAGTCAATGCAAATAAATTGCATAAAAAAATACATGGTTTCCACTCTTTGGACCAAAAAAAATTCAAGGACTTTCAAGGACTTCCCAAACCAAAAAAAAATTTTTCAAGGACCTAATTTTTTTCATAAATCACGATTGGAAATAAAATGTATGAGACATTTGTTAATTAATCAGAAAAAGGATAAATATAAAATTGACTGAATTTACTGCATTATTTACATTGATAGTCAAAAAGACGACAGTTAACAAAAAGGAAAAACCATCTAAAATATCAAATTATAAAATACGAACTTTTATTTTTTTAGTTTAGAGAGAATATCATTGATTTCGACATCAAGTTTTTGCAATTCAGTTTCTTTTTCTTTTGCAGTTCTTCTGAAACTGTTCGATTGTGTAATAAATCTGAAACACTCTGTTATTACTTATTTCTGCTTTTTAAGTTTATCAGCTGATTTCTGCAGCTCATTAACCTGCCTTTCAATGCAAACCCTTTTTTCTTTCAAGTCCTCTAACAGTGTAATATTTTCCTTCCCCCCCCCCCCCACCTCCTCCAACTTCATTTTTTTCTGTTCATCTAAATAAGAAACATATCTTTGTCTGGCTCCATTCACAGCAGTGCGTAATTCTTTGCTTATAGTAAAGTTTTTTACGCCCTGCAGGAATTGATTTCATCTAGCACAAGCATCCGAAGAAACTACTTCAGACAACAGAGCAAGTGGGAATTACGCAATTATTAGGCAACTCATCATTTCAGAAGGGGAGAAGACTTTTTCCCGATTTCCGTAATTTTCAAGGACTTTCAAGGGCCCCTAGTTCGGAAAAAAAAATTCAAGGACTTTTAAGGACCATGGGAACCATGAAATAAGATTGGGTAAAAATATAATCATTGGTCTTCCCTCTTGTGATGCAGTGGGAATGGCTGCTTACGAGCAAGGATTTCACAATCGCAAAAGAAGAATTTCTAGATGTAAGAATGAGAAAACTTTAATCTGAAAATTCATGACTGCTTCCTATTTCGTGACATTTTTGGATATATGTGACTGATTTCATGCCATTTTCGCCAGCATAGTAATTAAATACATTTGGAATACTTGATGGAAAAAAATAATCGTAATGCAAGATTTCACAGAGAGATGACAAATTAAAGGCACAGGGTTTTCAGGGGTGATTCAATTAAAATAACCTGGAATTCCGGGAAAAACCTGGCTCACAATCACCCCTGCATTCTTTACAGTACAAACCATGATACACTTCATAATAAATTTTATCAAACTTTGCTTTTCGCTGTTTCACTAGTAAGCAGGAAATCATGTCACATGATAAACAAGTATGAGGAGAGGAGAAAAGAAGCACAGTACCATCTCTGTTCGTGGAAAAAGTCGGATCCGACCAGGCATTGAAGGTGCCTAGAGTGGACCGCTCTCAAATCACGATATTACTCTGCTCTTTTCTTCTCACAGAAAGAAACACGAAAAGGAAAAACGGGATTGAGAAGGCCCCAACTAGAGACCATCTATCTGTAAAGTGTGTTTCTTAATAAAGCACAGTAAAAACAAATTTTAAAAGGGCCATGGGTTTTATGGGATTTTTCATAGTTTTAAGAGAAATATAAATAAAACTGTAAGGTGAAATAAAAATCTGTACAAACTACAGAAAGTATGCAAAAGTTGGTTTCTCTGTATATTAAATCCTCCAGAACTATCTCCCTCCTTATCTTCCCCCTTCTAAAACCTTTTACCGTATCTGGTATGGTTGGACAGAACACTTTTATTAATTTAATGAATTCACCACATCTGCTGATCTTTAATGAATCCAGATCTTGATGACTCCCAGTCGAATATGTTTGAATAAATGATTGTTAACCATGAAAGTGCTCAGAGTAACTTGATTAAGATATTATAAAATGCTTCTAAATCATACATTATATATATATATATATATACATAGTGTAGCATGGTTTATACGTTTCTCATTTATTTGTCTTTTACATTTATATGTTGTTTCAGCACAATCCCGATTCATTCCTAACCATGTAATGATAAAATATTTCGTTTATACGAAGCAAAACTTTGGCTATACATCGTTTTCCCCGTTTTTCAGCTGATAAATCTTTCTAAAATTCAAAAATTGTCATTCGGATAGAACATTTGGGAATTGCCACTACAAGGGTAGAGGTACTCTGACCACTGTTACATAGGTTTCCACTGTTACAAATTTAGCAAGCTTTTTGATTCCCAAAGAATTCTTGCTCAAGCTGTCAAATTTACATGGCACCCCTAAACTGCACCTGCTGTGGGAGGGAAGAACAGTGAGAGGGTCTATTCACCAGACTCTTTTGTTTGATAAGCAGTTCATTCTCGAATCGAATTACTATGCTTTTGAGAGCTCACGTTTCAGTATTGCTGTTCAGTCTGTTAGTTATTATTATTATGTTGGTTTCTTAAAAATTTAACGTTCTCCAAAAATGTCCCGAAAGCGTAAAGCACTTTCATTAAAAGATAAAATTGAAATTTTAAAAGAATTTGACAAAAGTACAGGATTAACAAAAGCACATTTGTCTAAAAACTGGAAATTCCAGTTTCTACTCTGAAAACCACTGTCTGTGAAAGAAAAAAAAATCGAGGACAGAGCAGCAGCTTGCGCTTTGAAGAAACTATATGTGCAAGAAAGCAAATTTCCTGAAATAGAGGACATTTTGCTTCAGTTTTTAACACAATGTCGTGCATCAAATATTCCCATGAGTGGGTCCATGTTTATGGAAAAAGTAAAGGAAATTGCATTGAAATTGGATGTAAAAGATGCATGTTTTTCAACTGGATGGTTTCACAAATTCAAAATGCGACATGGAATTTCAAGTCAAGTAGTAAGCAGGGAATCTAAAGATGTTCCAATTGAAACTATTAACGAATGGTTAAAAAATTTGCCGAACAAAATTGATGGATACCAGATGAAGGACATTTACAATGTTGATGAAACAGACCTCTTTTATCATCTCATGTCTGCAAGAACTCTCTCATTTAAAGGTGACAATTGCAATAGTGGCAAAAAAAATCTAAAGATCGCCTCACTGTTTTACTTCGTGCAAACGCTGATGGAAGTGATAAGTTGACTCCTCTAGTCATAGGGAAGTCACGGAAACCAAGGTGTTTTGTAAAAGTTAAAACATTGCTAGTAAGTTATGAAGCAAATACAAAAGCATAAATGACTTAAAATTTTTACTGAGTGATCATAAAAATGGATAAAAATATGAAACAACAAAAATGTATAATTTTACTTTTTATGGATCAATGTACTGCTCACCCCCAAGAGACGGACATTTTGAAAAATGTGAAAGTGGTTTTCTTTCCACCAAATTGCATAAGCAAACTACAACCCCTAGATCTGGGAATAATAAAAAACTTAAAAGTGTACTACAGAAAGCATTTAATTCAACATGCCTTTCAAAGCATCACTACAGGAAATATCCAAGGAAAGATAAATGTACTTCAGGGGATAAACATGATCTCCCTAGCATGGACTCAAGTCAAGTCTGAAACAATAAAAAATTGTTTCATTAAAGGAGGGTTTCCAGATCCAAAATTAGATGAATGCAGGGTGCGTACACTTTTTTGAAAGTGAAATTCAAGGACTTTTAAGGCTTTTTTCAAGGACATTAAAAAAAAATCAAGGATCTATTTTGCTGTTGCACAAAACTGAGTCAGTACAAAAATTGCATTTTTCAGGGTTTTTTTTAAATTAATGAATTTGCAAGAAGTTTTAAATATAAAAATATATTGCTAAACAGAAAAGATGTAACCATATGTAATTATTGACATAATGCACGAATTTTCTGTTATCACCGAAATTCTTGAAAAAATCTGAATGTATTAATGATACAAAGAAACCATCCTTATAATACCTCTTACAGTTTAAAAATATGTCTATATATTATATTAATGGTGTAATAAATATAAAAAATTATCTTAAGTTTGTATTTATAGTACAATTTAAAAACCTTAATTTTGGAATTCTTTTATTTTAACACAAAATATTTGAAAAAATTTCAAAACACAAGCAAAATAGATTCTAGTGTAATATATTTTTAACCAATAGTTAGAAATTATTGTAAAAGCTGAAATTCAAATCAAAGTTATAATTATCAAATTTTATTGTTGAACACAAAACATATATTGAACTGCTGCAACAAAATTAGATATCAGCATTTTCAAAAATTTATGAAAATAAAAACATTAAATTAAATATTTATGTCACACTTATCCCATACCTCACTTCTGAATTAGATAGAAAAATGAATCAGTAATAAATCATAACAAATGTTATTATATTACTTAGTATTGTTAGCTACATCTAATTTTTTATTCAATTATTTTTCTAAATCATGTAATGTGCAATTAATGTGCAACAATATGGAGATGGAGATCGATAGAAAAGAATAATTGTGTACCCTCGGAAATGCCCGCGAAAAAAAACATTAATTTCACAATCGTACTATCTATGTGAAAATAATTAAAAAATTAACCTTTATCATCAACCAAAATATGAAAATAATCTTGTTTAATCAAGTTAATGTACAACAATAGGGAGATGGAGATGGATGGAAAAGGATAATTACGTACTTTTGACAATGCCCGCGAAAAAAAAACTGAATTTCATAAGATCATACAATTTATGTGAAAATTAAAAAATTAACCTTTATAAATAATCAAAATATGAAAATATGCTAGTTTAGTCAAGTTAATGTGCAACAATAGGGAGATGGAGAAAGATGGAAAAGGATAATTACGTACTCTCGACAATGCCGGCAAAAAAAAAACTGAATTTCACGATCGTACTATTTATGTGAAATTAATTAAAAAATTAGCCTTTATAATCAATCAAAATATGAAAATAAGTTAGTTTAGTCAAGTTAATATGCAACAATAGGGAGATGGAGATTGATGGAAAAGGATGATTGCGTAATCTCGGCAACGGCCACAAAGAAAACAAAAAACTCAATTTCACGATCATACTATTTATATGAAAATAATTAAAAAGTTAAGAAGGAAGTTAAAAGTTAAAAAAATGTTAAGTACATTAAGAATGTGATGCCAACAATGACAGTGATGTCAATGCTGGAGATGACGAAACTGCAATCATGGATGAAGAAGACTGGAATCTTCTGAGATCAGAAGTTACTTTCGAGGAGTATGTGAATTGTGGTACCGACGTAATGACTTAGAAATTAATCACAATTGATGAATTAATAGAAAAATTATCTGGTGCTAATTTAAGTAGTGATGACGATGAAAAAAATGTGAAGAAGTTATCCCGCCTTCCTTTAAAAACGCTATGGACTCCATTGATAAACTTAGAACTTATTTTGTTTGTCAAAACACCAGTGAAAAAACTTTTAAAGACCTTAATTTGATTTATAATGCTGTACTGATTACTCACATTCAACCCACACGTCTACAATTAAAGATTTTTTTAATTAACATCTACCTGCATGCACATAAATCGTATAAAACAAGATGTGTATTTACTTAAGATATGTATGTATGAAATTAAAATAAAGGTATAGATTTTTATCATTTTTATAATTGTAATGTTTAAATATAAAAATTTAATAAATATTTTCAATATAGATAATATCTTAAAAAAATAAAAATATTACATTTATATAAATTAGGATGATTTGTAGCATTAAATTTGTAATAATTAAAGTTGTTTCTTAAAATTCCGATTATATGTCTTTTTCGAATTTCCCTTCAGAAACATATAAACAGTGCTCCACTGTGTGTGTGTGTGTGTGTGTATATATATATATATATATATATATATATATATATATAATACTTATATATATCAACTGGTATACATATATTGAGTGAACTTGGTAAATTAATGTTTTAATTAAAAGCAGTTTAATAGAGGAATTATTGTTCTAATTTTTCAAAAAATTGACTTTGCGCATGTAAACAACTAGATAGAACTTATCACTATGGAAACAGATTACCTTCAAATAGATATCTAAGCATTGTTTTAAATTCAAAAGCTCAAATTGCTGCAAAAATAGCTGTAAAGTAAAATAATTTAGATTAAAACACGAAAAAGGTAAGGAAGCATCTGCCTTTGCTGCAGTTGTTCGGTCTTTCTAAACTGAAGAGACTGACTGCTATAGGCTCTGAAACTGGTTGATTATGTTACAAATTTGTTTTATGCTATGATTCTAACAAAATTTTTACCTTCTAGTGCGGATAGTGCTTTTTGTACAGAAAAAGGATGATTAATACACAAACAAAAGATGTGATTTTTTGAAATTTTACAAACTAATCTAAATAATGATAATATATTACATCATTTTTTATAAAAATTGGTTAGTAATATTTTGCTTTACAAAAATTTTCCTCTAAATAACAGCTCTTAAAACTATGTATTTAAACAATCATTTCTAAAATTATGGATGGGCAAATGAAAAATACTTACTTTAGTATGGTTTTAAAAATGAATTGAAATATGCATTGCTGAATCAATAACATCAATAATAAGAAACAGTAATTAATAATATACTTAAGGGTGGGATTAGGTTTTCTTTAATCATTATAAATTGTTTATTTAAATCATTTTGGTAAAGGTATCCATTATTACAAGACAAACCTGGCTCAAAGAAATCTGGCAAGAAACAAAATTTACTTTTATTGCTTTTGATATTTTGATGTGTACAAGAAAAAGAAAAAAAAAAGATCAGTGTGACAGAATCTCTTGTTTCTTTTTAAAGCCTTACACATTTAAATTAAAATATTGGCAGGGTTTGTAAAGCAATCATGTTAATACAAATGATACCTAAAACAATTTTGCTATTAATACATATATATAAACATATATATTAATATATAAACTGGAAATGAATATGACAATTTTTTAAAAATATACTGGTTGTTTTCTACCATATTTCTTAACATTTTAGCATCTCACTACTGCTTGAACTTATTTCACAGTAATTGTTCAGAAGAGACAGGTAATAACACAGCCAAGATGGAAAAAAAATATATATATATATATGAATGGCAATAACTGCAAAATCAATCTGAAGTTAGTGACACACTTTCTATTTCATTGGTTAATTGGTGCTTTGGTTAAACATTTGATACTGCATCAAATTTTTCTGAGGCTCTTATGTTATATCTTTCAATCCATGCTCTTATATAAATAAGTAAAGCTAATATTTCTGTCTGTCACACTTGACAAGAAATTTGTTCAAAATACTGACAATTTGATGATTGGGAAATACTGATTCAAGCTCTGAAAATGAAATTTAATTTCTGATAATCCCCATTGTTTTGTGGGAATTATTAATCTTCTATTTTTGATTCAAAATATAGTTAGTTTCACAGGTTTTGTGTAAGAGATAAGTTTTGTTAGGGATCATATAGTAATTATGATCAGAAAAGGTGGTGCATGGTCTACATGTGCTCACAGATTTCAGGAGCAAAAGTGCAACAAATGGGTAGATGAGAAGAAATTGTTTACGTAACATTATGCACCCTATACTCACAGAACAGGTTTAAAAAGAGATAAGACCTTCCTAAAGCTATGATTGCACTCAGAGTTGCAGATAACATATACTTATTTCACATGTTTTATGTTCTTTTCAACATGAAATAGACAATACCTGTAATCAAGAGCAGATCCAAAAAAATTTTTATAGGAGGGTCAAGATCACTCAATATTTGAACATATGGTCTGATATGTTGTGGACATGTGCCACATCTATAGCTTGGTCTATAAGTACATATTGCAGAGGACATGGGGGGGGGGGGGAGGGTCAGCTAACACTTTGACCCTCCCTTGAATCCACCCCTGCCTGAAATGGTAGCAAGAAAATTTGCCATGTGCCAAAACTTTATGAACCTCCTCATATAATGGTGGTAACATCTAGGACTTCATATATTTCAATCAAAGTAGTAGATTTTTATTAATATTTATAAAACCTTACTTTGATTCAGAAAAAAGTAACAAAATTAATACTTTTAGCATGTACAAGATTTTATACTTTTAGCAAGTGAATAAGCACTGAGTTTGACAAGTTTACTTACATGATTCCTTTTCTATTTCATAACTAGCCCTTTGCTGCAGTGTGACTGGACAGTCTTTGTGAGCAAGGAGCATGGTCTTCAAATTGGCAACTTCATTCCTCAAAAGAGTAACTTCATTCTAAAAGACACACATTCCATTATTAATAACACTTGTTTTACATGGAATACATTTGCAAAGTATGTAAGATTAACATAATTCTAATCATTATACAGAACTTCATAAGTAAGCTGTTAGAACATCATTATATTCCAATTTGTCATAAACTTTTGTGAAAGGTGTTTTTTTAATAATCATTGGTGATAGCATTTTTTTTTACTCTTGATAAGTTACCATATATAGAACATGTAGATATTGTGTAAGATATAAAATTTTCTACATCTTAAAATTCATCCTTTTTCTACAATACCCCTTATTTAAATATCATAGCTATTTATATTTCTTTAAAGCCATAAGCTTCAGATAAGCCATGTGTTAAAAAGTGCTTACCTGGAACTTTCCTCAAAATTTGGGATACCAACCATACACTGCTGTGTCTCATCTCAGGTCAGTTTCCAAATCAATGGAGATATGAGCCACCCATGTCACCCAGATATATGGGCCAATCTAATTGGGTGAAATTATTCATTTTCATTTCCATATGTCCCAGAGACTGTCTCAACATACTACAATTTCATTTTGATAAAGTCATTTTTATGGCAATTATCGGGCAGACAGACAGAATGAACAAAGTTATAAACACTTTACAACTATGTTGGAAAGTGTTAAAAAGAATTCCGAAATTGAACACTACTAAATTAAGACATTTTAACCCTGCAGGGAACTTCGTAGAAATGGAGAAGCAATGTAGTTCAAATGCTTTGGGGTTTTCACAGGCATATTCTGCTAGCTTATCAATATCACACGAATTTGAAACATTGTAATATCTTGAATGAAATGTTGAAGTTTCATCACAAATGTATTTTACATATTAGTCAAAACCATTAATCAAGAATTCAAAATAGTGTTGTATTTCGACTTTAATATGGAAAATGATAGTTTCTGTGGGTATGCAGCTAAAACTTTTTACATTATATAACATTTTGAAGTTATTATATAATTTTATTTAGTTTATTAAATTATTTTTCTTAATTGCATTAATAATTATTTCCTGCCATGTTAAGTATTAGAATAATGTTAACAGCGAGTTTAATTAAACTATATTTTGAAGTGTTTTAATAATGTGATAAAAGACAAGTCTGATGTGAAATATTCTAATCGGAACATCAAGATTTCTTTGAACCTCATTCTTTCATATCACGTTTCTCCCAAACAATGAAAGTTTTAAGAATGTATCATGATAAGAATAAATAAATATTGTGGAATAGAATTGGGTAATTTTATAACATCCTGGCAGAAACTTACAGCAGAATAAAGTAGGAGCTAAATCACACCTTCTTTACATTTAGCTCAAATGCTAATTAACTGAAAAGGTTAAGTCTTATTTTGAACTACCAGTTCAATCATACATATACTTTTTTTTTCCATAACAACTATGATTTTAATTTATTATACAACTGATATGTTTTGGGATCATTTGGAAAAAGACCAAATTTTTAATGAAAATAAATAATGAGATGTCAGTTGACTAAATAGGTAATATAGAATTATAAAAATTTTGCATATAAGTATTTGAAATGTTGTATCTTATTTGCTCAAATATGTTGCATTTAATCATGTATTTTATTATCATTTTCACTCAAATATAACATGGATAATGATCTTGTCACCTTTTGATCATTTGGAATTTAACTATTTTAATTTTTTATATTTATGTAACAATTATGTAACATTTTATAAATCTCATCAATCACAACAAACATAATAGAAATATTGTGGATGAGTGAATGTGTTTGTGAGTTTCAAACATTATAGTTATGTTATAATTTTATAGTCATCAAAGCTGTGTCTCTCTTCAGAGCTCATTTACTCTAATATGATTGTAAAGAAGCATACAGAACTTTCTGTAAATTAAACAATTATATTACATTAAACAAATGAAAGTCTTGGACATGATTGGCAAGGTTTTTACTTTTCTTAGAGAAGAGATATGATACAGAATTTTTTACGTCTTCTTAAAATTAATCCCCCCCCCTCTAAATTACCCTTTATTTAAAACTGTAGCTATTCATACAAGTCATATTTATTTAATATATATTTATAAGTCATATGTTTCAGATAAGCCAAGCACTAAAAACAAGTTAATTAACTAATGTTATTCATTTCTGTGCCATTATATAAATTTGATGACTATGAACGATCACAAGAATTTTGCTTTTGTGCTGATGTATAGTCATTAAGCATTTTATTTGCTCTCTGCCAGACAAATTTTCCATTATCACCTGTTCCTAAACAAATATTTTCCTAACAAAGGGTAAATGAAAAATGCACTGATGAGTGCATCAAAACAAAGGCAAAAATTGATTATTTGCAGTCTGGGTATGTACAACATTTGAAGGTTTTGGAAATTTATGCATCGTAAACCATATTGTCAGTTTCAAGGTTCACATGGACATTTTGGATCCTTTATCTATTCCCATCATTGAAGAATGGTTTAGTGAATCAGAGGATTTCATCTTTTAAAATGATAATTCACCTGATAATTCACCATGCCATCAAATAGCTAATGCTTGCTTTCAAAGAACGACAGAAATGGAATTTAAAGTTTTATCACAGTCTGACCGACTTAAATCTGATTGATAATACTCGACATATTTTGAAATAGAGAATTGATGTCAGACAGCCAACAGATGAAGAATAATTATGCCAGATCATCAAGTAAAGCTGGATTGGCATGCTATTCATGTAAGAAGATGGTTGATTCAATGCATCACCAAATAAAATCTGCAATTCAAACCAAAGGCGGTATTACTAGATATTAATTTGCATGATTAGATATTATATTGCAACTCACTGCAAGATCAGGTAATTTTTTTCTCAACTATGTGTTTATTTTTGTTAATTTTACTTTAAAATGTTTTGATGAAACTGTGTTTCTTGATTAATCCTGTCTAACTAAAAGTGTATTTCTAATTAAATTAAAATTCCCTTTCTTTGGTGGGGGGGGGGGGGGGGGAGAGAGAGAGAGAGAAAATATACTAAGTATATTGTGCTCAACTTGTAATCCTCCTAAAGAAATGTCTGTAATCAGGTACATTCTACCAGGGGTTATAGTAGACAACGGAATCAAGATCAGTTAACTCCTCAGAATGCAATTATCTGTCAATGAAAGGTGAATCAAAAAGTTACAGAAAAAGGGATTAACATGGCCAGTGTGCAAAATTTCATACAAAAGAAAGGGAATTAAAGGCAGGTGCATAAATTTTTGAAATAGTATGTACTCCAAGAGCAATAAAGAATAATTGAAATTAGCAAATAAGAGTATATAGCATCTCAGAGTACTTTAAAGTGGACATCTGAAATAAGAATGAATAAATACCTGCAACTGAACATTGGTGTTAGACAATTCATCAGCTTTCCTCTCTAATGCTGCAGTCCACTTTTTTCTTTTTTCTCGACACCTTGTTGCAGCAGCCCTAAGATATAAAGATTATAAAAAGATTAGATATAAAGATTATAAAGAAAATTATTATATAGGCAGCAACATGACTTTCTTTTGAGATATAAATTACTTCATTTCTTTCAATATTAATATTCAGTAAAATGAGTTTTACTACATTGAATTATAATGAATTTGCAGCTGTATAATAATAATACCCTTTCACTTCTCATTGAAGAGCTTGGAACATTTTTTAATGTTCCAACTCGCCAAAATTCCATAAAAATGAATATTTTGAAAATGGTTTAGTATAATGTTAGTAGATTTATTTGTTTAGTTATTGAATATTACATATAAAACAAGCATTTCATTAATATAATTAAGAATATTATTTTATTTATTTATTTTCACTTTTTGCATTATTTTGCATTTCATCAAACAAAATACCTAAAGCACAAATAAACTGGCAGTTTTTTAAATTATATATATAAAAAAATGAATGTTTTAAAATGATCTTTTCATTTGGAGACTTAACACATTTTGAAAAGATACCAAAACACCAAAATTCTTAAAAGCTAGAAGACCTCGAGAATGGTTTATTCTAGGTATATTGGGGATAGTTTTAGTCATTTGGTCAAAAAATTATGCATAAAACAAGCATTTAGTTTCAAGATTTAAGAATATTTTTTTATTTCAGTGTTTGTTGATTTTTACAGGTTATATTTTTTTCAAACCAGTTTTTCTCCCTGATTGCACCCAAATCTAATTAAAACTAATGCATAAGTAATTAACTACTTGGCACAAAACTCATTCTCTAATTCATCGTATCAAATTTCTTTAATGTAATAATTTTGATGCTAGATATTTTCCAAAACATTGTGAGATTTTCATTGCTTGGTGGTAACCTCATCTCATCCCTATTGCTTGCTTTAGCTGGGACATTTACAACAATCTCAGTGGCATGATTGCAATTGTGCAGAGTGTGATAGATACATGGGATCCAGAGAAAAAAGGAACTTAATTTTAGAAACTAAAATTTTAGACTTAAACTAGAAATAAAGTATACATGACATTTGAATTTTCTTCATTCATACAATCAATATTTCAATTTTTTGGCACTTGACTTCTTTCTACTGAAGTGACAATATTTTATTATGCTAGCAACTCTGATTATTATACATTCCATAAAGATATCATTCGGCTCCAATGAGAAGGCATTTGGGCCATGTGATTTTGGATGAGTCCATTAGTTAAATTCAATGACAGGTGGAAATGTACTAGGAAGAAAGGGCTTCCAGAATTGGAACCTTTAGTGCAAATTAACGCACAATTTGTGCAGAACTATAAAGAGCTTTATATGTATAAGTACATTCAGTGTTGCTATTGGGATTTGGTGGAAATATTTTTTTCATAATGATTAAAATTATTTATTACAATGGTCATAAATGTTTTATTAAAATTGAAGAGTCCGGGCTGTAATACTTTTCTTGTAACTCAAACTCTTTTATTTGGTGAAAAATGTACAATGCATTTTGTGCATATGATTCAGCTCCAAAAAGGAAAAATCTGATGTGAGCACATGACTTTTCCTACAGACTCATATTCATTTTCTCTTTATTTATTTCATAATTTATTAAATGGAGTTTATATGCACAAAATAACATGAATAATTATTTGAAATTACACCGAATTTGCAGTTTTAATTCAATTTTTTTTTCCGGGAAATTTTGCAAAATTACTGAAAAAGCTATATTTTAAGTTCAAATTTTTTGGCCGTGAAATTTTTTGGTATTTGGCAACACTTTCCCTGTAATACACAGATCATTTCTTTGTCAACCTTCTTCCCTATAGCGATGTGGACTCATCCAAGGTCATCTGCCAACTCATGGAAGCTGGACAGTATAAGATCTTGTTTCTATTCTATGGAGCAAAGTTGCACATTATGTAATAGTATCACATGTGATGTTTTACTTACAGTTTAATTGCAATTATTTTTTCCCTGTATGTATATATCAGTATTTTTGGCTCCTGATAATGAGAGATGCTATCATTAGGTGGCTAGTCACATGAAGTATTTATAAACATATTTCTTAATTTAGCTAACCATTAAATTGTTATGTTGACAGGTCCACTAGCTATTTTCCCATAGTGTGTTGGCAACATGAATAGAAATTACAAAACATGACTTTGCCTGACAAACAATAAATAACTAGATTACAACATAAAATGCTGCACAAATAAAATCTAATAAGCAAACAATCATTTCAAAAATGTTATGGGTTATCTTCATCAGTGTGAGTAGGTCCAGAGGGTGGCTCACTCTTGACCCACTGTTTGGTGTTTGATGTGAGCAGACAAGGTAGCTCCTCGTCTGCTCGCACTGATGTAAAAATCTATCATGTATTTTCAGATCGATCACATGTTTACTACATTTTATGTGCACAGGTTTTACATTGTAATCTAGTCATTTATTGAAATGAAAAATAGCTTATAAATATATTTGTAACAATAATAGGAAAAGTACATTAAAAGACTTTTACTACTTATTTTTTGTTTCTTAATACAGATAAACGAACAGCATTTGTCTTCATGTTCTACATGACATCTATTAGCTGGAAAACTTGTGTCTCCCACTTCCCCACATACTTATTTCTCATTTTTTTCTTAACTATTGCTCTTCTAATACTTTAAAAATGAGAAGAATTTCTTTTACAATACTTTTGAAACATAAAGTACAATTACAATATTTTTTTATTTTCTAAGATTTCTTAGATATATCTACCAATTTTCCCTTCTAGAAAACCTTAAACTCTTTAAAAAATCTCAAATTTGCAAATTCAAATCATTAGGTCTTTTTCTGAAAATTAAAACAATCAAATACAGGCTTTTAATGCATAGTAACAAAGAATACAGTATTACATAATCCAAGAATATTTAAACAATAATAGTAAAGAAGTTACTGTGCTCACCTATTCCTTTCTAATGATCTTATTCGTTTTTCATCAGTATCATCAACAAGGTCTCTACGTTTACGGCTGAAAAATTAAACATGAATTGCAATTAATAACTTCCACTTTGATAATCATGTACTGTAAGTATAATCTAATCTGTTAGAAAGCTAATATAGTCAATTATCTAGGAGCTCTGTACAAAATAAGACAGCTAGGAAAGAAAATTGTACATTTAATCAACTTTGTTTTGTGTGGTAAAGAGAGTATAGAAACAAATTGCCTCTAAGGACACTAATACAAATCCCATTTTGAGTGCAAGGAAAGTAAAGAAAACCAGATTCACTATGTTTTCAAGAATAGAAAATTTTAGAAAAATGTCAGATCTGGGAAACAGTCTACGGGTGGGTACCAAACAAATTAAGACATCTAGGGACCAAAAATATACCCCCTGACAAATTTATTTTTGATGTAACGGAAATTCTAAAACATATTGTCTTGAGGCATTGATAATAAGAGAAATTCAATGGTGACTGAAAGGAAAGTAAAAGAAATTTGATTCAGTAACAACACTTTCAATACTTCCTTCACAAGAAAGTAGGCATAAGAAAATTAAGTGACCTAATTTTCATATGCCTGCTTTCTTTAAGGAAGTATTGAAAGTGTTATCACAAGCAACAGTTTCATTTTTGTGATTTTTATTGATTCAGTAAGTTTTTAATTTGAAACTTTGCAAAAATGTTAGATCTAGCTCATTTTTAGCAATTAGGTCTCTGTGATATGACCAAAGAGCAAATTAAAAAAAAAATCATTTGTTTCTATTACTTAAAAAAGTGAAAGTAAAAAACTAATTGTTTACTGCAATTAAACTACTTTGACATGACTTTTAACAGAGATGGATTTAATTTCCTGAGTTTTAGAAAATAATTTTCATAAACTATCACAGTCACAGCTGTCCAAGCAGTTACTCGAGCCCTTCGGATGAGTCGGACGGTCTGGGTCTTCAACAAACTATCACAGTCTGAATCACAGCAGTTTACAACACATCATATTATTTAGTGAAATAAATTTGAACAATGTAATTCATAAAACAAACTAATAGGAAAAATTAGTCATTTTTTTTGTTATTATATTGCAGTCATAAATTTAAATTTAAAAAATCAAAATACTAGTTTCAAGTAGAATAGAGAAAATAATTTTTATAAAAAAACAATTTAAAATTACAGTTTTCAATGAATTTTTCCCATGTTTTTTATGTAAGGAAATACAATTTTTCAAATATTTTTTCCCCAAGAATATGAGCTGAATTTAAATTCTCCGAGGATTCCAGATTTAGTATGCTCAACTTATTAGAATTCCAGTAGCTGAAGAGAAATAGGTTTTTGGAGTATAATGAAGTTTTTAGAAAGTGTTAACCGTTTTATTGCTAAAACAAACCACATTAATTTTCAATATCGATAAAATGAAAAATGAACTTAGTATCAATGAATGAATTAGCATCTCCAGCTCAAATGTGACTCAGTAGTTAATGCTTCTAAACACAGGATCAATGTTACAACTAGGCAGGCTTTATTTTCATGTTGTTTATTATAATATACCAGGTGTTACCTTATTTTCATGCTTTGATGAACATGTAACATGAGTTCCCCATATAATCTCCATTAAAAGCACTAATCACATAGCCTATGAAATAGATGGAAACTTATCATAAACACATACTCCTTAATGTGGCAGACTAGCAGATATCATGCTTATTGTGCATCACTGATTATACTTCAAATAAGTTAACATCATACAACAGTTAGTCTTTTGGGTATTAGTAATATCCAATAAAACTCATAACTCCTCACTATATAAATGAAAAACATTTTACTGAGGACTAAAAGAACTGCCGGGTATAGCCAAATATTTGCTCACAATATTTAAATGCACTTTCGCCATTAGAGTTAAAAGTATTACAAGCATTAAATTAGTAATGTGATTTTTACTTTTTCATATTGTATAGAAAAAGTATTTCTTTTTTAAAAATTTTCAAATTCGAGGTTTGAGTAAATAAAAATGTTGCGTTATATCCTGAATCTATTTCAAACACTTTTGGTAAGCTGTTCATTCTGTGTGTATATGAGGTATGAATATGATAACACGAGAATGAATGCATGGCCCATTATAAAATTTTATGTGTATATACATTATATGAAAAACTAGAACTAGATAGAATTTTCAGTCATCCTCATGATTAGAACTTGAATTATATGAATTAGAATTTTCAGTCATTCTTATGATTAGAACTTGAATTATATGAATTTTGAGATTTTCATAACCTTATTTCCTATGGAAAATGCTAATAATTTTTGGAACATTGATGATAGCATACAATACAGAAGGTCATTTGCACTTTATAGAAACAATTTTGATAATTACTTTTTATGCATAAAGGGCATATTTCTTGCAGCGATTTGCTTCTCTCTGATAGCCTTGATTTTTGACTATAGCTCACGTTCAAATTTTCCATGAAAGTAAACTTTTTCTTAGCACCGTCATGCCAATTTTATCGCACTCCTCTTGGGTCGTTTTCCAAATTCCATTCAGTGTTCTTGGAGGCCATTTTCCTAAGTCTCGTTTTAACAAACCAAAAGCGCAAAAGTCCATAGGAGAAGCATCAGGTGATTTTACAGGTATTTCATTAAATGGGATACATTTTATTTCTGTTTCTCTCTTTGCTAAATATGCGGCAGTTGACTTAGATGTGTACCTAGAGACTTTGTTCATATGCCAAATCTTTATCTCAAAATGCTAACGAGAAACATAAATACAAAATTGTTTCCATACAGTGCGAATGACCTTCTGTAGGATTGATAATCTATAGACATTGATGGTTTATAAATAGTTTTCATTAACAAAAATAAGCCAAAATTCATAGGCATCACTTAGCTAACTTGAAAAAAAGAAATAATTTATACAAATAAATTGGGTACTAAATCTGAAAAAGATCCATATATTTTTCATTCTCATGATTGTGATACCAATAGAATTAAACAGTATGAAGTGTGAATGTATCAGAAAATCGAATGGAGACATACTTCAGATGTTTTAATATATACATTATGAAAAGAGCATGTAGTCAAGGAAAAAACACTACCAAAGAAATTTCACACATGGTTGCATATAAAATTACCAATTTGAAAAAAAATAGAAAATTGTGTGTGAAGTGAGTATGATCTGCATGTAAAGAAATGTGCATTAATATACAGATTACTTAAATACCTTAAAGGAAATCCAAATTTTATGCAACAAATGAAGCTTTATACATAAATTATAAAAAAAAAATTTACACATACATATTTAGGAGAGAGTGGTAGCCCAGTGGTTAGTGAGCAGGAATTGCACTCGGTAGGCCCGGGTTCGATTCCCTCCACTGCCCAAACTGCCGTCGTGTTCACGCGGAGTATAATCACATTAAACATGTGGGTACGTAAGTCCTTCCAAGATGTTGGTGGTAGGGGAACGAGGGTACGGTCCCTGTGGATGCCTTCCCCACTGGGTTCCGGTCTAAATTGGGTGGCTCTCCCCGGCCGTCCAAACTGTTACCTTACACCTTTCTGGTAGGTCAGACGGTCTGGGTCTCAACAATAACATACATATTTAGGAGAAAACCCACATGCGAGTCAATTTAAATTTAGAAATTTCATCCAAATATATATTCTTTAAAACATTTGGTCGATACACAAATTAAATATTCTCACAACTTAGGTAGTTATTTTAATCCAAAATCAAACTACCTAAATTTGGAAATACTTGCATAGTATTACAGTATATGCACGGTAAATAAAAAAATAAATAAGTACAATATATATATTTTTGAGATATACATTGTTCATTGTTATTCTAATAGCATTCTAAATAACATTGTTTTTCAAAAAATGACATTAAATATTTAATTAATTTTTCTATAAAAATAAAAAGTATAAGAATATGTTCTTGTTATATAAAAATTATCTTTACTGGTAATTCTAAGGAATAAAACATCTTGGTCCCATGTGTAAAACAATTTAACTAAAAATATGAAATTTGGTCAATGTATGTCAAAGGAATAATATGAAATATGAAATAGTAGCAAATTATTTTCCCGTACCATTTTTTTTTTATCTTATTGCAACAATTGAAAACAAATTTAAATGTTTTTGCCAAATTTAAATGTCTTTGTCTAAATAAATAGCATGACTTCAGAAGTATCAATAATTCTTGTAATCATACTTTACCCTCTGGCATCAACTGATAAACAATGATTAAGGTATACCATCCATTTATTAAATTTGTTTCTTTATTTTGCTATTATTTATACTGGATTTTAAAAAATGGTCCAATGCTTATTAAGATCAATAAACATTTTTTTATAGAAATAAAACAATTTAAATCTAT
This sequence comes from Amaurobius ferox, assembly GCA_951213105.1. Taxonomy (NCBI): domain Eukaryota; kingdom Metazoa; phylum Arthropoda; class Arachnida; order Araneae; family Amaurobiidae; genus Amaurobius; species Amaurobius ferox. The sequence continues at coordinate 147,938,234 of OX578135.1, read as the reverse complement.
TGCTAAGCAACATAATTTTCTTCAAATGAAGTTTCAGAAAAGAAGTGGTATACTCAACGTTATTTCTTATTAAGAATTAGTATTGTGTTTTTTAACCCCTTGCCTGTGGAGTATATTTCAGGAAAGTGGGTCAAAAATGGAAAATTTTCTTTATGCTTCAGTTTTGTCTATTATAACATTTAAAAAGGTTAGAAAAATTTTATTTTGTAAAAATATAAATTTTTATATGAAATAACTACTATATTTAATATTTTGACATACATGTGGAAAATTAATGGATTATATTCATATTTTACTCAAAATTGTTTAATTATAGCAAAATAAATCAAATAATCTTTTGAATTTCACAAATCATTTCACAGAATCATTTTTCAGAATTTCACAAATCTTTTATAGTATGATATATACGAAAAATATGACCCGGCACACAAGCCGACATCACACTCTTTACAATAAACTCTGTTTATATCCCGCTTAATCAAGCTACTGATACCGCCTACTTCAAAAAAAAATGTGGACAAGTATCGCCATCTGTTGGAAAAACAATGAACTATATTGTAAAGCATTTGGGAAGGCAAAACGGACTCAATTCGGGATCAACGGAATAGAAACACTGATTTTTCGCTTGCACGAAGTCAGTTCGGGCATTCCAAATTTGGCGCAGAAGGGTTGCCCGAACTGGATTCGGGTGGCACAGGCAAGGGGTTAACTGATATAGCTGACAACTTCTGCACTTAGAAACTCTAAACATGGACGTGTGTGTGGTTACCCACAGTAAAAAATAAACCATCCTAAATTTTAAAAAAATCAATCAATAGATCTGTATAAAAAGCAAACAGACTGAAAGACATACTTAATTTTATATGAAGATATTTACCCATTATGAACTGGTTTCAAAGGTGGGAATGGTGATGATGGAGGAGATATACTCAATCCAAAACTATCATCTGATAGTACACGAATAGAAGGCTTGGGCTTAGATTTTGTAGACAGACCTTTTTTCACAGTATATTTAGGATTCGTAGAGTATACTCCATTCATTTTCTGTGGGATATAGTATTGTATTACTAATCAAACATATTTTTTAGTACATTTCTACAATACATAGCATATACATGGGAAAACAATTTCAGATGATCTAAATTATAATGAGTTATGTAGTTATACATTTTCATGGTAATAATAAAGTAACTCAATAAGCATTATATTATTTTTTTTAATTGATACTTACATTTATAAATCATTCAAATTCTGGCAATGTCACTGTATGAAATCAAGATTTAAGTGGATGGTGTTTTGATACATTATATTATACATACAAAGATTTTCTTCATGCAGTGTCTGTTTTGTAAACTGAATTTAAATTTAGAAAAGAATTGTTTGACATTGACGCCGTTTGTGGATAGACTTTACGTAGCTAAAAAACAAGATTTTTTTTTTTTTGCATTAAAATATTAGCCTACGGCATCAAGGTGAAATACTAGCTATTTGTATAAAAAATGGGCTCGAAAACAAATGTGGAAAACATTGAGATTTCCAGATAAATTTGTCCAAACTTCTAGAGTCTAAATCATAGCATCTTGCAATACATTGCTTTTTATATGGTAAAATCAAATCAAATAAAATTATGTAATTTGTACTAAAACAAATTGAAAAAAAAAAAATTAAATAGAGTGCTGAAAAAGCTATGAAATCAAAAATTAAAGATCAAAATATGGTTTCAGGCACAATCAGAAAATAATCTTAGCATCATAAAGTTCACAGAATGATTTTTTCAATAAAATTTAATTAGAATACATATGTTATTTCAATTTTTGATGAATTTTAAAAATATTTTTTGCAGTGTTCAGTATAAATTAACTTTTACATTTTGCCATTGCCTAAATTTTCTATCGTACAATCACGAAATTTAACAAGTATGACACTACACAATTCTGCTCTCTATAAAAGAAATGACTGTGACATTTGTCAATTTTTAATACCTTTTGTTACTTCAACACAGTAAACATAAATTTCACAACCTCCAGCAGAGATGAAATGAGTGACTACTTCAGAAAGACAACTGCATGTGTAAAATGTTAACATTGTTTCTTGGGCAACAGAATTTTCTTTTTTGAAAAGTGAACAGGAATGTATAGGACACTTAGATTAACCAGTTAAATAAAGTGACATTGTAATGGGTGCTTGGGCTTCATTTGAATGGAAATATTTAATCTAAGGGGATTTTTAAGCAAACGGGCAAGTGCAAGAGGGATGTTTCATTGATCTATTATTAGCAATTTTCCCAAAGTAACAGGAAAACATGGAATGGGTCATAGCAGTTAAGTGCCTGGGTAAGAGCATGTAGGCCACTTCAAAATAGCCAAGCCTATATATTTCTCTACTTTAGGCTCTTAACAGTTGAATTTCAACAATCTTGATGCATATCATTAGCTGTGACCTGTCGGCAAATGAAATTTAAGGGGTTTTTTAATGACTACGAGAAAAAGGAACTCTGTAATAGGGAAGCAAAATTTTTTTCTAGTTTTACTCCACATTAGTTTCTCCTAACCTGTAATATGCATGCTGTAGGGGTATATGGCATCATAGGAGGTATGTGAAAAAAATGTGATAACAGACATAGGCAGAACATCCTTACTGTGAAACTACACAATGCAGGAGTCCCAGAACTGTAAAATCACCCCCCCCCCCCCCTCCCACAAGAAATTTTTTTGAAATAAATATGTAGGAAATGATATGGTAGGGATCTCAGGTCGAATCTCATGGAAACAACAATGGCAGACATAAGAAAACTTATGGTATTCTTAATTACCATATACTTATAAATTGAAAAATTTGGGACAGAAAAAGAACTCCAAAGTGGGGAAAGGGGATTGCGAAGCTTAAAAAGAAAAAAAAAAATTGGAAGTCTAAAAGTTCTTCTTGCGAGGCAATCCATCCAAAATTTATGTAGTAGTAATTAAACAATCGTGACCTTCCAAATTTCTCTGTATTCCAAATCTCTCCTGGTTTTGTATACTACTAGCTTTGTATACTGCTTTCAAGACTACTAGAATATTGCATCATAACTGGACTGAATGCAGGCACGTCCACGCTACAGCCACTGTTACATTTTGCTCATTTTCAATCATATGTGTTTTACTCTCGTTTCTCCAATTATGGCTAATTGGCTTCAATAAAGAGTGGTGCTTCACAGATTGTGTAAAATTACAATGTGGAATTTTAAGTTGAAACTAATTTCTTTTGCAGAGAATACTACCAACTGTGCTGTTTCACATCAATTCAGGGTTGATGAAAAAATCGATGGAAATAATGGGCAGAAACCTTAATAAGTCAAATATTATTTTGATTGTGGGTGGGTCAGGGGCACTTGGGACAGAGATGCAATACCTACAGGAAATGGTAGCAAATCATTCAAGAAATATTGCATTAGTAATGAACTTGATGGCACAGATCATGATGGGGATTTTATAAGTGACAACGACAGTGATTCTTATGACATGGACATGGATAGGATTGCTGATATTTACATCATGCGTCAATGATGTAGAAAGCTTTTTTTTTTTAACTGTTAGTGAGTTTGACTTGGGACTATATGTATTAACTTTGCTCAGAAACAGGCTTTAAAGGGTTCTGATGGAATTTTTGTTATGCAAATAAAATTTTATTATTGTATATTTAATTTTTCTTAATTTTACAGTGTTTTTGAATAAATTTATTGAAACTTTTTTTCTCATTTTGGGATCGACTTATGCCAGTTTTTGATTTTTTCAAATTTATTTCTCAAAAAATAGGGGAGGGGGTCAACTTATATGTGAAGTTGATTTATACGCAAGCATATATACGGGAAATATCATTTTTAGAAAACTTAGGAATTTTCGAAATAAGTAAAGTCAAGAAGTACTAAACAGATGAAACATTAAAAATGAAATTGCTGGACTATATGTACATACCTTGGTTCTTTCTTAGCTGCAAATACTGAAAAAATCTTAATTTTATTGATTTTCAGAACTAAATAAATAAATAAATATTGGAAAACCAATGTTGATTTTTATTTATTGTATATTGAACTTATAATTCAAAGTTTAAATTATAGTATTCTTTCAATTGTTTTTAAATTTAAATACTGTAAGAAAGTAGAAATTGAAAAGAATATACACATTTTGTTAGTCCACAATAGAAAATTAGGAAAACTCATATCCAGCCATCTTTATGATAAAATAAAATGAGGGACAATTCCAGTTGAAATTATTAAAATACTAGCCATATATCCTTCATATGGAATATACAGGGTGAGTCAAAAGTCCTTAGACAGACTTTAAGGGTAGGTCAGGCATACAGAAACAAGTAATTTTTACAACAGAACATAGGGTTGCAAACGCAAAGGGTGGCTGCTAGAGGGGCTCTTTGGTAATGACTTAAGTAAAAGAAAAGGTTACCAGATAGTGTACAAAACAGGTTTAATGGAACACAAAGTCACAATAGCACAACACAGGTGCATGAATAACAACATTACAAGTCGTATGCAGCATGACGGATACAAAGGCAAGTAGGACATAGTATCACTAACAAACGTTTGGAGTTCTTAAAGTAAGTGTTCAAAGGACTATTTGCCATCAGAAGTGATACACTCTTCGCAAAGTCGACGCATGGACCGTCGTACATTCTCAAAGATGCCAGGCCTCTCACAGATACGTTCAGCTGCTTCAATTACTCTTGCGACAAGGTCTTCGTCGGATGTAACAGGGGTTTCGTAAACAAGGTTTTTCATGTAGCTCTACAGGAAAAAATCAAGGGGGGAGGACAAGTCTAAGGATCGAGGAGGTCACCTACCTGATGGGACCACCTCGGCCAATCCATTTCCGTGGATAAGTTGCATCGAGATACTCCCGCACAATTCAACTGAAATGTGCGGGCGCCCTGTCGTGCTGAAACATGTTATGACGAATGCCTGCCGGAATGTCATGGAGTAATTCTGGTAAGACATCCTCCAAAAAAATGTGATACGTTCACCCGTCCAGCCATGTTGGGAGAAGGTATAGGCCTAGCAAACCATCTCCCACAATTCCTGCCCAAGCGTTTATGGTAAATCATTGTTGAGCAGAATGTGGCCGTGTTCCTCGGAGGTTTTCATGTGCCCAAATGTGCCAGTTGTGCACATTCACAACACTGTCCCTTGAAAATGTAGCTTTTTCCATGAAACAAACCCAGGCTGGAAAATGGACCTGTGCAACAGCTTGTTGCAAAAACCAAACTGCAAATATGAGTTGCAGGGGATAGTCTCTTGCTCCAAGTAGCTGGACACATTGGATATGGTACGGGTGTAAAGACTCACCGTTCAATATGCGACACACACTGGATTGCGAAATGGTTCACCTACTTGTACTTGGGTCACGTTTAACTTCGCATGTGATCGCTTCTTTTGTGACAGGTTCAAGAGTCGTTCAGTCTCGACCAAAAAGTCTCTGTATTCCGAATGTCCCTGTTGTACATAATCTTTGGTGCAAATGCCCAAATGCCTGATGATGGGGCACTTGCCGATTCGAATAGCACTGTTGATACAAACACTGTGCTGCACGGCCATTTCCTTTTACTTCCCCGCAAATCAAATGCATCTCTGCCATCTGATGGCTGTAGCTCTCCATCCTATATTGGCAATGTTCGCGCCTCGAATGATCCTGCACCAAGTCCCAACTCACTCACTTGCAAAGAGTTCCCTCTAGCGGATGCCCTTTGCGTTTGCGACCCCGTGTAAAAATGACTTGTTTCTGTATGCCTGACCTACCCTTAAAGTCTGTCTAAGGACTTTTAACTCACCCTGTATAATATAAAGAAACTTTAAATTCATAATTATGTGCAAATTCCTATAGTATTCTAAATGACGTTGTTATTTAAAACCTACTTTTAAAATATTTTATCTAATTCTCCTAAAAAGAAGTATAAGAATCTGTTCTTGCTATACAAAATTATCTTTACACGCAAATTTGCAGAATAAAACTTCCTGGACCTGTTTGTAAACAAATTTATAAAAAATCTGAAATGTGATCAATATATACTAAACTGAAAACACTATGAAATTTGATCAATATATGCCAAAATGAAAATGCTAAAATGGTATTAGAAGATATACCTGTACTACTTTTATTCTGTTTTAACAATTGGCTAAATATAATGAGTTAATTGGCTAAATACAATATATGAGTTAATTGGCTAAATACAATATATGAGTTAATTAGCTAAACACAACATACGAGTGTGAAAAATATTTTCCAAAATAAAACAGATGACATAAGAAATTGAAAACATCAATAATTCCTGTAATATTTAAACCCAAAGGCTGTAATGGATATAATTTAATCAAAAATGCAATTCTGATAAAATTCAGTTTTATATACATTTCTTTATTACATAAATCAGAAACAATTTAATAAAAATCATCTGCTGTATAAACATATTTGATTTAATTCTATTGTTATGCAACATATATTTTCCTTCAAATAAATTTGCAGAAAAAGTATCATCTCCATGATACTATTTCTATAGGAGGTATGTTTTTTATTAATATCTTGACAACCTCTGGTCCCAGGAACTTAAAAAACAGACTAAATTTTAAGTGGGGCTATTCCAAAGGTTGGCCACAAAATTGAATGAAATTCAGTGCAGCTGTCCCAAAATGATGAGACAAATACATAAACACACATACAGATAGATTTCTAATTTTAATTATATAAATACTAATGTCTTCAATAGCAGCCATCATATACTATATATACAGGGATCTCTCATAAGTCCTTATGTATCCTTTTAATTTTCAATTGAAGTATTCTAGAGCTGCAAAAGCAGGATCTATTAATAGAAAAGCAAATATGTGCTATTGATTGAGAATGTTTGCAGTGCCTCTAGTGGCAAATTGAATAAGTTAGAATTCCTATCTTGAAAATGGAGCATGATAGGTGAGAATTTTCAATTACAAAGTTATAGTACATTCCCTATTTAGTATGGAAAGACATACGATTTATATATAACATGCACACAGATGATAAAAAATGATGTCAACAAAAAGAGATAATTATTGTTCTGCATCATTTATCTACCATTTGAATACAACTTTTTTTACTGCAAAAAGGATAATTCTAAATAAGTTACAATTAGCTTATTTATTACATAATTTTTTTCCCATGCATATTTTTAACTATTTCCTTCAGAAGTACCTCAGTATAAAGAGATATTTGCATAACTATCACTTTTGGTTGACCTCATTCTTTATTATCTGTGTACATATTATGCACAAATCACACATTTATCCATACTAAATAAAGAATGCTTTACACCAGGGTTGTCCAACATATGGCTCGCAGGCCACAGTCCAGTCCACAGAAGGTTTGAATCCGGCCCGCCTACTATTGTTTGCAATTTTTTTTTTTTAAATGGAGGATTAAAAAAAAAAATGTAGAAAAATAAATTTTTCAGAAATAAGGAGAAGCCGCAGAAACAGTATGGCAACCCTTTTCCCTATCACAAGTGGGCAAACAAATAGTCCGAAGAAATGCTAAAGAGTAGTGGGGGAGGTGATAAGGATGTCACAGTCATTGGTAGCATTGTTTTCTCCAGCCAATCAGGTGTCAACTATCCACCTGTTCCACGCAGAGTTCATGTGACAATTCCACATTAGCTTTCGTCGGGAAATCGTCTTTTCAATAGAAAGTTTTTGTCACAGGAGTACCTTGCTTGTGCTAGTTACACGTCAGTAAGTTTCTTTGTATTCCAGAGAAGCTTTTGCTAAAATACATCATACCAAAAATTGTGGCTTCAATGAATACACACAAGAAAAGGAAAATTGATTCTGAATATAGAGCTTTTAAGGGTGCTTGGACCAATGATTTCTTTTGTTATTGACCATATAACAGGGGCATATTGTGTCTTATATGCCAAGAGAGCATAGCTGTTATAAAAGAATATAATATCAAGAGACATTATTCTTCGAAGCATGCTAGCGAATATGACCATCTTACAGACCAGGCAAGAATTGATAGAGTGAACTCTCTAAAAAACAGTATTATTCGGTAACAATCTTTCTTTAAAGCTGCAAACCTAAATTCTGAGGAGGCTGCCAAGATCAGTTATTTGATTGCCGAAAAAATAGTGAAGAGAGGCAAACTTTTATCTGATGGGGAATTTGTAAAAGATTGCTTGAGTATATTTACATCTGAGCATGTCCTGATAAAAATTCGATGGTTGAGAAAACGAGTCTTTCACACCAGACAGTTGCTAGAAGAGTAGACAATTTAGCAACCAATATTGAAGATTCTTTAATTAAAAGACTCAAATCCTGTCAGTTTTACAGCTTAGATCTCGATGAAAGTACTGATATAAGTGATACGGCACAACTGGCAATTTATGTTCGGAGAGTCACAGTAACTTTTGAAATAGTTGAGGACCTGTTGGACTTATGTCCACTGAAATGCACAACAACTGGAAAAGATATCTTCGATGAGACAAAACAGGTCCTAGTTAAATTTAGTCTTCCAGAGGATAAACTTTGTGGAATTACAACAGATGGAGCCCCAGCAATGGCAGGTAAGCATAATGGATTTGCAAACCTAATGCTAAAATCAGTGCCTGATGATGTCGTTATATGCCACTGCATCATTCACCAAGAGCAACTGTGTGCAAAGACCATGGATTTGCAATGTGTTATGGAAAAAGTTGTTTCTACAATCAATTTTATAAGGGCCCAAGGTGCTCAATCGCACACAGTTCAAAGCTTTTCTCGCAGAACTAGGATCAGTCAATGACGATGTAATTTACTTCAGCCATGTTTGCTGGCTGAGTAGGGTGGCGACACTGGAGAGATTCTAGACACTGCTTGAAGGAATAAAGACCTTCATTACAACAAAAGGAAAAGCTGCAAGTTTTATGAATGATGATGAATGGATGAATGACTTGGCATTCTTAGTAGGTATCACTAAGTATCTTGCAGACTTATGTGAAAATACAAGGGATCAACTTGTTCACAAACTGTATGAGTATGTCCAAGCATTCCTGAAGAAATTAAGGTTGTTTCAGAAACAGTTGATTGTGAAAAAAGTTGTCCATTTCACTACTCTATCAACAAGGCCGTCTGAGACAGTAAACCATAAAAAGTATTCCGAACTGATTGATAAACTCAGTGATGAATTCACAAAAAGATTTTCGGATTTCAGGGCACATTGGTGAAATAAAGTTGTTTTTAGATCCATTTGGAACCAATGTTACTGATGCTCCTAATATGTTGCAGATGGAACTAGTTGGGATCCAAAATTACACTGACATGAAGAGAGCTTTTGTTGTAAATGATTTGTTAACATTTTACAAAAAATATATTCCCTCAAATGTTTATCCAAATGTCTCAAAACATGCCCTTCGATTCATTGCACTGTTTGGTAGTACATATTGTTGCGAGCAGCTATTTTGAAGGATAAAAGCCATAAAAACAAAATTAAGGTCCCTTCTGACAGACGAACATCTTACCGGAATTCTGCGCATTGCTATGTCAAGTGTACGGGCAGACATAGACTACTTGTGTAAGCAAAAACAATGCCAGACCTCACATTAATTCTGCATTTGGGTACAAAGAAGAAAAATAAGGTAATAAATTAGTGTGGAAAATTTTAATGTGTAATTTTACAACCCATTTCCAATGTGTTTACTTTTGTTAACTTTTTTATTTTACACCGGCCTAAATTTTTGATAACACTCCTAAATTCCTTGTACAGATACATTAATGCAATGCATCTCACCCCCCATCCCCACCACAAAAATAGATAAATAAATAAATAAAAAATAAAATAAAATAAATAAAAAATTGTATATCTCGTTGGTCAGCAAGTTCCGTGAAAATTTTTTAAGTGGCCCCTTGCACAAAAAGGTTGGGCAACCATGCTCTACACCTTTGTAATTGAAAAATTTCACCTATTTTGCTTTGTTTTCAGAATAGGAATTCTAACTTCAATTTGCCGCTACAGGTGCTTCAAGCTTTCTTAATTGATAGTGCACAGTCGTTTTCCTGTTAGTACATCCTGCTTTTGTAGCTCTAGAACATTTTAATGAAAGTTAAAGGGGTGCATAATGTCTTTTGAGGAAATCCTATATATTTACATATATTATGGTTTCGAAATTTATATTATTAAAAATCACACAAAATCTTTATTGCACTAATTTCTACTCCAAAGTAGCTCTTTAATGTGTAATTTTAACAGGCTTTGCAATGTATTAGTTAATATGAAATCAAATATCATAATAAAAGTATTTATTCTCATCAATAAATCAAATACATACCATCTGAGAATTTGATGTAGTGGATGTTACTTGAGGGGCAATGGGGGCAACAGTTTGAGATGCCTGAGTTGTTGGAGCAGATGCCACAACAGGCAAATGGACAGTTTGTCCATCAGGCAAACGAATCATCAACTGTACAACTGGAGCTACACACATAGGCTGTAAATAAAACAATCAAGTACTTTATAGTGGAGTAAAAACACAATTAAAACAAATGCAAAAATGTTCATTGAATATATAAAACTCAATCAATAAAATTTGGGGCCGAGATAGCCCAGTGGTTAAGATCTGAGGATCATACATGATGGACTCTGGTTCAATCCTCGATGTTGCCCAACATTATCCCTGTGTCTATACAAAGTATGGAAAGTATGAGCACATTGAATCTGTAAGTCTGAAAGTTCATCCAAGAGGTAATGGGATAGAAGGATGGTATGGTCTCTGTGGTTTGCCATGCCCATTGAGATCCAGTCTAAAGAAGGTAGCACTGTCTAGGCCAGGTATCGGCAACGTGGTGCCCGTGAAGCAATTTTAAGGTGCCTGCCATTCAAATAGCTAAATTTTAGGTAATTGAACAACAAACACTCATAGTTGCAATGAATAATTTTAGCAAAAATTCTTATTTTATCTTTGTCATTTTAACAATTGTACGAATTGTACAAATAAACGTCTGATAAAAACTGAATCTTAGCGACATCTAGATAACACTAGAATCAATTTTCGACTACTAGAGACATCTGATTCTGCATATAGTGAATTATTTTCTATCCCCACTATCCTTGCATACTCTGTTCAGCCATGGCGTGCTACGCTTTACATTCGTAACCTCTGTTCGTACATAAACTTGTCATTTTATGAATTTGTATTTTGAGTTGTGTAAGTATACCTGTGATGGTTTAATTTAATTGTTTATATTTATTTTTAGTATTATTGAAGTTGCCATGAAAAAAAGAAATAAGAAGCAGAAAACACATTTTAATGTTGAGTGGGGAGAACAATTTTGTTTCATTTAAAAGAAAAAAGTATAGCGATTACTAAAAAATGTAAAGTGGAGAGACATTTCATCACTACTCATAAAAATTATAATACAAATTTTCCAATAAACTCGGAAATTAGAAAGAAAACAATTTCTGAACAAAAACTCAACTGGACAGCAGAGTTTATTTACCAGACCAATTTCCCAATCAAGAAAAGTCACTTAGGCCTCTTTCAAAATTGTGCACTTATTGGCAAAGAAAATGAAACAGTTTGTAGAAGGTGAAATTATTAAAGAAGCCATGTTGTTAACTTAAGAAGCACTTTTTGATGACTATAAAAAAAAAAAAAAATGAAATAATAAAGGCAATAAATGCCATCCAACTATCAGCGAGAACAGTAACGTGAAGAATCAAAATGATGGCTACTGACATTGAATCACAGTTGAATAATGGCATTCAAAAAAGTGTATTCTTTACATTGCAAGTGGATGAGTCTGCCATCATGTCGGACACTTCTCAATTATGTATTATTGCAAAGATGGTTTTTGACGACTTTTCTGTAAAAGAAGAATTTCTGAAAATTCTACTTTTAAAAGAACATACAAGAGGCAATGATATTTATTCAACTTTTAAAAAGTGTCTAGTTGAAAATAATATACCTTTAGAAAAATTGTCTGCAATTACAACAGACGGCACCTGCAATGAAAGGAAGGAATAACGGTTTCATTGCGCTATGTAAGAAAGACCCAATATTTCCAAAATGTGTGTCTTACCATTGCATTATTCACCAAGAAGTGTTATGCTCAAAGATAATTCCTTTTCAGCATATTATACAAATAGTAACAAGAGCGATAAATTCAATAAGAGCAACGGGAATGCAACATAGATTGCTTAAATTACTTCTACAAGATGGTGCAGAATTTGAAAATCTTATCACACACACAGAAGTGAGGTGGCTCAGTAGAGGAAAGGTACTTGAATGGTTCTTAAATTTATTACTACAGGTGACAGAATTTCTATTATTCAGAAATGAAATTTGTGTAGAATTAGAGCAGAAACCTTGGTTAATTGATCTTGGCTTTCTAATCGATTTAACAGTAAAATTGAAGAAATTAAATTTGAAACTACAGGGTAGAAATCATCATATTGCTTCTATGATAAGTATGGTAAATGCATTTAAAGCTAAATTGGCGCTCTGGAAATTGCATATGGAGAAAGATAATTTATCACATTTCCCAAATTTAAAAATGGTAATAGAAAATTATTGAGATGGAAATGCTACCACTCATCAGTTTGCCAAACATTTTGATTCCTTATTGGAAGAATTTAATACCAGATTTGAAGAATTCTATGAATTGGAGGCGTTCTTAATGTTTTTTATTAATCCTTTCTCTCATGCAGAGGACGATGTGACTAATAAAATCGCAACATATTTCGATATTTCCAATAAGGAGAACTTAAAATTGGAAATTATAAATATAATAAATGACATTGAATTAAAATCACATTATAACGAAGAAAAATTCTGGAATTTATAAAATGGAAATAGCTTCCCATTATTGAGAAAATGTGTTCTAAAATTGAACTCTTTTTGGCGTCGACATATGCTTGTGAATGTTTGTTTTCCAATATGAATTACTTAAAATCAAAGTACCGATCAAGCTTCATTGATGCTCATTTGGACCAATGCCTGAGAACTGGGAATTCAACTTATGTGCCACATTACAACAAGTTGACCGCAGATTTGCAATTTCAAATATCACATTAATTATCAATTTTAAGATTATGTTTTTTCAATTAAAATTTGAATTTATGTATTAAAAATTTATGTAATAAATTTATGTTGCATTAATATTTTCATGTTAAATATTACCCCTCTCTCCTCTTCACCCCACGGTGCCCACCGAACTCCTGCATTTCTGAAATATGCTATCCTAGTAGAAAGGTTGCCAATCCCTGGTATAGGCCATTTAAGCAGTTACCTTAGACCTTTGGATGGTCAGATGGTCTGAGTAGAACAAATAATCTATTAATAAATAAAGCCATATGATTTAAAACCCACGTTTTGAACTCTTTACAAAATTCCAGGTTTAAAAACATACCTTTCACAAATTTTAAAATTGGACACTTAACAAAATTTAAAAAAAAAAATAAGTACAAATTATTTTCTGAAATCCCTATAATTAAATAATTTTGATAACTCATCTAATATAAATCGGACATAGAACATCAAAACTAAAAAAAAGGCCCGATAATTTAGAAGGAGAGATATGCAAGAAAGAAAATTAGTGAATTTGTTAGAAGTTTTCAAACACTTTAATTTGTTTAGTTTTTATTTTAAAATTAAAAATAATTTGGGTAAAAAATTAAAAGAAAAAAACCCTGCAAAAAATCTTAGCAGACTTGATTGATTATGTCATTATTAAGATAATTAGAATTAGTGTCATATTATAACTAGAAAATGTATCCACTATTGCCGGACTTAAAGATGCAAACCTCTAATTAAAATTACACCTAAGCATATAGTGAATTCTCGAACACCAAAAAAAAAAAGGTTTTACAATACCGCATTTAGAACAAAAATTAACAGTGGCTCCACTCTGATGGAGCCGAAATGGCTTTGTATGAATAACAGCTTTCTTTGTGGGAAGTTTGTCTTCTTTAGACATATTTAGAACAGTTAAAAATATTAAAATATCAAAATCAGAACCAACTTTTCAAAATAGTCCAAAATACTAAAAGATCAAAATTATAACTACTATATTTCAAAAACTAAACACCTGATCTGAAATCCTTGTAGGGCTTTTAAAGGTTATTTAAAAGCCCTTCATTAATCATCCTTTATTATTCGCATACTTTAAACGTCCTTTATTACTCACAATCTACTTCTACTTAACCATTTTAGTTTTTGCTCTGATTTCAGCTGAATACCCTGACCATAGACTTTATGTCAAAATATCAAATTATTTTAGCAACTTGCTTACCAACATATACACTACACTACAAAATATCTCTGATAAGATTTAGGATTCCGGCAAATCTATAAAGTTATCTGGAGGGACATAAATATGCTAGAATTTCATACTTCCTATTCTTCTGTTCAAACACCACCAGTCATTACACATATTTAGAATACCCAAGTCCTCTTCACTTCTTAATTTCTCTAACACAAAACAAAATATCTCATGCATGTGAACTGATATTTCATCAAGGAGGAAACATATTGAGCTACAACACTCATAACATTTTAAATGTTAGAATTTTCCCTCCCACTGGAAAACTGTAACACGTTAAAATATTAAAATGTCGAAATTATAACCACTATAGTTCAAAAACTAAGAACTCAACTCAAAATCAAATTATATATATCCTTGAAGGGCTTTCATAGGGCTATAAATTTCTCAGCACTAAACTTATAATGATAATATCATATCAAATTAAAAAAAAATTAGAACAATATCTCTTAAATTTGCAATAGTTAAAATTTTGCATTTTAAACCTTAATTACTGTCACAACAGATGTCTGGAACATTCATGGATTGTGCACGGAAGAATCGTCTGCAGTTGAAATGAATAAATTGATTTGATGAAATGGTAGGAAATGGCACATTTTTACCTAAAAGCCCATAACTTTCAAACTAATTCAAATTATAAAACATAGATGAGGTCTGCTGTTATTAGAGTTTTAAGTTACTTGTAAAGAATTTCGCAGCTATCCGAAGTTTTGATTTTCTACTACAGATGACACAGATAGATACAGACATTCTTTTAATACATAAGACAAGGTCTTTAGGAAAGTCTCTAATCACTCCAAAAAACTTTGGAATGAAAGGTCCCTAAAAGAAAATTTTAGATCTATCTGTAAATTGCTGTCTTTTGAAGTAATTATTGCCAAAATAAAATTTAAAAAATAAAACAAAAAACATAGGAGGAAAGAAAAGAGCAGTAGAAGGAAACTACAAACTGAGTCCCTTATAAAGATAAAAAAGGAACACACAGTATTGGGAGATACATGAGTAACAAAATCAACTAATTTCTAAAACATGCGCATAAAATTTATTGTAAAAATATTTGTGAAAAAGAAAATGAAAACACAATTAGTTTTAAAGCTATATAAGCTAAGCTTCTAAAACCAGTTATTGCAACTAAATTCAATTAGCATTTGTTTAAAACATAAAAAATACCAGTATATACCAATACATATATATATATATAAGTAATCAGTTTCGGGAACTATATGAGCTACTTCATCATTTAAATTCAAACAACTTTCTATCAAATAATTTTAAAATATTAACGAATAAAAATTGGCTGTAGAATTAAAAATATATCACAATACATGAAGGAATTTAAGGGTTTCAGAAGCTATATAAGTAACATCATCAACTAAATCCAAACAATGTTTGACTGAAATATTTAAAATACCAGTAAATAAACGACTACGGAAGTCAAATATAATAAAAAACTGGAAGCAAGTAATAAACTTCGGAAGCTACATGAGGTAACTTCAACAAAATCCAAATAACAAAAAAAAAATATCTACAAATAAATGCTGGAATTAAGACAAATAAGATGTAAAATATGAAGAGTGACTACTTTTAAAAGCTATATGAGCTAACTTCAACTAATTCAAAATAACATCCGATTACGATATTAAAAATACCAGTTAGTAAAAGATTACAGAAAAAATTCAGTATAGAATAACAGAACTACAAAAATATACTTATGGATAGGTGTACTTTTACTTCTGAAATTTTAGAAATGTACTTAATTTTACATTGTTACTTTAAAAAATAAATTGTTCATAAAAAATTATTTAAGTTATTTGGAATATTTCTATGAATCCTTCACTAGCTAGAGATTTTCTACTTCAAACTTCTAATACCTCTTTATATTGTACAATAATAAATTCAATATTTTAAATTTGAATTTTGAATTTTTGAAACTTAAGTTTATGTAAGAATGTGTGTGCAACAGTCTCACATAAAATATTTTTTAACAAAATGGACTTTAACTCCCATCACTTACATTATGAATTTTTTGCTTATTTAAGTGTCTCTTTGGATTATTGTGCCACTTTTAAAAATGTTAGTGCTATTAAATATTTTCTCTACTCATCAGTGTCACTGTCAACATCAAATACTCATCAGTATCACTGTCGATTGAGATCAAAAAGGCAAGTGTATAACACTTGTATTATAACCTTATATTGAAATGTTAAATTAATGTAAGAGCAACTAAGTTTTCAGCTTATTTCCGATCTATATCACTGGTGAGTTAGTAAAAATATAAGGAAAACTTAAGCAATGTATTCAAACACAAATGAGATTACTATCTTATTATCTCATTTATGTTTAAATACATTACTCAAGTTTTTCTTATCTTTTGTATAGTTTTCTTTTAATTATTGATTAGTAAAAATATGTAAAAAAATTAACTTATTAGATCAAAAAAATAAAACATGGCGAGATTAAACTCCAATTCAAAAGAAAAAAATCATAAGCCAAAACATATAGATAGTGATTTGTGACTTGTTGAACAAATTGAAAATGATTAAATTGGCATATGAAAAATTAGTAAACATTCAAATAAATACTGAATTCATTAGTTGGAACAAATTAGGAATACAGCTAACAAATATAAGGTATTACTGTAGCCCACAAAACAAACAGCAAAATTTGTCTACAATCAGACAAAATGTTTAATTTAATAAAACTTGATTCAAGATAAAAAATAAATAAATAAATAAACAGAAAATACATTATAAATCATTAACATATAAAAAATCTAACCTGGACAATTGCAGGAGCAGATTCTTGGACTCGCACTTGATTATTTTCAGAAGCTACAAGGGATACTTGACTGGTAGTGACTGTAGAAATAGTGTTGATAGGAGGACGTGTTACAACTACAGCTGTTGGCACACCCACAGCAGCTGTTTTCAAAACTGTTGAGTTACCCCTGTACAAAAAGAAAAAAAAAAACCATAAGATTGAAAATCCAAATTAAGAAGCTAATCATAATTTCTATCGTTAGAGTATTATCTATATATTATTTCTCTAAACCTTTTCAGTGTGCATCCAAGAGCTTGGCAAATACTTGATGTAACAATACAAACCAGATATCATACTTAAAAGGCATGACCTATAGGTTTGTGTAATATATTTATGACTAAAACTGAATCACAGGTTGTTTTATTTCTATTGCTGAATTTTTACAACATTTTGCCTTTGAATGGTAACATTTGGCAATACTTCTGACATCAATCATTTATACAAGTATTGCCATGTGCAAAAACTAACTTTTACAGGAAAAAAAAATAATTAAGACTGATCAAAGCATTATTCATTGATCAAGCTATTGCCACATCTATACAAATGAGGCATCTATACAATACTCACATTAAAATATTTTAAAGTGAGGTTACATTAGCTGCTAATATCTAAAGAAAAATAAAGTTCCTTTGTCAACACATTGCCCATATAATGACATTTGAAAGTCAACAAAAGCACTCAATTTAAAATCCATTTTTATTGTGTAAATACCACTATATCACTATTGAATATAATGCTTTTGCATTAAGTATTACTAGAAAATGTACCTGATATTGTTTGGTATTTAAAATGCAAAACTCTGATTAAAATTATACCAGAACATACAGCAAATTTTTGAAAACCATATATTATTTTTATGATTATACCCACATAGAACAAAAAATAAATAACTTGTTGTGCGGTTGTAGCAAGGCATATGCAAATCGGCTATACGGACTTCATTAACTCAAGTTAAAAAGTATAGTCTTTAAAATTAAGCTGTAACATAATTAGAAGCTGTGGAATGATCAAATTAGTAAAATGTTTACAATTAGGGAGAGGGAAGCAATTTGAAAATTGTAACATGAAGTTGCTTTCAGGACACCTCACACTGAAAAAATAAAATAAACAGCACTTTAATTTCACAAATAAACACACTCATGAAACTACATATATATAATCAGAATTTATCTATAAGAATCTAAATAATTGCATACAAATTACACCTCTTAATTTCAAAAACTTCTGTTTGGAACAAAAGTCCTTATCGACTATAAATATATCACTGCTCCCTATAGCAATAGGTATGTCCAAGGTTGTGGCATCATGAAGCATAGCAAAAAGGAAAGCATAGCATAAGGAAAAAGAAGTTCCACTCTATCCAAAAATTGAAAACATCAACTTTCATGTTTTCTTTTAATTCATAGAAAACTAACAAATAGAGTAATTATTTTTTTTTCTATTAGAATGTGAAGATATTATTCCATATTCATGTCAAAAATCATTTGGAATTGTGCAGCTCTTCAATTTATGGACAGAATGATATACATATGAAATTTCACGAACTACTCATAGTTTGATGAATTTTTAAAGCATTTTTTAAAATATGAAGAAATTGTCGTATGTATTTGATTTAAAGCTTGTTAAAAAAAATTTTTCGTCAGTCTTTTTATTTTTTTTAATGGTGTCAAGATGGAAACTCTGATAATATTTTTGATCACTAAGGAACCAAATTTTGCTAAAATCAATTAAAATGGTGCTTCAACAGTTTGAATTTTTTTAAAAATCTCGAAAAGATGTTTCCTCTCGAGCTGAGGTACACTTGTATCAAATTTCATGGCTGTACATCGCATAAGGTTTTTCTGTTACGAATGTTACAGACATCTTTTATTATTATAAATTTCTAATAGCTTTCTTACGGTTCATACCAAGATTTTGATAAATGCAAATATGCAAATAAAAATACCAAATTAAAAGGCATATGGTGTAGATTTACATAGTACAATTTTTAAACCATGAGTTAAATTGCATTTTTTTTTTTTTGTGAATTTTTTACATTTTGCTTCTAAGTGGCAAGTCTTATATGGATAGTCACTTCTGCATGGATTGCCATATGAAAAATTTAATTTTTAGATTAAAAAAAATATGATGAACATACATTGTTTATAGTTTAAATAGATCGAGTTATTGCCATATTAATACTACTGAGGCATGAGAAATAGCACAATCTAATGGCATCAAAAGGAAAATAAAGTACTTTGGGAACATGATGGCTGAATAATGACATTTGATTACCAACAAAAGCACCCAACTGTAATCCATGTATTTCCACCCATAGAAAAGTAGAAGTTTTCCATAATCCTACTTTTACTAGCTAGGTGATTTTGAGAAAAATGACTTAGATCAGAATTTTTTCTACTTTGGAAGAAATAGAAAAAGTAGGAGATATATGATATCTGTAAATTAGAAAAATGGATTTTTAAGGGAAGCACAATTTAATGATTGACAAGAGTACTACAATATCATGCACAAATACTAAGGTGCCAAGATGCTGACCCCCTGTATTAAATGAGTAAAAGAAAAACAGTTTTAGAATATCTTACACAGAAGTGATGACAGAAGTCTGCAGAACATTTTTTGGTGTATTCTTTTTATTTCCATTATCATCACTTGGAGGAAAATGAAGTCTAGGTGAAGCAATACTGGAAAAGTTGGTACTTTCTGATGAAAGGTCGGCATCCGAAATATTTTCTGAAGAAACACCCTGAGCAACTTGATCGTTGAAACGTAATGACTCACTACTTTGATTGCAAGTTAGATTGTCAGAAACTTTCACAGAAAGTCTTTTAGGAAAATTAGGCTTCAAAGATATTGGTGTGGCAGGTTCACTTGGCAGTGTAATAGATGGGGTGTTGAGAACTTCAGAATCCGGCAAACTAGCAATCAGTGATGAAGACTGAAATCACACAAATACATCATGAAAATAATATGAACAAGTATAAAAACATATATATTGAAAGCAAAATTTCATATAAAAACAAAATTAAAACCTGTTTTCTTTCCTTGCACAAATCTAAATTCCTTGATATACCATTTTCAAATTTGATAGAATTCTTTGCAAAATTACAAGTAGCCACATTTTGAATCGCTAGGCTCAAAGACTATCAAATTAATTTATACAAATTATATTTTCTATTCCAAACAATTAACAATAGGGAGACTATTTTAACTTAGTTAATTTAAGGAAAAGCTATTCCTATGAAACAAAATAAAATTGTTTCTATTTTTTAAAAATTATGTGAATAAAACAAAAGAACTATATTAAAATGGTTGACTGACAAATTGCAATTTCTCTCTATCTAAATATTAGCTAAATACTTTAACATTTTTTAGATTTTGTTCCTTTAGTTAATAATAGGAATTATTGAGATTTTCAACTACTATGTCAGCTGTTCCATTTTGCCATTGAACAACAAAATTATTTATAGAACTAGAACAGTGTTTCACAACCGCCGAGCCGCAGTCCGGTACTGGGCCTTGGTATCAATTATACCGGGTTGCAAGAGATTCTCTTTGAGTTTGCTATTTCAGTTTTCAAAGCTTTTTCTATGAATAAATATTTTATGGTGGAAATATTCTAAGGAGAATAACATTGATGAATGTGTTGAAAAGCTCAGAACCAGAATGCTTAAATAACATCTGTGTAACAAATGTCAGTGACCAGGTCGCATTTAAATTTTAATATGAATAATAAACTGTTCATTTGACTTCTATGGTGAATGATGATGCATAAATATTTTTCTCTTTTAATATCATTTTTTTTCAAACCAACATCAATAAAATTAATTTAATAATACAATAATCCATTTTATACTGAATAATATCAAATTTTGGTGATAAGAATGGGATATGTCAATGAAAATCAGCACAAATTAATTTAATGACATTGGTCTGAGGAAATTACAATATGCTACACGATTTCATTAGTCCAGCAATTGATAACTTATTAAAAGTAATATATATTTGTCAACACCGTATACATGTGTTAATACATTTCATGATTATGCCATGATTAATTATTAATATGTTAGTTTAATGTATGGACTTAAAAAGAAAATTAGAACCCTCGTCTTATCAAAAATGAATTTACCGGGAAGTGGCCTCACAAAGGTTGAGAAGCACTGAACTAAGATGTTCAGAATATAAATTATTCTTTATATTTTATAATTATACATTTGTACAGTTGTATTCTACTCAGATATTAAAGAGATCTCTGAGGGCATTCAATGACCTTAGGGCGCATAACACACATGTGATAAATCGCTAATAGTATATTTGCATATATATTATAATTAGCAATGTTCTAGAAATTCTTAGCTAGGAAGTTATCAATCCCGCAGAGTCAAGTTTTGATGGTGAAATAAAGAAATTGAATTATAACTTTCAAATTCAATTCTTTTAACTCCTAACAGAAATCCCAAATCCTTCCTATAAAAAATTATTTACATACCCTTTAAATGAAATTTTGCTAATGTGTATAGTATGGTACATTCATAATTTGATGCTTTCATTTAAATAAAATATCATAAAATTTCTTTCTAAATTACACTGTTTTAGTGAAAGGCACTAAAAAGTAAATAATTTTTAGCTATTACAACATTATTAATGATATGTGATTAAAAATAAAACCATGGGGTGCCCATAAAATAAATGTATTTGGACATTAACAGAATTTTAAGGAACAATAGAAGTGATAACATAGAAATGACATATATATATAAATGATTACATTCAATTCATATATTTATTTGATGATTTTGATTTAATAACTCGTCATTCTTATTACACACAGATACATATGTGTTGTTGTTGTTGAGACCCAGATCGTCCGACCTACCAGAAAGGTGTAAGGTAACTGTTTGGATGGCCAGGAAGTGCCACCCAATTTAAACCGGAACCCAGTGGGGGAGGCATCCACAGGGACTGTACCCTCCTTCCCCTACCACGAACCTCTCGGAAGGACTTTTTAGAAAACAGACATAATTTTGTTGGTTTGGATCGACATATTTAGGTGGTTGTTTCATGAAAACTTTGGCATTCAATTTAGCATAAAGGTATGCTGACTTGATGTCTAATTGAAAATGCTTCCAGTTAAGCAAACATACGAAAATTGCAAAAAATGTAATGGCTTTCTTTTAACAGGTTAATGCTATAATATTTTTGTTGAATGTGTATATAAATAGCAAATATAGGAATGCGAATGAAAATATTTCCAACACTTTATCTCAGAATGATGTTTTTTAAGATGCATTGTTTTGCTATCACAAGGTCGTGCACCTATTGTATAGAATTCAGTTGAATACAAAAATGCAACTCAATTAACTGACAAGTATAGCTGGCATTAGCATATGCACTAATTTATCTTTTATAACCTTGGTGAAATTTAGATAGCTTAAACAACTGAGAGAAGAAATTGGATTGGCACACAACTAAAATGCTAACTACCTGGCTTATAACGATTTGGCAAGTTAAAATAAAAGTCCAATGGTAAACATTATATTAGTACTTCTATTTAGAATAAAATAAGAAAATTAAGAATTTACATCTTTTAGTAGAGAGTTGAATTAGAAGAATTTTCCAAACTTCAATTGAAATCACGCAGTGAATATCAAGGTTAGGGAGGTTAATGTAGAATGTGGCTAACTAAAAATTTGTTGTACCAGATGTTATCTGGATTTTAAAACAAATTAAGGATTAGAAAAATCAAGTTGTCATGGTGCAAAATATTCGTTAAACCTAAAGTGATTAACAACAAATTAATTCTACTAGAGGTTATCTAGAAATTAAAACAAATTAAGGATTAGAAGAATCCCACTTTCAAGATGTAGACATATATATAGATCATGATATATAAAATTGGCAATGACAAATGCTGCGGTATGGCTAGTATAGTGCCACCAAACCATTAGAATTGGTGAAATAATTAAAATAAAATCTTCTGCATTCAACAAAAAATTGCAACACTTTGCTTGGAAAATTTGAATTAGATGTAATGCATCTATAGGCTTAAGAAACAGTTTATGAGCACCTTTATTAATGTCTTTCAACCTTCATTCATGCCTTTCAATGAAGCAGAGAACACAATCTATTATGATACCTTAGAGGGGCAAGTTTCCACCAAACCTCAGACCAAATTAGTGCTTCTGCACAAGTAGCTCTATGAGGGAGGAATTCACAGTCCAGAGGTTATGCGGCCGAATTTTTGCCCTACTGAATCTCTGAGCAGAACTTTCCAGGCCATAGAGGGTAGTGCTCATGAGTAAATTTGCAGCATTGCAAAATTTTTTGTATACTGTCATTTTGGTGAGGGTAAAGTAGCTTTATTTTTTTCCTACTTTTAAAACATTTTAACTGGAAAATGAGTTTGTGCTAGATAGATAAATGTATTATTTTAGAATTATTAAAAATATCCTCTTCAAGAGGAAATTCAGCAAATAAGATAAAAATACATAATGTACATAAGAATAAAAAATAAAATACACTTATACTCAAAATTTTCAGGTAGTTCAATATGATTTGTACAAATAGTTAACAGAATGCAAAAATCTAAACAAATTATTTTGTAGGCCTTTGTAACTGTTTTCTAAAAATAAGGATACTTGGTGGTTTTATAATTTAAAATTTCCACAATTTTAACTATTGTATTGAAAAGATTTAGAATTTGTTTAAAAAAGTTTATTCACTATTGAAATTAAATTTAACATTTTGCATAATATGGTTTGAAACTTTCGACAAATGTTTAGCGAATTTCATTATTTTTTTCACTACAAAATTTCTGCTCTAGTTACAATGAATAACCCAACAGCAGTAGCATTATTTATTATCATTACTATTATCACCTTTAAATCCCTTGTGTATTGTAGTGTGATTGACAAAATAAGGGTGGAGGTAGGAGTAATACACATTTCCGCATCACTTACATTCTAGACCAGGATTCTTCACCTAAATTCTGCACCTAGTTCCTACATACAAATATAGCTTACATTACATGGAAGCTACGAGCAATTTCAAATGAAGCTAGTAAACTTTTCTCTACTGGTAGTTATCATGGCTAATAACTTTCTGTCATTGACTCCAAACAACATAAAAGAGCAATCAATAAAATTGTAAAACTGGCCAAATGATAAGAAAATAGTGCAAAAGCATTATCCAAATATGTCTTTTGTATGCTAGTGTTCATGAAACATAATAAATTTTAAATTATTTCCATATTGAACATTCTTTTATTTACTTTATTTAGTGAGAAACATTTTTATAACTTATACTGTTGTACTTAAATTACAGTAGCTTGTGTTTAAGTTAGTAGCTAGTAATGAGTCAAATTTGGATAGTAAAAATATGGAATTTATTAGTCAGTGGCTACTAAATTCCAGAATCACAATTTAAGCAATAGATACAAATATAATTGTTCAGCCTTACTCACAGAAGACTGAAATTAATTTCTACAAGTGTCATTTTAAGTTTCTTTTCACTCAAATTATTTCCCTTTTTTATGAAAGGGAAAGTGATTCGGGAGAATTTTCAGCAATATAAAATACACATTTATTTTATGTTGAATGAGGAACACCCACAAATCCCCAAAACTTACAATTTTCAACCATGTGCTGAATAAATACATTGGTACTTACTAGATTAGGTGTGCACTAATGGAAAAAGATTGGGAAGCTGCTTTACACAAAAGTTCTTAGAATAGAGAGCCAATCCAAACAACTAAATAAAACTAAACTTTTGGATCTTTTTTTCACATTAAAATTTGAATTAAATAGAGATAACCTTAAGTAGAAATTTTAATGCAATAAAATTAAAATATTTACTAGATCAAGAGGCATTTAGTACAAGACTTCTCTTAACATCTATATTCTGGGAATTTTAAGTGGTTTGCTAAGAAATATTTAAAATTTACTTAAATAGCTACTTACAATTAATAAAAGCAATAAAAGTTCAAGTGCAATTCAGAGGAATAAAAAACTAAAAACTTTCATGAAAAAAAAATGCAAGCATTCACCTCTGGAATCACAAAATTGCTTGAAGCACCAGTAGAGTTAGCTCTTCGAAATGTAGCTTCGAAGGGATTATCACTTTGTAAATCTTGGAACTCTAAATCTAATGCATTCAGAAATCGAGTGGGAGTAGGAGTTTGATCTGAAAATGTTAGAATATTTTTAAATTTCATACTAAGAATATTAAAACAATGCATAAAATAAATGAGAAAGCAAAACAAAAAATACATTTTTTTTTTTAATTTCACCTTAGGAGAGCTACAGATTTGATGATGACATACATCATGTTAATAAAAGTCAAAGAGAGAGAGGGCCAAAATTATGCAGAGCATTGACCAATGTATAAATTCTTATTCATAGAATTTGCCTAATTCGGGGACATTTCCAAAGTTTGGATTGCACTCCCATTTCAGATAACAGTATCAATAGACAGTGTTAGGGCAGTAATTATTTCGTGACACCAATTCCTGTGAATTTTATGGGGTTTTCTGAAATTTTGCGAATTTAAGATTGTTTCTTATTATTGCTGAATTTCTTATTACAATTTTTGTTTCATATTTTCCTAGCTACATAAAGACACCATCTGTTTGTTTTCTGTCAATATCTATAAACAGTGTGGATGCCAAACTTGTTATCATCAAGCTTCATGTCAAAATGGGAAAAGCACAAATCGCGGTCATACCGATACAATGGCAAAGAAGGGTTATCTCTCAAACGCAGCCAAACAGCGAAAGAACACCAACCAAAGTGCGGTGCGGTGCTGTGTGTTTGCGAGGATTGATGCAGTCCTTTACAAGGATGAAACTGGGTCAGCTCAGAATGTCAGTTCCAAATAATGAATATGCAAAATAATTGCGAATCCTACACATGCATTGGATAATATAATGGATGGAAACTTACCTGTTAACACTATCAAACAAGTTAAAATAAAAGTAATTTTAAATATATATGTAAAATAAAAGTAATTTTAAATATATATGTCAAATAAAAGTAATTTTAAATATATTATTACAAATTTGAACTTATGGAGTTTATACTCTACATATTTCTGAAAAAAATAAACTTTAAAAATACATTTTATTAAAAGCAATGTTAAGCAACGCCCCCACCCTAGCAAGTAAGGAACAAATTAAATAAGTTGGTGTCTGCGCACATTATTTGAAGCCCTTCTTTTGTGTAATTAGCAAGGGTCGCACATTTTACGAAAGAAAATTAAATTTGACAATTGAAATTGATATTTGGTGATTATGAATTCTGGCGATGTCAAAATAAAAAATCTTGGTATGCTAATCATAATGTGAACTATTGTATGTCTTTTCCAAACACGATGATCTTTGGAATTTAAGTATTTATAAATCAAATAAAATTTTTCAAATGGAAAATCAAAATAAAATTTGACAAATAAAAACACCATTTGACGAATAGGTTGGTAAAAGTAATCAAAAATCCAGAGCAACCCCTAAATTAGTTTTTCAATTTACTTCAAAATGTTTATTAGACAACATTTCTATTATTATTAAAATATTTTTTACTTTTGGCTTTATGTAAACACAAATAAGGAGTTAAAACAGCGGGGTTTTTTTCTCAGTGTGTTTCGCAGATCCCTTGGGGTTCCGTGGAGGGAAAGTTTCGTGTAATTTTTCTTTAATTAAGAAAACACATAAAATGCATAAAAACACATGCATAATTTGGACTACGATGGACATCTCATTTTGGGGTTCAGCAATCAAATTAAATTTCAATAGGGTTCTACAACCAAAAAGTTTGAAAAACAAATTGAATTAAAAAATCATAAATGCAAAATCGCATAATATTTAGTGATATCATCGTGCTGCCACCTTTACACAAAATAAAAATTATTATGAACACAAAATATGATCATCATAAAGATTTCTATAGAAAGAATTCCTCTTAGAATCCAAGAGTTTCCGATTTCATTACTTGATAAATAGAATGAATTGGAAACACATCTCTTGATTCTGTCACATAAACTAAAAAAATCTGATGTGGGCAGCACATGACTTTCCTTATATAATGCAATGAATTTACTCCTTTTACAGTCAAAAGATAATGTATAAGATCCAAGGTACTGTATTTTGTAATTTTTCGGATGACAACATGTAAAACTATTTCAAAGTACCCAGTTAACTTATATTTTGCACAACACTAAATAAACAATTATCAATATTGATAGCATGCTTAATATGCGATATAGTCCATATATTAAAATAGATTAATAATTCATCAATTAAGCATCACTTCTGTAATTTTGACGATATTTTCGTCAATCTGGGTGCAAAATATCGCTAAGTTGGTGATGCTTTGCTAAATTACTCAAGTTCGCCGAATACATTCCCAAGTTTTACTGACAAACGGAGAGAAGAGTATTTCTTATATACTAGAAGGTATGCCTGTCATATAACGAAAATCAAAAGTTGCAAAATATTACTTGCCATATGGAATCATTTTTATCAATTTGGTGACATTTTTGTCACTTTGACAACATTTAAAATAATCGCCAAGTTGGCTACGTCTCGCTAAATTTCTCTCCAAGTATTACTGACAGTCGGATTGAGAAATGGATTATTTTTATAATCTACTCTTACGTTCTTTCCAAGATATTGAACTTTCATCAATTAGTTGTCATTTTCATAGATTTAGCATCATTTTAAGCAATTTGGCGACAATTTTGTTAATTTGGTAACGTTTTAAAAAGTTGCCAAGTTGGTGACATTCTGCCAAATTTGGCAACAAAATCTAACCAAGTGTTATGGATGGAGAAATAAGTTATTCTGGAGATTGTTTGAAAAATGTACAAAATCTCGAGTATGGTTCATGCTAGCGTTCCAAAGTTTGTCTCAATCGTTTTCTAATGAAAAATTACACAAGAAATGACTATTTATGGAACATACTAAATATTCATTTGACAGAATATCAAATTATACATGCAATAAAAAAATGAACAAAATGCTTCTTTTCATTTAATATTCAAAATATATATAATATCAGTAATATCATGACAAACTTATAGTTCCTCACTGCAGTCCTTGCATATTTTTCCTTGATGTTCCATAAGCATAGCTTTCACTCATGTTATACAAGAGCATCTTGTTATTATTATTTTTTTTTTTTAAGTCGGGAAGGACAAAAAGCACAAATTGCTCTCGTCTTTGACTTGCAAGGTTTATTTGCTTTGTGCACTCGGTCAACTTAATCACTGATCATTGGCCTCAGTGAGTGGGTCAATGTGGAAATGCTGAGTCACTTGATCAATCAAGGTTTCATAAGTTGCTTGCTAAGTGCTTTAACAAATTATCTATCTGAATAAAGGATTTTAATTCTTACTGTAGTGAAAACATTAAAATATAGTCGTAGTAATAATTTTCATTGTGGAGAGGAAGAGACATAAAATGTTTGTTAAGAGATTCCTTCTAACACATAACCCACATTTTTCTGTAGTCTGGTGACAACCTAGTAAATCTATATTTCTGATAGATAAGTAATAGCATACTGGCAACTTAAATAAAAACTCTTTGTTATTTACGTTGCCAGTAAGTTTTTATTACATTTATTAAAATATCATTTGTCAATTAATATGTTGGATTTACAACAAAAAACATAGCTCTTCAAATTGGCAACCTTAATCATTTTGGTATGAAAGAAAATGAAATTTGAAAAGAAACCAAAATTATCCAACATTAAAAAAAAAAAAAAAAATACATTCTTATTCTTTATATACATTTCAAAGTATGTGTTTTGTCATCATATCTTAATTAAAAATTTTAATTCCATTTAAAATATATTTTTCAAATAAAAATATCCCCAATCATGAACTTTATTACATTTATGACATTTATTAACTTGGCAAAAATAAACACAAAACTTTTACTATAGCTATTTTTTACGTGTTTAGGTTGGTATAAAATGCATATTAAAAAAATCACAGATACTGGTAGAGAAGGGAGAGTAACAAGTCAATATACAAATCATGCCATTACACACTTCAAAATGAATATACATTATTTCACATTTGAAAAAACTTTGAAGTTTAGATTTATGACACTAAAAGTGATAAACTGAAATGAAACGATACCTAATTTGATTCTGAAATTTAAATTCAAATTTGATTTCGTAGATCTCTATGAACTTGGTAACCAATGAATGATATTAATAAACTAACTATCCAAGCTGGAAAGTAATAAATTAACAATACTGATTACACATACCTATTATAAATGGGTTTTTACCACTAGTTGTTGGTGTCAATGTTAATGATAATTCATGCTTCTTTTTGTGAACTGTTAAATGGTCTTCATTGACAAATGACTGAAAAAGAAAATAAATACTAAAATTAAAGAGACTAGTTTTACCTATGCCTTTTAATGCTCAGTATCTGTTGGTAACTTACTATCCAATCTCTGGAATATGAGTCTCCATTCAACTTATCCAAACATTATATCAGAATGAAGGTATAGCTCATGCATGCCTGATATCCCCAGCAGATATATATGGATTCATTATTATATGATCCTCTAATCAAACATAAACAATATACTTATTTAAATAAACTTCAGTTTAAATAATATATAATTTCGTGGTTGAGCAAAAGCCTGAAGAAAATAATATTTAATAAGTATTTGAGATATAGTTATGAAGATAAAGGGACTCATTAATGCTATGGATACTTTTGGTAAAGTTTTAAAACCATGGTGTAAGATTTTCTTTTTACCATTATATTTTAAATAATGTAATTAAGATTAAACTTGTAGCCATTTGGTAAATGATAATTAGGCCCTTTTGTAGCATAGCATTTCATGTATATATATATATACATATATAGTAACAAAAATTAAAAATATTGGGTAATAACATTGTTATATTATGCAATCACCAGAAACATTAGAAAATGAAAATTTAAAATACCATAATTTTCAGTCTAATATTATTGTAAGTGTTGGTATCTGTGCAATATTGAAACTTCTGAAAGTGAATTGTTATAAAATCTGCATCTAGAAATTGTGCTATTTAACATGCAAATTGGCCATAAGGGGCTGTAACCCAGGATATAATAGTATAATATTGACATGTTACATGAAAAAATGAGGTACTTTTTTTTATACAAAATAAATTTTAGATCATCGTTATAACTTTTAATTATTAGCGTGTAATTATATTAAATTATAACTGACTATCAGGCTATTAAGACAAATTTTGTGCTGGAATGACTGCAATATCAAAAATTTAAAGCAATCATTTTTTCATTGCATTGTCTGTAACAGTTAAAATGCTGCAAAAGAAAATTGACACTGCACAAGGGGGGAAGCAAAGATTTTTGAAGAAAACCTGCATTGCATAAGAAAAGACATAGCTCATGATGAGTTATCTGCTTTGAAAAAAAAGTATACATTTGATCATACTTTCACTATGACATGGGAGAGAAAAGAAATAAGGCAAGAGAAAAGTGAGCACTAAGTACAACTAAATGATCTCAATATCTTTATTTACCTGCTAGATTGGAGATGAAAACTATAAAATCCATCTTTTCTATAATAATAAAACAAAGAAGCTGCCTGTCTATCTGTTTGTCCGTGATACTGAGCAATATCTACTGCACTTACAGGTCTGAGGTTTTTTATATAGCAGCATCTATACCTGAACTAATGTGCCTTGAAAGCCTTTTACCAAATTCTTAATTAAATTTTTTAAATGAATTTTTAAAGTTTAAAATTAGCTAATCTCCAGCTACTGATATGATCTCATACAATCTAACAGCCACCATCACAACCTATTGCAACGTTCCTCTTCTAGAGGTTTTGAATCTTATTGTTTTGGCTTTGCAGTAAGTGTGTATTTCTTTTGCTTTGCGGATAGTATGTGGGAATTTAGTGAAGATTTAGCATTTGACAGAAATTGAGTAGTGTTATCTGTAAATGTATTATTTAAGTAGTGGGTGTTTATTTATGACTCAGGAGATGCCAGATAATTCCTTCTAGCTCTTCATAAAACAGGCTGTATGAATAATGAAAATAATTTTTAAAACACTTCATAATTTTAAGCACTGCAGCTTTGAAAAATCCAACTTTTACAATCATGTACATTGTGGCTCTTAGTCAGAAAACTACTGTACACTAAAATAACATTTTTGCTACTCCAAAATTAGGACCAAAATTAGGTAGTTCTCAAATTAGGATATACCACTTTTTACAGATGTCAATTTAAGCCAAATATATATTTTTTTAATTCTTTAATAATACAACTTTATTTTTCTGGGAAAATGCATTGGAAAAATTTTTTTGTATTGCTCACATAATAAAAATTATTATTTTTATAGTTTGTGAAAGACCTTTTTGGAAGGACTGACTCATAACACATGGTGATTTAATATGAAGATGAGATTGCCATCTCTAAGTTATGTGACAGCTGTTAAAACTGCCTAATGTTGCCATGCAGAAAATAAATAAGTTGTTCGAAGTAAAAAACATATATTAATCTAAAAAGTAGAAAGATGAAACAGTGGATTAAAAATCAAATGATCCAAGTTTAATTAACTCCGGGAAAATTAGGGGAATGAAGGTGTGAAATCCAAAGTTAATCATTGTAGTCAAATAATTTTTTTTTAATTATTTTCACACATAGACCTTTGAATTCTAGATTTGCACACTACACAATTGCATAGTTAAACACATTTTAAATATAAAAGGAAAAACTTGCCAATTAATTCAGCTGTTGATTAAATATTTCTAAAAGAATAAAGTTACATATGTTCTTACCAAATTGCAGCCTGCCATAGGACAACTAAAGGGCTTCTCCATTTGCAACAATATACTGAATTACTTCATGTATGTAGACCTTGTATCTAAAAATGAAGGTGGTTTTTTTTTTATAAAATATGATTTAAAATCCCAACTATGTACATGGTAAATAATCACATTTTTATTTAAATAAATTTTATATAGTATTTTTCATAGAATTTGTGAACAGTTAGCTAGGCAATAGTTAATGAATCCTATCATCTATTTCAGAAAAAATATGGAGTAGGATAAGATATATCATAAAGCAGCAGCTTTGGAGAATATTTTCCATCCAGTCACTTGTTTTAGTGTTCCCATGCTATGGAAAAAGATCCTAACCCATACTATGGAATAAATCTTAAAACCCCTGGCTCTTTCAGTTTTGGAGAATTTACCCTCCAGGGGTCCATTCAAGTTTTTTAACCAGGGTCCCCTTTTTGTGAAAATTTTTTTATTGTAAATTATTGTGAAAAATACCAAATTGTGCCCCAATGACTGCCAAGGTTAAAATTGACTGGTGCTATAACTGAAGAAATACTATAGAAATGGCAAAGTTCATTGATGAAAGCAGAGACTGCATATGCGTGGGTACGGGAGCACTAGATCCAGTCTTGAAAAACACACAAGAAATATATATAACAATTTTTTACCTTATATTAGGCTTATATTTATGTACAACTTCAGTAACCTACTTACCAAAATAAAAGACACTTTTTGTGCTTAAAATTGTTTCGGGCTAATCTACTTGAATAATGAAAATTGCTGAGAAAATGCTTGGATACTCGAGCTGTAAACCAAAAGTAACAAAAATTTAAAGCACCAAGCGACGGGTGTCAGTTGATTTTAAAATGTCAATAATAGTTTCACACAGGGTTGGAAAAAAATCATGATTTTTTTTAAAAAATCAAAAAAATCTGATTTATTTGATTTAAATCAGATTTTTTTTATTTAAATCGGATTTATTTGATTTTTTAGAATTCTATTTTTAATTAATGTTGTGTTTTTATATTTTTTGCAACATACAGTGCTGCAATTTGTTATAAGAAATAACTTGTTAACTATATAGTATATTCTACTCACTTATTACCTTAAAATAAATATCTATGTTTTAATCTAAAGGTATTCTATTATTTTGTAATTGGAAGGTGTAAACTAAATAAGAGATAAATTTAAATATTTTGTAATGAATTAATTAGTAAATGGTAAAATTTAAAGAACAAATTAAATATTCTTATAATGAAAAATTATATTAATTTAAAAAACAAAAAAATCAGAATTCCTTCAATATTTTTAAAAAAAATTAATTACGGATTTAATTGTTTCATTAAAAACACAAGTTTCGATGCTTTATCCACTCCTAATTTGTTCCGAAGGCTAGAATGAACTAAACCAAAAGAAGAAAACTGTCTTTCTATTCCAGCAGATGAAGCCACAGCTGTTGTTAGTTGGTAGATAAACTGGATTTCAAGTTCTGTGATTCTCTCTTTACCTCTCATTACATAAAACGAATTCCACCATTCGTAATCATTGTAGCCGTAACTTTTTGATCAAGTAATGGTGATTTTTGAAATGGGCCAAATTTTGCTTGGAATTTGGCTACAATGCTGACAAGATTTGGACACTTTTCCATAATGAATTCTAAACCTTGATTCTTTTCATCCACACTAACTGAAATTTCATCTTGATTTAATACAGAGGGACTTAATAAAACCCCTGCAAAATGGCATGAATTAATTGCTTGTTGGTATCTTGCTTTATATTTCTTAATTCCATCTTTATCTAACACTCTTTCTAACTTTTTACCCCAAATTTTCCATTGACTCATGCATTCGGCAAGGGAACAGTCCTCTTTTTGGATTGTATCCAGGGCACAAGCAATGGGTTTCAAAACTTCAATCATTTGCTCTGCATTTCTTTTAATATTTAAGTCCATTACTTTTCTTTTGATATCAGAACTTATGTCTTCTTGGTGCTCTTCATCTTCACATACTTTTACTATTTTTGACCAATTTTTTACGTATGATTGAAAACAGTCAGCATAGGAATTCCACGTTACATCTACTGGGAGAACTAATGCACTGCCACTTTCACTATTGTACCAAGCCTTAGGGAGATGAGTATTTCAGAAATATTTCACTATTTGTATAATATGATCACTGATAGTTTTATTTAGTAGATCTTTTGCCAATAAGTTTAACACATGGACAGAACACCCATATGCAATTACATTTAAATCTTTTCCTTCTAACTCATTTCGCATTATGCCAACCCTGATGTTGACCACTATTAAATTCCTTACAATTTTACCTTCAAATAATTGATTTTATAAAAGTAGAAAAGAAAAAAGCATAATCAAAAAATTTGATTTAAATCAATGATTTTTTTAAAAAAATCAGTTGATTTAAATCTAGATTTAAATCATGATTTAAATCAATTGATTTAAATCCAACACTGGTTTCACACTCTTCATTTAACAAATGGGGCGGTCCATTGATGATAATGCGTAACTGCCTATCAAGATTTTCTTGATTAAGTCTTGATCTGAGCTCTGTGCAAACCAGATTCGTTCGAGAACAGTCTTTCGACAGAAGCAGTTGATGCTGGGATTATTACACACAGAGAAAGCAATTTCATGAAATTTGGATATATTATCCAGTTTTTAGGGTCTCTTTCAAGAAGCTGCAAAAGTTCAGTTAATGTGACTTTCTTTTCCATTGCTTTTTTCGCAATTTCTTTCTTTCCTTGTTGCAGGAAATCTCTTGCCTTTTGTGTTTTCTATTTCATATGTCATTTGTATATACGACAATTCCCTCTCAAAACCTTCCTTCTCATTTTTGGTAGAAAGTCTGTCAATAAATGGTGAAGAATATCTTGTTGCACTTTTGAATGTGTCTATTTTCTTCCCCATACTACTGCAATAAAAGTGACAAGCAAGCAGAAGAATCATATTCATCTGGATTACAATTATTTGAGCTGCTTTGATTGGAGCAGGCAGTAGGGGAGATCAGATGACTGTGGCCAGACTCCGCAGTGGCCAGCTTCATGCTCTTCGGTATGTGTTGGGTTCTAAGGTTTATCCCCTTTTCCCGAAGTGCAATGTGGCTCAGGCCTCTCCTGGCCATGCCTTGGCATGTATTGGATGCCAGCGGAGTCAGCTGTACTCCAGTCCTGGAGTAGTTCTTCATCTTTTGAAGACTCAGGGGTTCATGGACTTGATCTGAT
Organism: Amaurobius ferox; assembly: GCA_951213105.1. Taxonomy (NCBI): domain Eukaryota; kingdom Metazoa; phylum Arthropoda; class Arachnida; order Araneae; family Amaurobiidae; genus Amaurobius; species Amaurobius ferox. The sequence continues at coordinate 147,903,054 of OX578135.1, read as the reverse complement.
GGTGCTGTTGGTCAAGTGGGATAAGAAACAACAAGAACACAATTATTTGAGGGTAGCAATAACTCCAAATTTAAGTTATTGAAAATATCAAAACCATTCAAAACTTCTCTTCCTGAAGACCACTTCAAATGCTGTATTTAATTCAATTTTAAAGTCTTTTAAAAACTTCCTAACAAAATTTTATTCAAACTCCATGATAAAATCTAGATGGTTTCCTTCGTACTATTTATTTTTCCTTGTTTTTGTACTTAATGATGTGCATTCTGCAGCTAATATCAATAATTCCTTACTTTGAAAATTTTCCCCATTTTGTAAATTACAGCAGTACTCTACCAGTTCTTCAATAAGATGATTGATTTGTGTACCAATTAAAGTAAATGAAATATTTGGAGATTGTAACCATAAATTTAATTTATCAACTTTAGCTAAAAAATCAGCTAGAAATAGTATTTGCAAAATAATTTCAGGGCTTAAAAGCTGTTCACGTAAATCTCTAATTTCAGGCTCACTTGTTTCAACAAACAAAGGTCTTTCTTTGGGCTATAATGGAACATTTTCCACAAAGAAACTAAAAGTGAATCAACTGATCGAAGAGTGTCATATTTCTTTAATAAGTGAACAAACACCAAAGCTAATCTGTGGTTTCTACAATTTACGTAGATACAATGAGATGAATGTTGTTTCATTCAATGTTGAACACCTCCGCTCATTACATTGGCTCCATCTAAAGCTATAAATAAACAATTGGAAAGCTTAACATTTTTTGCAACAGTTATTTTCCCAATAGCACTTATAATTTCTTCAGCATTGGTAGTAGTTAAATGTACAAGAACAAGGTACTTTTCTTCAACACTCTCATCACCCTGCATTCAGTAACGTACTATTATACCCAGCTGTTCACGTTGAGATTCATCAGTTGACTCATCAGCCAAAATTGCATAAAATTTTAAGCATGATAATTCAGTTAATGTTTTTTATTCAATGTAAGTAGAAATGGAACGTAAGATGTTGTCAACAGATATGCTCGATAAATAATTTGCCTTTTCCCCACATGTGTTTAAATGCTGTTCGATTTCTTTATCCTCTAAATTTTCACCTAAAAATCACATAACTGACTCAAAGTTTTCAGATACCACCCACTGTTTTTTAACCATGAAGTACAAGATTTTGACATATTTGCTTAATAACCTTCTAGATTGAAATTTATTTTTTATTGTTTCGCAGCCTCTATGCCTTCAGTAATTCTTTTAGCAATTTCTTGTTTGTCAGCATTCTTTGCAAAAGCAATAGATTGATATGTCTATTACTATTTTCATGCTTCTTTATAGTTCTGATAGGATGACCTCCCTTAAAACTCACACCAACACTTGTCCTAGGTTTATCATCACCACTGTACCCAATGGAACAAATTTCACAGAAAAAGCCCAAAGCTACTGGACTGTAGTAAAACTAGTTATACTGTCTTTCATAATTAGATATGTTTTTATGAAATAAGCTTTTTCTTTTTTTTTACTGTTTTCTGTAGTTAACAACGTATCCTCTATATTTTATCAGAAGAACTTAATTCATCCTCATCATCAGAAAATTCAAGTCCAAAGTCAACATTCTTTTTTACATCGTTTTCATTTTCAACATTATTTTTTATATCATTTTCATTTTCAGCATTCTTTTTCAAATTTACTGCATTTTTTCCTATAGAAAATTCAATCTCATCTTCATTGGATAATTCAGTTGCACCGTTTTCTGCATTCCTTTTTACATCATTTTTGGCATCACTTTCCCGAACGAAATTTTTCGCTTCAGATGCGCTCTCTATTACTTTATCAGCATTCCGATTTGTGGAAAATTTGGTTGCAATTGTAAAAGCACCATTTTTGCTAATCTGCTTGGTACTTGCTTTATGGAAAAAACGTGTGATGCTCTCACAACCACTGCTATCAGCAGAACGGATTTTTTTACATTTCCCGAATCTGAATTTCTTGAGAAACCCCCAGTTGGAGGACGTCCATGCTTCATAATATTTGGCGTGCTGCCAACTTTATATGAAAATCTGATTGTTAATTTAAAACTAAAACTAACTGAACTAACTAACTAGAACTGAAACTATGATGATGATGCCTCACCCAATGGTGAAAGAAGTAAAGGCAATCTGCAATTAGGAGGCTTGTATGCCTAACTGAAACTAAATGCAAAACAAAACAGCAAGCAGTGTTGCCATATTACTTGAGAAAAAAGAAGTTGAAATCTTTGCTAAACTATCGAAATTCAGTAAATTACATTACTTAAGTGTCAAGTCATAATAAACTAAAAATAAGAAATATTTCGCCGAAATATTCAGTAGAAAGTATTAAAAAAAATAAAATTTAAAAAAAGCAAGGTCAGAGACTGATTTTAATGGAATATTTTGGTAGGCTGCACTATCGTGAATCGAAATTGAAGTTTTCGTCTAATTGCTTGCAAGAAATTAGTATTTTCGTCATGTTTTACTGAAATCCAGGGTAGGTGACGAAACTATCGTAGCTTCAAAATTTTTTACCGAATTCTTTAAAAATAACAATATAAATTTTAAGAAATAAATATTTACACAAAATATCCATAGTTCTGTCCTAGTTAGTATCAGTTCTACGCTTGGTGACAAACAAAATTACCTCAGTAGGCCATAGTTCAGAAAACTAGCATCAGTGTTTTTATCATGATTTTGTTTACCATTTACTGTGCATCGTCTTTCCATTTCTTCGTAACTTTGCAATTGTTTATGATTTTAAACTAAGATTGTATTGCAAAGAATCGTGCCTGTGGGATTTTTGCGAAGAGATCGTTTTCATCTATCGGAATTCTGTGAAGGAACCATTTTTATCGATTTGAATTTTGTGAAAGGGCCGTTTTTAGCAATTTGAATTTTGTAAAGGGACCATTTTTAGTGATTTGAATTTTGTGAAGGGGGCCGTAAAACAGCCCCAAGTTTCCTTTGAATGAACCCCTGCCCTCTGTTATTTCTATTACTAGCCGCCTTCGGTGACCAGCCTGTTCGCTACCCTTGAAAATTCTGACCGTGGCAAACTCGCTGGCGCGACCCACCAGAAAGGTGTAAAGTAACTATTTAGACGGCCAGGAAGTGCCACCCAATTTAGACTGGAACCCAGTGGGGGAGGCATCCACAGGGATCGTACCCTCTTTTCCCTACCACCAACTTCTCGGAAGGACTTACAGACCAAATGTTTAACGTGATCGTACTCCGCCTGAACATGTCGACAATTTTGGCAGCAGCGGGAATCGTACCCGGGCCTATCAAGTGCAATTCCCACATGCGAATACAGAGGCAGTTTTGACAGTGGCAGGAATCGAACCCGGGCCCACCGAATGCAATTCCCGCGAGTTAACCACTGGGCTACAGCGCCCTCTGCGACAATCTCCATAACTTTCTTTTTATTCACACAATTTAGACCAGAACCCAGTGGGGAAGGCATCCACAGGGACCATACCCTCCTTCCCTTACCACCAACCTCTTGGAAGGACATACAGACCCACATGTATAACGTGATCATACTCCGTGTGAACACAGCGGCAGTTTTGGCAGTGGCGAAAATCGAACCCGGGCCTACCGAATGCAATTTCCGCACGCTAATTTAAATTTTATAATGACCATATGCTAAGCTCTTAATTCCATCATCCTCGTTCCATCGTTATGCTAAGCTCTTAATTTTATCATCATTCCATCGCTCCATCATTTAAAATATCCATCTTTCCATAATTTAAAATACCCATAAAATTAAAATCTCCATTTAAAATCTCCATTTAAAAAATCCATATCATTCCATCATTTAAAATATAATAATTTCACCTGATGTATACAATACATCACCACAATTCAATCTACCATAATTCAATCATTTAAATTTTATAATGACCATATGTTAAGCTCTTAATTCCATCATCTAAAATAACCCGATCCGATGCACGATTTCCATGGTGCGCGCGCAGGGGAAATGAGAAGTCAGAACTCTTCGCCGTAAAGTCGTCAAGAAATTTAAAATCATTACTTCTTTAAAATCAGGATCGGGCTGCTATTTATAATTATTTCTTGACCAGATTAGGGTTGTAAGAAAGCCTGCTGTTTGAGCTTTCTAAAAATGTAAATTATTAGTCAAAAATCTCGATATTTTTTTGGATGCGAAGATTTAAATACAAAAGTTCATTTTTTTGAGCCGAAAGTGACTTTTGTTTTAAAACCTTTAAAAAATATTAAAATTTATCCCTGAGATTCGAAATTGATATATTTTTACTCGCAATTGTCTACTCTTTCCAGTCGTGTGATTTGTTTTTTTCTACAATGTCTGGATGGTGGAGAAAAAAGGGCGAAATCGCATAAAACATTAACTAACAAAAAAAAATAATTCAAATTTTAAAAATCGGGTTTCACGTGCTACTGCTACTTATTATATTTATCACTACATTCATCTGTTACTTATTATGTTTATCAAATTATTCATTGTATTTACAAAACAAATAACACATACAGGGACGTAGGCAGGGGGTGGACCAAAATGTTGGTCCTGTATGTTATTGCATAGGCATCAATAACAGAAAAAAAAAAAAAAAAAGAAAAGAAAACTCTGACTCTAAAGAAAAATTTAACATTATGCCCCCCCCCCCCCCCCAATTTTTTTTTCTATGTTATTGAACACATATATTACATTTAATTATGACCTTATGACCATTACTAATTTCACTAAATGAAAGCAATGGTCAAAACTTCATTTCTCCCATTTTGGGAATACATGTAATGATAAGGTAAAATGCCATTGCTCCCATTTTGGGAACACATACCACAAAAATCTCAGTTTTTGAAAAATATTTAATTTTTCAACTATTTTGTGTTAATTAGTGTATAATTCCATGTTTTTAGTCACCAAAACATTTTTGCGTAACGTAAATTTAACAGCGGCCTTTAATGGGTTAATGTTCTTACCTTGATGAAATCGTAACTGCGGGGCCGTTATAATAAGGAACTACCCAAATTGGCTTTACATTGTAGGGTGAATTGGCATCACCTTATAGATTTATGTATGCCTAGCTAGAAGCATGTCCCCAACTGGCATAAAAGTCTTTCAGCTGAAGATGAGACAGATTTTGGTGGTAATTTTATAGGGGCTTGTGTCAGAAAGCCATCTTTTGAAATGCATAGCACTTTTATTTCAACAATCATTTCATTAAATTCAGAAGCTAAATATAGCATACATAGGTAAGAACATTATCTACTACTGCTTTATTCCAATAATACCCAGTATTTTTATACTAATTACAGGGTTTTTGGAACTATATCATATTAAGTAGCAGAGCTTTAATATAATCATAAACGCTGATTTATATTTAATCATATAGATATAAAATACAATAATTTCAACTCATACTTTTAAAAATGGCTGGATATGCTAATAAACAAAAGGTTTAATCATGAACTACACAACATTGTACATAGACAGACATTAAAAACATGTAATGTAAGAATATAATTAATAATCTGAAACCTGAAACAGTTTAGAAAGAATGATAAAAAACGCTTATGTGAAACGTTATGTGGGACCTAGGATTGGGTTTCAAACACTAAGTCCATTTAATGAATTAAAATACAATTCGGATAACGTATATGAATAATAACAGCACTTTAATAATATTGTTAAATCTTGTTATACTAAGATATTTCAAGAGGCGAATAAATTCAAAGTCGATCTAAAACTCCCGCTTGATAATATGAATGACATTGGCACACGGCGTTTATTGGTAAACACAGCAAATCGATGACGCAATGACACTGTTCCGTTTAAATAGATTACATAGCATATGGATCTCATGGAAGATAATGCGGTTTCACGTGAAATGTTATTAATAAAGGGAATAAAATTTTAGATTCTATTAAAATTTTCCAGTTAATCAAACTGTACGGTCAAATGATACTTCAGTTGTCAAACGCATACAGCTTATATTTTGTTCACTTTTGTTCCTTGTTTGAAATATTTCATATCAATAAGTACAAAAAGTCATTCATGAAGGAAAATTTGAAATAATCAGATTATCAACAAACAAATAATAAGAATATTATTTACCAGAACGTAAAAAAGAAAATTCATGTGTGAAAGGTAGACTCCCGTAATCGATAAAATGGATACAGCTGGAACGATAGAAAAAGCACAATGCAAAATATATTAAATATTTTTAAAAGGACATTTTTTGTGAAGAAAGTTTCAGATCATGCTAAATAATCTATTTTTATAAATTAAAAATCTAGATAACATATATTTAAACCCTATGCTTTGTAAGAAGTTAATAAATGCTCAGCTTGAACTCTACAAGTGAGTCCAAATACCGACGTACTCAAAGTCATACGGACGCGTAAATTTGAACAGAGCATGCGAGGCCAACGTAAACAGAGGCCAGGTAGGCTTTTCATGACGTCACAAATTCTGGCTGCTTCACCTGAAATCAGTGTCTAGGGCCGATCCCACCAACAACCGTTAAAATATAGCAGAGGTTTAACGGTTGATTAGCACTGTTTTGCGTCCCACCAATTGGAATTAATTTCATTTCCTATAGTCTAGCCGTTAATATATTTTTTCTTTTTACAAGATAGTAAATACAGTGAGATCTAACTGGGCAGGTTATTATATTCAATTTATTGCAATTAGTAGCCTACTATAAATGACTACTAAATTAATAAGTTACGTTGAAACTAGTCATTCTTGAGAAATTTTATCACTTTAAAAGATTTTATTGTGTAAGTTTTTAAATTTTATAATTTTTTTACTATGAAACAGTTTTGATGTTAATTTTAACACTATATTTTTTAATTAATTAAAACATGGCTTTCCTTTCAAATTAATATTATAATGCAGGAAGAAAACAAAACAATGCAGAAAATAGTATAATCATGCTTTTGTACATATAAATTATTTAAATTACCCACTTGACTCCATACTAATTTTGGGGGGGGGGGGGGGGAATAGACTCTATACTAAAAATATGAAAATGTAGGGTTTGTATCAACAAATTTGTACGGTGTATACATTACCGACTGACCCTGGTATTTTCTACATATTTCACTTATGCATCTTGACATATATCACACAGCTTGACAAATATCTCGTCAACTTACTGTAGAAGCCAGGCCAAAAACTAGGTATCATTCACATTTAAATAGATCTGAGTGACATTATCTATTGTATGAGTTACATAACTATTAAAAAATACATTTTTGCAATTTACTTAATCCCTCCGTATTTTGAAAATTTTATAAAATTAGTCTGCAAGAATGAAAGTAATCGGCGGATCCAAGGGAGGGGGGGCGAAGCCTTGAATTAACATGGAAAATAAAGAGAATAGTACTAGGAGCTGAAATCTGATTCCCCCCCCCCTTAAAGATTTCTGGATCCGCCAGTGTCTGTCATATAAGAGCCTTTGAAACTTAACTTTAAAAATGTAACACGGAAGATGTATTAAATTTTCATGGCTGCATTAATATGCAAATATTCTAAAACATATGTTTTATCCAAAGAAAAAATTTCAGCTGAAAATGCACTCGACAAAAAGAAATTATATTTATTACGACTATAATTGAACAGAAATTTCACTCATTAAAATAATTTTGCTCACCAGGGGCGAGTTGAAATTTTATGTTCTGTTTTATTGATATTTATTAAAAAGACAAAGTTTGATTTAACTAAGTTTCCGGTTATGGGTTAATGTTATTAATGAGAAAATAGAGCTTACCTTTGAATATTTTGGAACTTGCTAGTTCTAGGTATTAATAAAATCCACTTTCTTTTTAGTTCTAGCTGCTAACTTTGGAACCATTTTTATAATAAAACAACCAGGAACAACACAAGCACTTGGCATTTTTAGTTATTAAAATTCAATGAATTATAATAAAAATTAAATAATTTAAAAATAATAAATAAAATATAAAAGTAAGCCGTAAATCTGTTACGAACAATATAATATTAAATGTACTTCTTTATGAAAGTACTAAATAAGCTTCACATTTGAATATACAACAGAGCATGATCTTTTGTCATGAAAAAACCCGCAAGAAATCTAACTACTATGTTCAGGTTTTTCATATACGCTAAACAATAGAGTTAAGTCACTAGGATTTAGCTTAAATATATGCAACCACTGCTATTAATACTCCAAATTCCTTGGCAAACAAAGTAAGGGGCATATAATACACGCCACATTCACAATTCCAAGATAAACTGCAGATCAGACAAAATAAAATATCAATGGCAAAAAATTTCTGAATAATAAATAAATGTAAGTGAAACCTAGTAAATAAACAAGCTAAACACTTTTTGAATAGAAAATGTTTTGAGATAGAATTCAATATTCACATATGCTATGAACATTAAATGAAAACAAATACAAAAAATTAAAGGCTTATCGAGAGAAATTACGTAAAACAATAACGTATGCATAGAAAGACAGTCAAAGCTTTAATAAATGATAAAATACAAATGTATAAAACACGATAAATTACAAAACTTTGCCCCTACATTTCCGTTAACATGTACTATGAGCATTGAATGAAGAGGCTTAACGGATAATGCAAGAAAAATGATAAAAACTGCAAAAATTACCAAAAAAATGTAATTTTTTTGGCAGCGACTGTCAAAAACATTAATGAACACATAGTAAAACATACATACATGTAATGGCTATCAAATGATTAAAAAGTATCCAATCTTCCAGAGATACCCTATGAGAGGCCAACGTAAATAATGTATTAGTCTATGGTAAACATGTTTACGGTTTCAAATTTGCAAGTCGGAAATCGTGACGTCGGATCACGTGACCGACCTAGCCTCCTTTTACGTTGGTCTCGGCACGTGACATCAGACGGAGAAAATTGATGCTTCCATAACAAATTATTCGTATGCTAGTAGAAATTTGCATTATTTCTGTATTGAAAACGGCTACAGGAGAAATTTACAATCGTTTAATCTCTAATTTTAATAGGATATATCTAAATTTATCTTCTTTGATAGATATTTTTAATTTACCGGAAAATAAATTATTCGCTTTCAATAAAATATTCGCTTATACACTGCAGAATTTGCTAGTATATGTGAAAGCCCGACTCGTCCAGAGGACTTAGAGTAACTATTTGGACGTGCTAGTATATGTATACATCTTCAGAACACTAGCTAGTGACTACAGTAAAAATGAGTAGTAATGTAGATTCACTTAAAATACCTTAAAACAAATGAAATCTTCAAACATATACACTCATGCATTCTAGTTACCTTACACCTTTCTGGTAGGTCGGACGGTCTGGGTCTCAACAACAGCACATGCATTCTAAATAATTTATTTTCAAATTAGTTTCAATTTGTATTTCCATCATCGTCAGTTTACCACGTCACCATCGATTTAGTCACGATGGTGACGGTTTACTATCACCCGTAAAAAAAATAATACTCTTGCATTTCTGCGCATTCTACTACGCAGACTGTTTGTTTACCTTCATGCCCATACTCTCAAGGCTAGAAAGTGATTCAACTAGAAAGGTATCACAAGAATCAGCAATGCTAGAATCCCTATATATAAACATTTAAAAAGTAGGAACTACTACATACTACGTCAGTTATCGTCTCCACAGACTCACTGACACACACACACACACACACATACTTTCACACACACACACACATACACACACAGACATCACTTAAAAAATGTTTGATTCGTGATCAGGGATGCTTGAAACGTGCTCTCCCGTCGAAAACTCGAATTCGAATTTTCGACCCCGTCACAATACTTTCCTTATACATTATGTATATAAGGAAAGTAAAAATGGGTGAATAACAAAGAAAATCTAAATTTAGGGGATATGGTCTTAATAAAAGAAGAAAATCTTCCTCATGTAAATGGTTATTGGGACGTATAATAGCCAGGATGGAAAGGTAAGAGTTGTTGAAGTAAAAACGAGTAAAGGAATCTATAAAAAGCCTATCTCCAGGTTGAGTGTGCTTCCAATTGAAAATCAAATGCATTAAATTCTTGAAAAATAAAAATATTATTCCATCAGGTATCATCACTTTTTTAAAAGATAAATATAAATTTTGAAACTAAATTTCCTCATACATATTTTTATCTCTTATTATTTATAATCTTTTATAGTTTCGAAGATATTTGAAGTGAAAGTGTGAATAATGAAAAAAAACTCGTTCGACCAAATACTTTTTAGTTATTTAAAAAAAAAAAGAGGTCAATCCAAAGTTTAATTATATACACTTATAGGGACTTCAAAGAGCTATAAATTATTGCTTATTGTTCAAAGCCAGCTTTTTTAATTTTTGAGATATAAACATTACAAACGGAAAATTTTCAATTAACTTGATAAGACAATGACTCGAGAACTTTAAGAGCTCTTTTTAATGATAAATATAGAATTTATTACTAAATTTTCTAGTACACACTGTAATGATCTTATCAGTCACTTAGCCTTCCTAAGAGACCTCCGAAGTTCTTTCAGTAGCGTTCGCTCCGTCGGTGCATATTGAATCGTAATGCGCCGGCATGAGTGTATACCGAACCTCTTTGCAGATCGTGAATTATACGTATCGTGAGATAATGATGAAAATCAACAGTTTCGCAAGGCTGGACAGAATTGATATAGTTTGTAATGAACCAACAAACTTTTATTATATCATGAGGAGACAAATATATCAAATACAGAAACAATATTCTGCTGGTTGAGGCATGTGAGTTTGCAGCACGAAAATGTGCGGCCTAACTCCTCGCAAAATCATCGGGCATCTCTCGAGTCAGCTTCCTTTCCGTGTATATATTCCAGGTCCCTATCTCAGGACCACCCGGTGCCAAGCCCCTCTGTAATTTTCTCAGACTCTCGATATCAGAGCCCACCTTAGGCTCCCCATCCGGGATTATCTCTTCCCCGCATTGATGACGACTGGAATGGGTGCATTTCGTCGAAATCAGAGTGCGTTGACAGAGTTTTATAGGTCTGTTTTTCCCAACTGCGATGTGTGCGATCTCAGGGTTGAAGATCCAGACCGTCCGACTCATCCGAAGGACTTGAGCAACTATTTGGACGGCCGGGAAAGAGCGATCTCAGGGTGTATGACCTCTGAAGCTACTATTGAAAAAAAAATGGAAAATGGCTCGAAAATAACAGTGTTTCTCACATGTCCCTCCCAGAGAAAAACTAGGGTTAAACACCCAGCTTTTTCCAATACATAACACTTCACTCACAATAAAATACAAAAGAAATACCGTTCCGACTTTCCAATACCTGTCCATCTGGTCTCGCCTATAGTTGACACATCACTACAACTTACACTAATAACACACAAAAAAAATCCAGAAATATTTCACTCTCCTACGGACCGTTAGATCACATATCCATTGACACGGATTGCACACATGCCGTATATTGCCAGAACTTTTGACCAACGTTCCTAACAACCATTCGTAACACACACACTGTTTCGGCTACGACGAGTCCTTTGGCAGTAACCCCTAAAGTTTGGTATATCTTCAGTTTTCTATAGTGCACATCTAAAGTTTAACCCTTTCGGGACGGCGGCATCCCGGAGCTGTCGCGGCCCAAAAGACGAAGCGCTTCGCTTCCGAACTGATCGAAAAGGACGGCGCATTTTTTGCGCTAAGCCTAACTCTCGAAAAAAATTCACTAAAAATCACCTATTCAAGACAGAAATCTACTTTTTTCAGGAATAAAATAAATATTTATGTTGTATTTGATGTATAATTTTCATACAAATCTGAATACAAAATACTCGTTAGTTGCTCCCATTCTTTTATCCGAAATAAACGAATAATTTCACTGCCTCTAAAACCCAAACAAAAAAAAAGTACTCTCTTATATTCCTATGATTCACCAACGAAATCATAACGCTGAAATAAAAATAAAAAACGAAACTCAATTATGAAATTGTTGATGCTACGAGAATTGCTCTGTTTGTTTATGTTACAAAATGATTTTCACCGCTCCAAATGGAGAAATAATTCATTCGACCCTCTTCTGCCAAGGTCATGCCTCTGCAAAATACATTGAAGTTAGTTCCATGGACAAGTAACGCCATCTAGTACACAAATTAAAACGTTCCGCATGGTGGCACTTATAGGTGCCACTATCCGCTTGCGATAAAATTTCCTCTGGCCCGAGTGAGTGCCGTTCGTCCTTGAATGCAAGTTCGCATCTGGCACGTGGGCGTGCCGATCGTCACGAAAGGGTTAAGTGTCATAGATTATGTACACACCGTAAAATTCATACGAGCATACCAGGCGACCAGATTAGGTTTTAGCAACTTAGTTGGTATGACGCTACCTTAACAATCTCCTCTAAAGCAAAGCCGCGGCCGCGAGACCGGCGGAATCATTCACCGGGTAGGGTCCGAACAACGCCCGTCAAGTCCGACCCCAGTCGGATCTAGGCTCAGGACATGAATAGCCATAGTTCGTGAGATCCGACCATCTGGAAGAGTCCGGGGTCTGCCTCGTTGGTTCCACAATTGCCTTCTCGAGTCATCGACAGCTGAGGTCCCCGGATTAATTCCCCCCCAGCAGATGGAGGACCAGAGGTACAGACCTAAGATCCGTGCACCACAAACATGGATCACAAATCGGACGGAAGAGCAAACGACGAACCCCGACAGTCCCGACCAGGGCATGCCGGAAAGGTACACCCACACGATGCAACAGCCGCTGGCTATCCTCGACATCCCCCACAGAGGCATGCCATACGATGTAATTACCATCCCGACAACCCCGGCCCGGGCCGCACGAAGAACGCACAGCTTCCCGCCGCAATCCACGTCGGTGTCGCCCCCTGGGGGGAACACACACCGTAAAATTCCGAAAGTTCAGAGTCTCTGGCATTCTTTCACGGTTTTTCACCTTCGAAGTACATGGTTGTTAGACAGTGACTCTTTACCTTGGCTGCCACTCAGGATCTCATATTATATACTTCCATAGCAAATACTATAATTTCCCCGAAATCCCGGCCAAAAATATAACACTATCAGGTAAATACAATAAAACAATAACAATGAAAGAAAATATACTATTACACTATCCGACGTCCATATATATACAAAAATAATTCAATATTACCCCGTTTATTCCGAACAAACATATAGACTTTACTGGATATCGAAACTGAACTTTCCTTTCCGGACAGTCCCCGCTCAGCAAGTCAGCTGTGCGAACTATCGGATCCAGTTTTCCGAGGCCGGAGGAGTATGGTTTGACCTACTTTCCAAACACATCTCCCCCTCCCCACCGTGTTTTGTTCACTCCTAGCCCTTGCCAACGAGTTGGTATATACTACCTCGATGGCCCATGCCCTTTCTCCACTGTTGTGGCGTAGTGGGTAACGTGGGTTTCCGGTTACAGCCAAATAACTCTCGAGTGACTTCAATTCTTTATTGACTTATCGGTAATATACAAGTTAGGTCACAAAGGTACCCAAATCTGAAGTGAGGCGAATAGTCCGCTGAGGTCACTCTGGCGTGTTCAAAGAAAATGTCCAAATCAATTTCCCGTGGAAAGTCTATGAGAGGTGGTTCACTGGCGAGGTTTCAGGATGAATTACCTCGGATGAAGCTGACGCAAGTCCACGATGTGGTGACACTCCTTTCACGTCTGGAAGCTCACGTTCACGCGATCACTCAAGGCGGTTCATGCCAGCTTGGCCTTTCTTTTTAACTGTCAATTTTTCAGACTTGGTGGCGCGGGGTTCGCGACGTCCATTGTTCTGGTGACTCCTGCCATGTTTCACTTCAAAGGGTCACAGGTGTGCCCGGTCTGGAATTTCCAAGCCCCAATTCCATTTCGGGGGAGGGAGAAATTTAATTACGGTTTCATTTGGTGAATTAATTTAATTCGGCACACTGTGCAGGATGATCAGGGAGTCTCTCCACCCACCATTTTCTGCTACAGCCATCGGCTCGCATTATTCTGCCTGTGCAATCTCGCACCGAAATTCTGTCGGGGATTCTTCCCGCCACCGCGCGTTGAACTCTCTTTCTCGAAACCGAAACCCGGGACGGGGCCCTTTGCTCCCTTACCTCAGCTTTCGCGCTTCTTTTCCCTTGGTCCGTCACCTTTATGGAACATTCCTTTTTCTCGCCCTCCGGAACGTTCAACTGTTCGACTTCCGCATTTTGATCATCGGATGACCCCCCGTCTCCGCCTGTATCAATAAAATTTCCAGCGGTCGCAGCTTCGCTTGCCGCCTTTTCTCTGTTGTGCTCCTTTTCGGAACAACTAATTGACCCTCTCTCTCTCCTAACATATTTTCGCAGTAGACTACATATTCTCCGCGTTCCTGTAATTCCGAACAACTTATTTGTTCCCTCGCAGAACTATGCGATTGGGAGAACTCAGCTCCATTTGCTTTCCCACCCTGTGCGGCTTCTCCCATCTTTAGTTTCGAAACTAACCCTTCCTGGGGGTCGTAAACCATTTCTCTCTCGTCCGCGCCCTCAGGAATCGGTTCGCGCCCACCTGGGTTTATGGCGTCCGCATTCCCATCTCGGTGATCGTTCTGGTTCTGTAACAATTCCTTCACCTGTGGCGGTAGCAATACCTCCTCCGCCATATCCTGAACGACCGCGCATAAAACTTCCTGTTGGGATGCACTACAGTTCTCCCCTCCTGACCATCCTTAACGGGATATTTATCAATGGACATTCTACGGCCGGCCCGAATACTCTCTGTAAATGTATCGCAGTTGCCTCCGTCCGCGATTCTCCTGGCATTAGGTCGCTTCTCACGACCGTTATCTCCGTGCCCGAATCTACAAGGGCCCACGCTGACTTACCATCCACGCTAACTGGTACCCTCTCTAAACTGCATAGCGGTCTCCTTTCCGAAGTTTCCGGATACTCCGCTCTTATTGCATCCACCCTGGCTACGACTCTGTGGTCCTTAGTGGAGCGTCCCTTCGGTCACCTGCTCGCCTATCCTCCCATCTCCGACTCGTGTCCTTTAGACCATTCGCCCTTCCCTGTTTAACTTGAGGCCAGTCCCACTTCAGGTGCGTTTTCGAACCACGCATGCAAAACACTGGCCCTTTTGGTCCTCCTTTACAGGCCCCCCATTATTCGGTCGGGCTCTTTCGCCCTCGGGTCGAAATTGGCCAGGCTCCTCTTTCTTATTCACACTGGACCTTCCATTTTCCGGTCCCGACGCCGTATATGATTTTCCCCTGGCCGTGAAATACATATCGCATTCTTTGGCCAGCTCCCTGGGCTTAAACCACCCTTCACCTTGCCGTATACCGATGTGGGCACAGGTCTCGACGTCCAGTCCCTGGGTAATTTTATCCGCTACAACTAATTGGTTTACGATCTCGAAATCCTTTGCACCCTTTTCTTTGCAATAATATTCCCACCTGGACGTCGCCCGAGTCGCGAACTGCACGAAGTTCTCGTCAGTCCTACGGCTCGCTTTCCGAAATTTCTCCAGACATACCTGAGGCGAAGGTTGAAAATTTTGCACATTTTTAAATTATAGGAGCTAGGCGCATTTATTTATTATTGCACATTTTCAAATAAATTTATCCAAAAATCCCATAAATTAAAAAAAAATGTTAACTGTTGAGAAACATGTTCACTTTTCATATATAATATCATGCGATAAATTAGGTGACATCATTATCTCAAGGACGGGGTATACGGAGTGCCCAGGACGGGAAAGGATTCCCCCCTTTAAACTCCGGGCGAAGAGAAAAAAGAAGTACTAAGAAAGAGAAGCATAAGTTAAGAGAGACATCAGAGCTTTGCTTGGGGGGAGGGCGACGACCGAAGTCGAGCCCCACGCCAAGTCTTACAGAAGGAGAAAGATATGCTAGAGCCCAAGCAGGCACCTAGCGAGAGTAAAAAGGAAGGAGGGAGATAACCGCGTCCCGAGGAACGCAGGGCCTCGAGCTTGAGACGGGGGGGGGGGAACTTACATAACAAAAAAGGAAAACGATTCGTCGATAAATCGCGAACTCCCAAATGCTAGGGAGGGCCACGGAGTTAGCAAGAGTTCATAATAAAAGGGAGAGAGCAGATATAAAACAATGCTAAACGAGCCGTCTCCGCTTAGGAGGCCGAAGAAAAGCATCCATTGTGCGGCGCCCCACCAACGCCCAGGGGCGCTTTCGCGCCTTAGGGTGTGTCGGGTTATACCGCGGGATACTGTCTAGCGTGGAATTATTTACTCTACTGAGATCTCTGAAAAAATTTTGAGAAAGTTTTTGAATGTAGTCTGAAAAAGGCCTAATATTGATATCTCTGTGCAGAACTTCAAGCCGGACGTAGGTTGGAAACCTGATAAACATACGAAGTGCTTTATTTTGCATAACTTGAAGCTTCCGTAGGTGAATCTCAGCTGCGGTTCCCCAGACCGGGGATCCGTACGCCATAATTGGACGTATGCAGGACTTGTACAGCAATAACTTATTTCTCGTTGACAGGCGGCTGTTTCCAGCCAAAAGGGGGCGAAGCTGTGCCAGTGCAGACTTCACTTTCTGACAGATGTTAGAAATGTGAAGTTTCCACGTGAGATTGGAATCCAAGTACACACCAAGGTACTTGTAGTTAGTTTGCCATGGAATCGGTTCATCATTCAGAGTTAAGTTAGTGGAGGGGGTTCGGCGAGGGGATGGGTAATTGACGGCGGCACACTTGCTGACATTCACATTGATTCTCCAGTTTGTCAACCATTGCGTCAAACTGTCGAGGTAAGATTGAAGAGTTTCGTGCACGACATGTGTATGCTTGTGTTGTGCAATCAGGGCTGAGTCGTCGGCGTACAGGCCTAAGGTGACACCGGGGAAACGTGAAAGGTCATTAATGTACAGGTTGAACAATTTGGGGCCGACAAGGGAACCTTGAGGGACCCCACTGAGTATATTCCTGAGGGAGGAGAGAGAGGAGGAAACTCTTACCGCGAAGTACTTCACTCTTACCTATCTGAGCCCCGTTAGGTAAGAGTGAAGAATTTTAATGAGATGAGCAGGAAAATGTAGAGCGATTAGTTTAAAGAGGAGCCCGGATATCCAGACCTTATCAAAGGCTTTTTGGATATCCAGGTAGACAATAGTGGTGTTGAGATGCTTGGCGCGAGCCTCATGTATGAGTTCCACAACCCTAAGCAGTTGATGCTGGGTAGAGTGTCTACTCCTGAACCCATATTGCTCAGTAATAATGACGTTGTTAAGGCTGTAGAATTCATCCAGGTGCTGCACCAAGACATACTCGAAGATTTTAGAAATGCAGGAAAGGAGAGAAATAGGTCTATAATTAGAAGGTTCAGAATGGTTGAGGCCGGGCTTGGGGAGGGGGGCTACAATTGCCACCTTCTAAGCCCGCGGAAAGTAATTTAATGAGCTGATTAAAGAGATAGACAAGATACTGAAGATAGAAATTAGAGAGGTTTTTGAGCATGTTAGTAGAGATCTGGTCTCTCCCAGGGGCTTTGTTACTCTTGAGTTTTAGAATATAGGGGGCGATGTCAGGAAGTTCAAGTTTCCTGAGCGTGTTAGGAGAAGGTGTGGAGATAAATTGTTCAACTGTGGGCTCCACCAATGCAACCGTCCGGGGATCGATTACATTGTGGTGAGGTTCAAACTGACTTCTAAGACTGTCTGCAAGAAGTTCAGCCTTCTGTGCATTTGAAATTGCCCTGCAGTTTGGGCCATTAAGGGTCGGTATGTAAGTTTTCTGCCTACGAATACGTGAGGTTGCCCTCCAAATGGTGTTGTTCTGAGTCGTTAGGGACTCAACATAGGTGTTCCATCGTGCACTAGAAAAGGCCTTAATCCGTGAGCGAACTTGCGCCCCCCCGGGGGAAGTTCAGCTCACGTTTAAGGTCAGGATCTCTACTGGCCTGCCACTCCTTGCGGGTGCGATTTCTTTCTCTGATCAAATCTTGTATACCCGGGGGAAGCTTGTAGTGACTGACCTTGGCTGTCCTGGGCCTCGAGGATGCAGAGTCGGTTTCTCGAAGCATATTTTCGAGATTTTCTATCTCCGCATCCGCGAGGTCCGTGTTCCAGTCCGAAGTATCAGGGAGAGGGAGCTGATTACGACGAAGAAGATTTTTAAACTTTGACCAGTCGGTCTTAAGTTTGGCGGGGACGTTAAGAGAAAAGTGATTAAGTTCTAGGGTATACAAGATGGGGAGATGATCAGAGGGGAGCTTGTTAGCAGCTTCCATATGTTACGTATAGCGGATGTTGCTGGTGATAGCAAAGTCTATAACATTATCTAAGTGGGTGGGGTCACCTGGGGCTATGACATCAAAGTTGTTCTCATCGGTCCAGCGTTTTACGCCTTGGCCGCGAGGATTCGATGATGGACAGCCCCAGGCTTGGTGTTTAGCGTTTAGGTCACCAGCGACTATCACATTGGGGGAAATTTTGAAGAGGGTGGAAAGGTCATTAATACTCAAGCCAGTATTAGTGCAAGTGGGTGGCAGGTACACAGATGCAATGGTGATAACTGGATTGGCAGGCAGGTTCACTTCGACCACGGTGACCTCTCCGGTTCGGAGAGGGGGGAGGGGATACGGCTGTGTGTCAGATTGGATCGCACGTGGATAGCAGTGCCACCGCTAGAACGATTGCTAGTACGAGGCCTGTCGTCATTGTAAAGATCGTAGTTAGCAATCTTGCAGAGATTCCCTGGGCTAAAGTGGGTCTCTTGAACCAAGAATAAGTCTAAGTTATTTGCTGTACAGACGTCCCTAGCCTCATTGATTTTACCTCTAAGTCCATTGGTATTCCATATGCCAATGGTGAGATCCTTCAAGTTCCTAATTAAACAACCCATTCATGACATCATTATCATGGATTTAGTTCGCTCCATTCATGATAAAAGATACTTTGAGTAATACTTTTGCATTTGAACGCCAATAGTCATTTATCTGCTATAAGAATAACTTATTTCTATGTGCATAATACTTGACGAGATTTTGGCGAGGAATTTGACGGAATGTCGCCAACTTGGCGACTTTTTAAATGTTGTCAAATTAACGAAAATCTCGCCACATGGATAAAAATGACGCTAAATCAATGAAAATAACGACTAATTGACGAAAATTCAATATCTTGGAAAGAATGTACCTACTATAAGAATAACCCATCCTTTTTCACTGTAAAAGTAGTAAATTCATTGCATTATAAAGAAAAGTCATGTGTTGCTCACATCAGATTTTTTAAAAAAGTGGCACATGTCATTTTTTAAATGGGATGCTTGTACTTGCGCGTTAATTTACATTTGCTGTATATGCAATCATCCAAAAGGTTCAATTGTCAGCTCAAAAAAATGTTATAAATGCCTTTTGCTTGTAACTTTTCTCAGAATATTGTATGGAAAATACAGTCGTCATTTACATAAGCAAATTAGGAATAAACTGCAGTCATTTTTTTTTTACTCCACCAATATTTTAGATGACTTTGGAAATAGTTGTTTTTAACACCTAACAGCACTTTTGTATCCGGAAAAGAGTTTTCGTGCCTCTTTATGGGTAGAAATATTAAGAAAATACAATTTTGAATAGATTTCGAATATTTTGGAGACTCAAAAGATAAGAGTTCCGTGAAACTCTATTAGTCCCCTACCCCTTTTTTATATAGAAAAAAATCGGGTAATATACAGAGAAATTTAGCTATAGTAGAATTAAGCTATAATATAGTTTTTTCAAAACGCGAAAGAAAACCAGTGGAATTTTATGAGAAGGTTACAATTTATTGAACATAATTAATTAATTATACAATTAACAATGCAACCAAGTTACAAATAATTTATTAACTATTAAATGAAAAGTACTATCTAAAAGGTATGACCATAATAAGTTACAGTAGACCCCTCCCCCCCCCTATACCACGGGTTCATATAAGACGGATTCGTATAACAAGGTGAAAAAATTGTAATCGTGTTCGTATAACACGCTAAAAGAGGCTCTTATAACACGGTAAAAGAATGTGACAGATGTTTCGATTTTATTACGTTTTAGCTCCAATAATTAATATAGCTTTTGGCTGGTAACACTAAACGTCATGGTGCTTCTTAAATTTCGGGGAAACCCCATTTTTAGAGGAGATCGTCTCGGTTTGTTTCTAGTTGTGATGCACATTAAACGTGTCTGAAAAAACTTTTATATTGTATGATTTATTTTATTCAACTTAAATTTGAGGGAAAAAAAGTTTTAGGAAAATAAATATTTGCGAAATTAAACCCGATTTCATCTAGAGGAAGTACATATCTGTTATCTCTGGTACATACCATACTATCAATTAAGCTGTGCTTAAAGTCAAGTGTGTTAAATAAATGTAGAAAGATAGTATAACACGTACATAAATTAGTAAGTCTAATAATTTTATAATTTTTACGTTATCTAAAATTTTGTCTTCAGTCATGATGACCCCTGCCATGGAGAAGAATTCTAAGAAGAGCAGAAAATGTATATCCCTTGAAGAAAAAATTAAAATTTTGGATAGGTTAAAATCTGGTGAGAATGTAATAGTCATTGCTAAAGATTTAAAATTAAACGAGGCAACAATTCGAACAACAAAAAGAAATTAAAACAAAATAAGAGCTAGAATTTCCTCTGGATCTTTAGTAAGTTTGAATAAACTGCTCGTATAAAAGACACTTTAATGCCTAAAATGGAAAAGTGTTTGATGTTATGGATAGAAGATTGCTCTTCAAGGAATTTTCCTGAACGAGGAAGAAGTTATTGAATTAATTAATACTAGTAAAAAACACTTACTAGCGGATTAGACCGAAGAGGCACTCTCTGGAATAGGTCGCAGTATTTATTGGCCTACGCAGACGACATTGACATTATTGGAAGATCTGAAAGGGCAGTGAAAGAGGCCTTTCGTGCCCTTGAAATATCTGCTACAGACATAGGCCTCACTATCAATGAGGACAAGACAAAGTTTATGGAAATCCAGTCCGCGTCTGGGAACTACAACCCTTTTTGCATAAATGGTCATATATTTGAAAGGGTTAGTGAATTCAAATACCTTGGAGCTACTCTCAATGACCAAAACTTGTTGAGAGCCGAAATTAACTACAGAATAAAATCGGCCAATAAATGTTTCTTTGGACTAAAAAAACAATTAAGATCCAGGCTTGTTAGCCGCAGAACTAAAATGAGACTATACAAGACACTTATACTACCTGTGCTGCTGTATGATAGTGAAACTTGGACTTTAAATTTAGACGTCCAGCGTGTGCCCTGGAGACTTTTAAAAGAAAAGTGTTAAGAACTATATTCGGGCCTGTACAAGAACAAGGATGCTGGAGAACCAGATATAATTTTGAACTTTATAGACTCTATAAAGAGCCTCAAATTACACAAATCATCCGAAGTAACAGATTGAGATGGCTCGGACATGTCTGGAGAACCCCAGAAAATACCCGACTAGATTGTACACTTTTAAGAACCCTGGGGGTACCCGCGCCCGGGGCAGACCTTCGACTAGATGGTTAGGAGACATTGGGAATGACATCAACATTTTGAAAATTAAAAACTGGCAAAGAGTCGATTTGGACCGACGGTGTTGGAAGAGGCGTGCTGTCGAGGCAGCTAAGACCTGTAACAGGTTGTTACGCTCTTAAAGAAGAAGAACAAACACTTAGATGAACAAGAACTTATGCAACTGGCAGAGTCGTCCGAATCAAGTAGTGAAGAAAACTCATTACGAATTTTCTGTGAGCCAGAACAACACTTTACTTTAGAAATCTTAAATGAAGGATTAGAATTGGCAAAAAATCTAGAAGAACACTTTACGAATAATGATCCATCAACAAAGTGCTCTGAGGAATTTAAGAAAAAATTGAAAGATTGTTTAGCTCCATATTTTGAAGTAAAAGAAGATTTAGAAAGTAACAATAATAAATTGTTGAAAGCAAAAGAAGATGCCCTTTTAAACAACGAAAATAACAGAGAGGAAACAAGTGAATCTTTAAGCTATGAAATAGCACAACCAACATTTAAAAGAGGATGTCGTTGGAACCTAATTATGAATAGCTCCGACAGTGAATAAATGTCAAAAAAAGGTGTAACTGCTTTATTTAACGCGAAATGAATAACAAAACATTTTTAATTTCAATATTTGTTTGTTTTGAAGAGAAATAAAAAATATTTTAACTCTTACATATTAAATATTTATTTTACATCTTTGTTATGTATCTGTATAAGTGTATGTTTAAGCATAAGTAAACAGTATGTGAGCCGCTCATTTGCCAAAACTATTAAATCCATAAAAGAAAAGGTAGAAAATATGTATTGATAAATTTTTATACATTTCTTGTGAAAAAAAACATTTATTATTCAACGGTCATAAAAATTGTTGTCATGTAGTGTCTTAAGCCTGATTATTAAAGAAAGTTATTTTAAATATAACAAGTAAGTTAATCGCTTGGGGCTGTGTATTTGTTGTGCGGCTCATGTATTTGTATAATCTAAGTGACTCGTACAACATGGATTCATATAACACGGAACGTATCTACCGTGTTATAGGGGGCGGGGGGGGATCTACTGCACTTGACAAGAGGGGGATTACATACAGATTTTTTATAAGAAGTTCTTAAAAAGAGGAGGGACATTTAGTTATGGGTATTAAAGGAATTCTACTGCAGTTTTATAAATTTTGCACAGTGCCCAACATTTGCACTATTTTTCTTTGATCTTGATAAAAATCAAATCGAGAATATTTGCGTATCAATCTTATAATATAACATATTTGATACTGTTATTCGTTGTGATACCTGAACAAGAATGTTGAAATTAAAAATAAAATGTGGGTTAGATTGATATAACACTTAAAATTGTTTCATATTTCTTTATTTATTACTTTTACAACAACTAAGAAAATAATAACATTTGGTATGTTTCAATTACCTACCCTATGCACTGTAAAGTTTAAACATCTTTCTCTTATAGTCTCTATTTGCCCAATTTTCTGATACTCACTTGAATATATTAATTGCTTCTAATCTTAACTTCTATACAGACTTTATGACCCCCTCCCCCCATTTTCTATTCAACATACAGCTTCAATATTATTTTCCCTCTATTCAGGTTGAATTGAAGTATCCATAGAAACATTTCAGAAATTTTCATTCATTTAATTTTTCTGCAACAGGGAAAAATTCAGATTTTTCGCACATTATTTTTTATTAAACCGATAAATAAGTGAAAGCATAAAACATATTTTTTTTTTAAGTACAGCCTTATGTAACTTAAATGTATTTAAAATATAAAAATTAAAATATATGCAACTAAATTCATGAAAGACAATGACATACCAAAGTTGGACTTTCTGACTTCTCCGGTTCTCAGTTATTCCCTAATAACGGGGACATTCCCATGATGAGCCCAGAAGAGAATGAGACAGTAAAGTTCAAAATAAAAATTGAAATTAAACAAGAAAGATCAATCATGCATAAAGCATTGATTATGAAACACTTTCCAACTGAAATGCAATTTTCTTTAAACATCTCTAAAATGCGATACATTCAGCGCTGATATTTTTTTAATTATCACAATACTACAGTAATTTATTGAATTTGAAAACTTAAAACTTCATAGGAAAAAAATGAACTTTATTCAAATGACGTCATTGAAATATAAATCGCCTGACTCTCTACGTAAAAGCAATGAATATTCCATTCACATCACTTATATTCCAGACCTTAGAACTAAATAATTTTGCGTGAAAACATTCAGCAATTGTACATCCCATCTTATAATCATTTCTTTACATTTTACATCCATTAAAATTAGGTTTCGTTGTAGAATTAATAAAAGTTTGATGATCATTTAAACTGAAAAATATTGTAATTGAGTTGGCGTAGAATATATATGCACAGAAAAAATGCAAAAACAAAGCAGTTTTAGGACGGAGGCAACACTAAATATAAATTTAAAAGAACTTTAAAAATCACGGTTTTTACACTGAGAAAATAAGGCCAACGGCCATACCATGCTGAAAATACCGGTTCTCGTCCGATCACCGAAGTCAAGCAGCATCGGGCGCGGTTAGTACTTGGGAGGGTGACCACCTGGGAACACCGCGTGCAGTTGGCACGAAAATCGTCCAACTAGTTACTCTAAGTCCTCTGGACGAGTCGGACGGTCTGGGTCTTCAACTGAGAAAATAAGATGGATGCCATATTTTATTTTGAAGTGGATCACGTGATATCTTCATATAATACGGGTGTCATTATTATTTTAATTTTTATTTTAAAAACTACCGAACATATTTTGCTGAAATTTTTTTTATATATTTTAGGGGATAATTTGAATATTTTCTAAAATTTTCGAACCAATTTATGAATTTTAACTTTGCTTAAAAAATGTTTGAAAACTTAGGTCTTATAGGGTTCAATGTATTTCATTTTTTCAACCCGGGTTCAAACCAAAACTGATTGGGTGATATTATTCATTTGCATTCCCATATGTCCCACAGACCGTCTCAACAACATACTAAAATTTCATTTTGATTAAAGTCATTTTTACGGCAGTTACCATGCGAATAGACAGACAGACAGACAAAATGAACAAAGTAATAAACACTTTTTAACTATGTTGGAAAGTATTAAAAAATAAAAATATGCTACGAAAGACAACGGCATGCTAAACTGAGACGTTCTGCTCCGGTTCTCGAGTTATTCTCAAATACGAGTACACTCCTAGGCAGGGCTCACGATGGGCTAGTTTGATATGGTTCAAAACCCAAAGTATTAAATATATTCCACAAAAAAAGACAATGACATACTAAATTTGGGCTATGTATTGTTGCACAAAACAGCAGCTACAATTACCAAAACATTGACATATGTGACAGTTCAATGTAGCTTGTATCACGTCAAATGCTTTCCAACTGAGTTATGACTAATTTTATGGACTCTCCGTGGAAACTTCTAGAAATCTCTCATATCTCGTAGAATATTTGTTATTTCGAAGTGCTTCTCGAACCTTTGAAAAGTCGCTAAATTAGCAATAAATCGTCAAATCTGGAAACCTCCTCCTCCGAACTTCAGCATATGACAACCCTAGATTCACGTCATAGGAAAGGTTTCCTGTACGGGTGTTTTCTTCATTTGGTTTTCAGAACAGACTCCAGTGAGTGTATTTTACACGTTCATAACAATATTCTTTGACTCCGGTTACAAGTCTTGCGCAAAGTTCTCAAAATTAGATCCTTTTCGTAATATGTTCAAAATCTTTCACTAAATTTCCACAGAGGTATTCGTAGTGTAAATAATTCTACGCTCGTCAGTATCCCACGGTACTACCCCCGGAACGCCAGGAGACAGAAAAGCCCTCGTTCGCCCTGAACGTAAGGTACGTAATATTTTCTTCCGCCCCGTCTAGCATAGTTTTATAACTGCTCTCCATTTCTAGTTTTCGTCTTCTAACCATATCCGTATTTTTCCCTTGCATTTGGAAACTCGCGAATCGTTGGCTAACTCCCCCCCCCCTCTTTTGTCTAATGTCACTGAAGCTCAAGACCCAGCTCCCTCTTCTCGTCTTATCTTTCTCTAGTTTTACTAGAAGTCTTCTTGGGCCTCAATTTCTTCCTTTCTGAAGACTTGGAGAAGAGCACGACTTCGGTCGTCGCTCCTCCTTGATATCTTGAGAATATTCTCTGAGGGTGGGGAGGGGTTGAGGGGGCAAAAAATTTCCAGCTTCCGAACTGTTGAAAAGTAATTCGAAGAGGAAAGGTGTGAAAAATATATGGGTTGAAAATTTTTTGAAAAATCAAAATGGAGTCAAACGAAAGACATCGGCAAAACTGAGAGAAAATGTTATGTGCTTTACCTACGTAACCCTTAATGTTCAGTGCGAATCTATGCTCTCATTTCCCGAATTATTATTCATTACATTTTTTTAAATTAACTAAGATAATATTTTTGCCGGAATGACACTATAAGAGTGTTTTCAATTCTCAAAGGTTGTGTTTTTAAGGAAAAATTATGATAAATGTCGGAAATGGCGAGGTCTGGATGCCCAAAAGGTTCAAATTCCTTAAATACTTTGTTTTGAATTTTCGACACCACCCCCAGTACTTCTCTCCTTCACCTATACATATACATTTCTGCATGATAGGAAAACTGAAAAAGAATGAACACAAGAAAGAAATGGAGGCGACACATTATTCAACAAAATTTTAATATCTTGTTTTACATAATAAGAACTTGAGATAGCGTAACAAAATACGGAAAACAGGATAACGCAACTTACAGAATCCAGCCGTGTCTGCCGGAAAATGAGCTCAGATCTTTGCGTACATTCATGAGAGAGGTGTGCAATGCGTACAAATTCATTTTCTCTTTAAATACGACATATGGCCAGATAGGATTTATTATATACCACAAAATTGCATGTTCAAGCATTTATGTGCAGATATACTGCACCCCCATGGTGTGTAGTTGTAAATGGAAACGACGAACGTCGGAAATGTTGAATATATCATTCAGAGTCGGAAAATTCTACTTTATAAATTAAATGAGTATCATACAAACCGTCACACAAACTTATTGAAAGTTCCCAAATTTCAATTCATCAGCTTTATAACAGCAATACATCGCATATAATCTAAACAAATTTTTAAATTGAAAGTAATATGTGTCTAAAACCAATTGCCAAGACACGAAAAACGAGATTGAATATGCTGAAAGACCTTGAATAGCTTCTATTTGTACCCTGCCCTGAGTCGTGGGAGCACTTATGGAATTTAACTTATCTTAAAAACAGTTTCGAATAAATAGAATGGATACACTTTGATGAACTATTTGATGAACTATTTGAACAACTTTGATGAACTATTAAATTAAAGACAACCAACATAGGTTTAAAAAATCATTTAAGGGAACCACCTTTCCTTGTTACAAAGCCAAAGCGCTTTCGAGCATCACCATGCCCTCCATCAGTGGCGAATTTCGCCGCTGATGAAGGGCATAGTGATGCCCGAAAGCGCTTTGGCTTTGTAAACTTATGTACGTCGAGGAAAGGTGGTTCTATCAAATGAATTTTTAAACCTATGTTGGTTGTCTTTAATTTAATAGTACAGTTTTGAATGTTGTTCAGGTATTGATATTATAAAATGAATTCAGTCAAGCCTAATAAATTTCTCAGTAAATAACAAAAAGGAAGAAAAAAAATATTCAAACAGACAAAAATGTGATAAAACCTTTTTTTTTTATCACCCAAAGGAGGCATTGATCACACACGTGCCTAAAACATGTAGTAAAAATCTGAGCTCCAAGGTTTGCATTCTTATATATTTACATAAATATAAAATGGCTAAAGTACAACAGTTCGTGCATTCGCAGTTCATCAAAGTGACGGTCGCCGCGGTCGCTAGTTCTATCCCTGTATTGCCTCCGTTTATTTATGCAAGTATGGATGTGCTTGGCTGAGGAAAGAGGAAAACCCACAGCAGACAATCCCCACTTCAATTGACGTTTTAGATTATAAGTTTCAACAGAAAAAAAAATACTGCATTATTTGCATTTTTTACCAAAATATAGAAAAGCGATACATAGATACTAAAGTATCGGTTTATTTCATATTATGTTAGTACCTTTTCTAAATATTAGAATTAGTGGGAGTTAATGTAAAGCAGGAGGAAATTGCAAAACTTTCAACGAAATGTTTTGCAATAAATTTCTCTCTCTTTTTCTGACAGAAACGCAGCTCCTTTAAGTATTTCCGGGCCAGGAATGGTCCTTGAGAACATCTATGGTCACGGAAGTACACTTTTTGAGTTTTTCACTTCTCATTTTTACGTTTAAGTGTGTTTTTGTCTTAAGTTTCCACATTTCAGTTGGGTGATGATAGAAACTTTACTCAGTTACTCTTTCTACTAATTGTTTTTCTGTCTTTTGCATCCTATTGCGAATTCATACACTGTGCGTTGTGCCAGGTGAAGGAGCTTTAGCCTTTTGCTTACGGGTGGGACAGCGTCCATCCCAAACAAAGAACCTTTCAAAAAGACAGGTATTTGACATACCCTATCCCAAACTGTTCGATCCTCCTTTGCAGGCATTGGCGTCCGGACGCCAATGCCTGTTGTTTGGGATAGGGTATGTGAAATACCTGTCTTTTTGAAAGGTTCTTTGTTTGGGATGGACGCTGTCCCACCCGTAAGCAAAAGGTTAAACATGTTTTTATCGATCACAAACCTTTTCTATTTCATTTCAGAGTTACACCTCCTTTTTATAACATGTTTAGCATATTGGTCTGAAATGTCCTGACAGCGCATTAAAATGTGAGACCTTTGCCATTTGGAGTTATTTGATCAATAAGCAATTTAACGGTTAAATCAAAAATGCTACATTTATCGGGATGCATTCATGAGTGTTCTATAAAATTAGAGAAATTTGTATTTAGGTGGGATAGATACCACACCTTTGGTATCAGGTGATTAAAAAAGACTAAAGCTTGCATTTATGTAATATGAAATATTTTCAAATTAAAATTATATGTGGATATCTTAATCGACTATACCAGTTTCATTTTCTTTAAATTTCTTTCTATAATTTTTTTCTGCTATTATTGCATTAATCTAATTCAACCTTGAACGTTAAAATACCATGTTTTAAGCAAATATTTTTTTCCGAACAGAATAAGCATTGCTTCAATTTAGAATTACCTATCTGTTAAGGTTAACAGTACCGTTGATAGAATTTTCGAGCTTCTATGCAGAAAATTGGCCCCTCTACTATACCTCTCCATTTTACAAGTAATTGATTTATTCCCATTTGATGACGCCAGTAAACTACATAACGTCACAATAGAACAATTATGCGTGATGCCACAGAATTAGTGACGTCACAAAAGACCTCGATGAAGGTATTACGCTTGGCCCCCGAACATAGCAATCCACAATTGAATGACAGTGCGTGTGAAATTACAACAATCCCCGTACGCTGCATAATTATACTGGTGAAAATGAAACTGTTTTATTGAATTCCCTAGCACAAGAAAATTTAACCCTGATTTTAAAATTTAAACACCCACACTTTACGTGCGGTTGGGAATGTCTGCCGTGGTTTCTCGTTCCACTCCTTAATACTGTCGGATATTACAAAGATGTACCTCTTGCGGTGGAAAAACAGAGTCGAAAGTAAACTGCAAAAGCTCAGCAGCCTATTGTAAAATTACGAAGTAGCTTGTTTTCTGTTTTAATTATAATAAGGCGAGAACAATCAGCAGCTGCACTTGTAAGTGTCTTGCTGCTTTTGCTGGGTGAGGTGTGCTTTGTCCCACTGCATTCGTTCTATTTCGTCGAATTTGCTCGCCTGAAAGAAAATGAGAAAAGGGTTAGGGATGTATCAGAATAGGTAGGTCTATATGCCAGATGCACTATGAAACGATTGAAGCTGCTGCTACCAGCGGCGGCTCGTGTATAGGCACTGTGGCACTACGGGAACGACAGTGCTCTCTCTCCCTCGCAGCCTCGCTTGCAGCTTCCTATGTGCGCATGCGCACATAGGAAGTTGTACGCGAGGCTTCGAGAGAGAGAGAGAGCGGTGTTTGACTGTTGAGCGCATGCGCACATAGGAAGCTGCAAGCGAGGCTGCGAGAGAAAGAGAGCACTGTCGTTCCCGCAGTGCCTATACACGAGGCGCCACTGGCTGTTACAGACATAGCTGCAAAACAAACTGCAAAACAAGTTTCATTTCCACACACTATATGTAGGGGCGCGGTAGCCCATTGGTTAGCGCGCTGGAGTTGCACTCGGTAGGCCCGGGTTCGATTCCAGCCACTGCCAAAACTGACGCCGTGTTCACGCGGAGTACGATCACGTTAAACATGTGGGTCCGTAAGTCCTTCCGAGAGGTTGGTGGTAGGGGAAGGAGGGTACGGTCCCTGTGGATGCCTCCCACACTGGGTTCTGGTCCAAATTGGGTGGCACTTCCCGGCCGTCCAAACAGTTATCTTACACCTTTCTGGTTCCGGCCATCCAAAAAGCTACTCTAAGTCCACGGACGAGTCGGATGGTCTGGGCTTTCGACACCTTTCTGGTAGGTCGGACGGTCTGGGTCTCAATAACAACAACACACTATATGTAAATGAAGTCAAAATATACAGACGTTTGAACATGTTAAGAATCACGAAAAAAAAACATTTTTTTAAGATAAAAATATCCTGAAAAATTTCTTTCGAAGATTTTACAAACTTCAATTTAATGAAAATTGGGGGCTGAAATGTTGCATAGAGTCTTATATATAAGTGATCGACAAAATAGCAAAGTCTTAAAAAAAGTCGGAATGGATCGGGTTAAAAATGTCACTCTTTTGTGTTGGATATGGAATGACCCCGGTTGGTTGGTTGATTAGTGTTTTTTGACACAATATTCAAAGTGAATATACTGCGCCAGATAAATGGTATCGAAATATAGGTATTAGCACGGAATAAAATCAAGTGCAAAATCTAAAAGGGTGATAACGTGTGCATAAAACATGACAATGGAAGATGTATAACAATGGAAACAAGATGAAAATTAGCTAAAATCTTATAAAAGGTGAAGTTAAATATGATGGGTCCATCCGGTGGTCAAGCGGTCAGGGGCATGCGTTTCCGTCTGATCGCTGGATTGCCGGGTTGTGGGTTCGAATCCCGCCAGCGGCCATGGATGTTGTGTAGTCAAGGCATAGTCAGACTTCTGCCCTGGGAGCCTCAATAAAAAGTGAAGCTGCATATTCTCCCCTTCGCCATGGGACCAGGGTCTAGTGGACGTGCTGCTAGGCGCTCCGCACCACGGGGATAAGTCACAACAACAGCAAATATGATGGGAAAAACCGATGTCCAACAAGAACGGAAAAAATCCCAAATGAGGATTTTCTCAAATCAGCCAAAGTTATAGTGTGAGTTTTGAAATGGTTAAAACGAAACTGTTTATATTTAGGACAAGTAATTAAAATATGTTTTACACTCGCTGAGGTTTGACAACCGTTGCAAAAAGGGTTCAATTTCTCCTAAACGCAAAGTAAGTGCCTATGGGTAAAACGAGTATGACCATTGTGTAAAAATGTTCGTGTCGAACTGCAAAACTGTTGCAAAACATATGTTTCTTCGTGACTGAAACGGGTTATATGTATATCCAGGGGAATGACGTTAACAAATTTGCTGTTTTGGGAACTTTTCGAATGTTTGATTACGTTTGAAATCAGTAGGATTATAATATTAGCACATTGCTAAAAGCTTAGAAATTGTTAAATCTTTCCAAATTTCCTTGGAATCGCTCTTTTGTTCTTGAGATATCGAGTGAGTTCAAACTCACGGATACATTTCGATACACACACATCACTGCACAAACGCTCAATTCGAGTTCATGGACTCTCACAACATGCCAATCCGTCTAAAACTCATTTCGAACCCGAACCCCCTTTTTCTTCAGATTACCCCTTACAAGGAAGCAGTATTAGATATGCGACACATTAATAGAGAATGGGTCCACCCCAAGCTACCCCATCCCCCTCATCTCCATTTTAATTCAACATCTATGAAGACTAACTTTCGAAAATGAAACATCAAGGCATTTTGAATTTTATTAAGGAATGTTGTGCTAATTATAAGCGAAATAATAATAAATGCAATTTAAACATTTAATAAAAACATGCATTAGCAACTTATGAGGTCAATGATTGATTCAGATTAAACTATATGTTATTAAAACTCTTATTGTTTTGGGGAATCAAGTGAAATTAATGTTATCTTATTCGATATACATCGCCTACTTTCCTAGATGAAATTGAGATTCCACCCACAAGGGCAGATGAATTACAAGTTCTGATCTTTTCCTGATCTGATAAGAATGCTCTCTGATAAGAATATTAATTTGTTAAACGTCGTCACTGTAATAGGATAAAATTCCTTTAGTTGACCCCACCCATTTTTCCTTGATATCCTTACCAAGAATAAGAAAATTACTTTCAAATAGTAGTAACACACAGTGGTGAAACGTGATAAAATTATATGGGGAGACATAAAACCAGGATCTTAAATTTGTATAAATATGATTGAAAATCTATCTGTTTGCATGTATGTGCGTTTGACTCATCATCAGGGGAGAACGACTGCACCAAATTTCCTGAAATTTTGGGAGTAGCCTTGACTCCGTTTAAAATTTAGTCCATGTTTCGAGTTTTTAGGATCAGGGGTTGTCGAGATATTAATAAAAAATCTAAAGTGGGCAGCACATGACTTTCCTTATATAATGCAATGAATTTACTACTTTTACTGTAAGAACAAAATAGGTAATTCTTATAGTAGATACTTATTTTCTTTCCAAGATATTGAATTTTCGTCAATTAGTCGTCATTTTCATTGATTTACCGTCATTTTTATCCAGTTGGCGAGATTTTCGTTAATTTGGCAACATTTTAAAAAGTCGCCAAGTTGGCGATATTCCGCCAAATTCGTCGCCAAAATCTCGCCAAGCGTTATGGACGGAGAAATAAGTTATTCTTATAGCAGATTGCTGTTCAAATACAAAAGTATTACTCAATGTATCTTTTCATGTGAATGGAACTAGCTAGATCCACCAGAATGATGTCACCCAATTTATCGCATGATACTACATATGAAAAGTGAACATGTTTCTCAACAGTTAATATTTTTTTTAATTTATGGACTTTTTTTATAAATTTATTTTTAAAATATGCAATATCTCGAGAACGGTTCATGCTAACGTTCTAGCGTTTAAGTCAATCGTTTTCTAAAGAATAATTACGTAAGGAATGTCTATTTGAGTAACTTTAATAAAGGTTTTGATTTTTTGATAAATTTTTCAAAATTTCACTTGAAAATTTAGGGGGATTCTGAACATTCGATTGTGTTTAAAAACAATAGGTTTCCAGTATTCACGGATTATATTTTTTGTACCAGAGTTCATTCGAATCGCTCTATTTGTTCGTGAGATATCGTCTCCAGAGACTCTCTCTCTCTCTCTCACACACACAGACACTTTCACACACACACATACTTTCACACACACACACATACTTTCACACACAGACATCACCTCAAACATGTTCGATTCGTGATCGGGGATGCTTGAAACGTGCTCTCCCGTAGAAAACTCGAATTCGAATTTTCGACTCCGTCACAATACTTTCCTTCTATGTCATATGTATATAAGGAAAGTAAAAAAAACGAACCTCCCTTAGAGGCAACATTATGTAGACGATATTTTTACCACAAATTTATTTAGAAAAATAAAAACTATATCATATTGCTAAACAACGGAAATTAACCCAATGAGTGTATACAGTTTTTAAATCTTTTGTTAAATCATTTTGTTAAATCATTTTTGTTAAATAATTTTGTTAAATTTTTTCCAATTTAAATAATAGAAACATATATAAAAATAAATTTTTATAGTAATTACAGTTTTGACTGGATTATATCCATTAAGAATTTCTAGTTGAAAAGTTACGGGGATTATCGATATCTTCAATATCTGAAGTCATCTGTTTTATTTTGGTAAAGATTTTTCAAACTCATATATCGAGTTTAGCCAAGTGTTGAACAGAATAAAAATGGTACGAGTACATCTTTTAATACCATGTTAGCGCTTTCATTTTGACTAATATGTTTATCCACTTACTTAGCGCTTTCATTTTGACTAATATGTTTATCCACTTACTTAGCGCTTTCATTTTGACATATATAAATTCATATTTTTTGTAAACATGTTTACAAACGGGATCAGAATGTTTTATTCTCCAGATCTGCCTGCGAAGATAATTCTGTATAGCGAGAACAGATATTCTTACACTTCTTTTTAGGAGAATTAAATTAAATATTTTAATAGAATGTTCTGAATAACAATGTCACTTAGAATACTATAGGAATTTGCACAAAATTGTAAATTTTAAGTTTATATTCCATACAAAGAAGGGGTATGCTGCTAGTTAGCAAATAAAAAGTTGTATGATGTATATTTTAACAGGGTTTCAAATAAAATAAAATATAATAATTGAATTACAATGGAAATATGCGAATGACATTTTGCAAATTTGATATTACAGTGGAATTCTGGTTTACGTCTCCCTGTGCAATCGATTCTAAAGAACATTGCTGCCCTAACCGGAAATCGAACTCAGTATCTTCGTATTGGTCAACTGACGTTCTACCGCTGAGCTACTTTGACAGAATTGCAAGCTCTTATCGTTGAAGTGGACTCTGAATTCCCCACTCTCTAATGTCACATTGCCGTGCAACTGACTATCCACCTCCTGCTATTACTTTCCTTATATACATAATGTAAAAGGAAAGTATTGTGATGGTGTCGAAATTCGAATTCGAGTTTTCGACGGAAGAGCACGTTTCAAGCATCCCTGATCACGAATGAGGTGATGGTCTGTGTGTGTGAAAGTATGTGTGTGTGTGTGTCAGTGAGTCTGTGAAGACGATATCACACGAACAAATGGAGCGATTCGAATAAAATTTGGTACAAAAATCAGAATCCGTGAATACTGGAAGCCTATTGTTTTTAAACGCAATCGAATGTTTAAAATTCCCTAAATTTTCGAGTGCAATTTTGGAAAAATCATCAAAATTTCAACACTTTTAATAAAGTGACGCAAATAGACATTTCCTATGCAATTTTTCCTTAGAAAACGATTGACATAAACTTTAGATCGCTAGCATGAACCGTTCTCGAGATATTGCACATTTTTCAAATAAATTTATCAAAAACTCCCATAAATAAAAGAAAATATATTAACTGTTGAGAAACATGTTCACTTTTCATATGTAATATCATGCGATAAATTGGGTGACATCATTCTCGTAGATCTAGCTCATTCTATTCATTGAGTAATACATTTGTATTTGAACGCCAATAGTCATTTATCTGCTGTAAGAATAACTTACTTCTCCGTCCATAACGCTTGGCATGATTTTGGCGACAAATTTGGCGGAATGTCGCCAGCTTGGCGACTTTTTAAAATGTTGTCAAATTAACGAAAATCTCGTCAAATTGATAAAAATGACGCTAAATCAATGAAAATGACGATTCATTAACGAAAATTCAATATCTTGGAAAGAATATAAGTATCTACTATAAGAATAACCTATTTTTTTGCTGTAAAAGTAGTAAATTCATAGCATTATATAAGGAAAGTCATGTGCTGCCCACATTAGATTTCTTTTACCTCAGGTCATCCTCCTGATAGTACTATTTTTACCCAGGTTAGTATTCTACGTGGTTGTTATCCTCTCGCTTTTGAAATCTGCGCTTCATATCCCAGAGTCCACTGAATCCATGCTAATAGTTCTAGGGCCACTTTCAGACCTCCAACATCTGTGTACTAATCTACAGAGTTAATTTGGTCGGGCGCCATTATAAATCGCCTTCGAAATGATAATCTGTAAAGAATCTTGTTGTCCCAACCGGCAATCAAACCCTGGATCTCTGAACTGGCTAGCCGATGCTCTATCGTTGAGCTACTGGGACAAAATTGCAAGCTCTTATCGTCGAAGTGGATTCTGCATTCTCCACCCTCTAATGTCGCATTGGCGTGCAACTGACAATCTAGCTGAACCCTTTCTGCTATTTTTAAATCAGGTTAGCCTCCTGATGCTATTTTTAACCTCCAGGTTAGTTAAATCGGCGCTCCATATCCCAGAGCCCACTGAATCCTTGCTAGGGTCACTTTCACACCTTTGACATCTTTGCACTAACCTACAGGGTTGATTTGTTCGGGCGCCATTGTAAAGAACCTTGTTACCCTAATCGGGAATCGAAACTTTGATCTCTATTCTGGCCAGCCGACGCTCTACCGTTGAGCTACTGGGACAGAATTGCAAGCTCTTACTTTCAAAGTGGATATTGCACGATTCAAAAAAGTTATATGGGAGAAAACACAATGCACGAAAAACTCTGTTTGACCTATTATATAAAAGTCAAAGGGAAAAAAAGTAAGAAAATAAATATACCACACACCAAACTTCAATTTTTCATTCGTTAAAAGTGTCATTTATGATTTTTATAGGAAAAATTCTTAAAGTATCAAAATGTTAAAACCGCTATATTTTTTAGATTCTTATAACTAATTCTGCTATTAACTCTTTACATGACTCTCCAGAATCCTTAGACAATAAACACTATGTTTGCTGGAAAAAAAGCGGAAATCTTGTCGTGGAGGGAGAAAGAGAATCTACACTTCTCCAAGAAATTCCGTAGCTCAGACGCGTCTACCCGGGTCCATACGTAATTAAATAGTAAAATTGCGCTGGCATTACTTTTTAGTTTCACTCTCAATGCAGTATCATCTGACTGGGTAGACATTTCGAGATATGTCTCGCCCGAGCAATACACCCGACACACCGACGCCGTTTTCACGTCCCTTTATTTATTTACAAAGAAACAAAAATAACATTTATTTCGAACTGGAATAGGGATTCTACATAATCGTCCGCTACTTAAATACGGATACACATAACACCACTCAATTTAAAATCGCTTATTTTAAACTAATATAATTTCCTCATTTCGTTTCAATCCAAATCCTTTAGTTTCAAGGCATTTATGGTCGCGCGTAATTATTTGCCACCACGCATGAGCACAAATATCAACTTTTCCTCATGGAAACGCACAGCTCCCTACATAGCAATTGTCAAAACGGTGAAATGAAGACTTTTCCCCCATGGTATCGAAAATAAAAATTTTTATGGGTTGGGTTGGAAATTAACAGAAAATCAAAAAATAGAGTAATTCAAAAACTTTATTTTGTTAGAATGCTAAGATATACGCTACGATACAAGATAAGTATCAGATAACCTAAAACATGCACATTTCGATAGATTTAAATATAAACAAATAAATATGAAAGCATATTATTATTACGTATTTGGTTCAAAGATCATTAGAAAGAGCGGTTTTCGATCTTTCCAGTGATATCGAAATGGAAATTGTGATAATAATTTCGATTGCTAAGGAACCGATTTATGTGAATGTCGCTCAAAATCTTACGTCAACGTAAACAAAACTAAAAAATTAATTCGAATTAAAAAAAAAATACTCGCCAAGGCATGTTGTACCAGGAATTCAACTAACAGAGTACAGAATTTCGCGATTGTCTAAAACCTAGATTTCCCGCTACAGACGACGCACACACAGACAGCCATCTTATTTTATTATGTGAGATAATACATATTTAAAATAAATATTACTTCGTCGTAAATCATTTGGATAGACACTATCTACCTTACTTACATACATCGCTACAAGTAATACAAGGTAGGATCAAAAAGTTCGGAGACTGTGCTGATATATATTTCCAACATTGATTGGAGGACAGGGAATCTATTTTACCGTGGCATAGAGGCACATGTGACGCGAGATTGCAGCTGCAATGTTTCTGTCAGCGATTTCCCCAAACGCTGGCAGAATTTGATATTCGTACGTTGTTCTTCAAACGCCATTTCCGTTTTCGACGAACGCGAACGACTACAGTTCACTGACACGCATTGTCTGGAAAAACACTTGCTACTTCCTTTTCACATCTCGCGTCACATGTTCCTCTACGGCACGGTAAAATAGTTCCCCTCTCCTGTAATCAGGGTTGGAGATATCAGCAAAGTCTCCGATCTTTTTGATCCTACCTTGTATATACTTTCAAAATCAATACCAACCACGTCGCAGTTGAACCAAATGCTTAAAACAATGTTAAAATTTCACGTTTGTAAAACAGAGTAAATAGTATTATATTTTCTAAAAGCTGAAAGGAAAATATTTTCAAAAAGGTCATTCACAAGTTGATAAGTGCCTCACATAGAAAGTTCTCTCCCCGACCCATCATCATACTAGTCATACAGCATATCATTCTCGGTCGATTAACTTTTGAGAAAGAATGAGTTGATTACCCCCAAAAAGAGTATTTCACAATATTTTTTCATACGGCATACCTAGTAAATAGAATAACTTTATACCTAGTGAATATCGA
This sequence comes from Amaurobius ferox, assembly GCA_951213105.1. NCBI lineage: Eukaryota > Metazoa > Arthropoda > Arachnida > Araneae > Amaurobiidae > Amaurobius > Amaurobius ferox. Next base: position 147,865,042 of record OX578135.1, on the reverse strand, counting down.
TTCCCATCCTAATCTTAAATATGTTTATGATGTTTGTTCTCAGATCAAAATTTTTGAAATGTTGTATTCTTTACGTTATTCATCATTTGTACTGAAAATTTGAAGCCTCAAAATGTGACTTGGAATCTACATCAATAGGCTACAACAATCTACTAACAAATCTGCTTGTGAATGTATCCTAGATTCTTTTCCTTCATATTTCAGACCGAAATGCAACTTCAGTGTCCTCATTCACTCTCTTTCTATCTGGCAATCAGTTCGTCATGCGCCTCGTGAATTGTAAATTGCTACCGTAAATAGTAGGGTCTTAGGAGAAATGTAAACTCGTAATTTTTTAGATATCAGTAATCCATTGAATCTCACAGAGGCGGCATTGCGAAAAAACCCTGTTCCACCCGGGATTCAAATCATGGATCTCACGCAACAACAATGCATTGAATACAACACATTGATGTTTTCATTGGCTTACATTGTATTTTATATCAAAGCCGAGACAGAAAAACAACAACAAAAAACGAAAGAGTATGGATTCCTTACCCTTCTCTCCCTTTGTTCCCTAATCATGCGAGCCACGGTCATGAAGATCTCATCTATGTTGACGTCTTCCTTGCAACTGCACTCGAAGAAAGGGACGTCGCAGCTCTCTGCAATCTAAAACACAAGTCAATGAGTCACAATAAATAAAACTGCTGCTTGTGAGAGACAAGAACTTTCTAATACTTCCTTGAAGAAAGCAGGCATATGACAATTAGATGACTACAATTTTTTCGAGGACGCTTTGGGTCCTATTTCTTCCACTGGTCCCAAACTGTGTCGTAAACAAACGCTGAGGACAACTGCCAAGTTGCTCCGCAGAAGACGCTAAAAACAACTGACAAGTCGCAACCGACTGCAGTTGTTCTTAGTCAGCTAATAATTCTGCGCCTGCTTTCAGGTAAGTATTAGAACTTTAAATGCAATAAGTTATTGGGCGTCGGGATATCTTGTAAATTGAGCATATTTGTTCAAGATAATGTCATCAGTATCAAAATAATCCAGAACGACCACATACAACAGTCATCATCTCATTCCCTGGAGGATAATAGACTCCATGAACGATTTGGTCTCTGTTTCAACGCTTAAGTCGTCACTAACTACAGGGGATTAAAAGTCAAGTACATGAACTTGAACTTTTGAAATCATATTTAGTGGGTTTGATAATGAAACAGTAGAATATTTTCAGTTAGGTCTAATATGCACTCAAAAATATAACAAAAACATCGTTTGTTGCCTTTAATACGCCAGACGATCATTACAGGTCTCTTTTTTGTTATCATATTTTATTATCGATTGTATCACGTGGCATTTTCCCAGAGTGAAAGATCTTTTTATTTTGAAGAAATATTTCTCTACATTTTTATTCACTGAAGAGTTTCGGAAGAAATGTCCATGCTCTAAAACCCTAACAATTCAACAATTACGAGGTTAATAAATTTTCAAGAAACTGGCTCTATTAATGGAAGACTTGCCTTTTCTTGCTTTGCCTGCACCAGTAATTGAAAACTCGTAATTGTTGAATTGTTAGAAGATTTAGAGTATGAATATTTTTTTCTGAAACTCCTTAATGACATTGCCATATAAATAACTAGAGAAATGTTGATCTAAAAAATACTGTTTCCCTCTGGGAAAACACCATGTTCCTTCGATTGATAAAAAATATGACTGCAATGATCGTCTGACTTATTGTAAACAGCAGACGATAGTTCTGATTTATTTTTGAGGGTATATGAGTGCCACTTAACTGAAACAAAAAATTCTAATATTTCAATTTTAGATATATTATATGATTTTAAGATATGACGTGTGCGACATTTTGAGCACCCTATGCATATGTAGACACTAATATTTAAGGATGTCAAAGGCAACAAAACTGACACTCTTTTAAAAACTTAAGCTGCAAGTTTTTTAATAAGTTTTACTTGGTTTAAGGATATATAAGGCGCTTAGCGTTTGAAAGATTTGCTCAAATGAACATCGATCTAGTTAGGTTCTTCCTTATAGTCGAGTTTCAGCTTTTCATAGGGGAGGAGGAGGAGAGTTCTGAGTGACTCCCCCTCCTCCCTGCTAAACTTTTTTTGTCCACTCTGGCAAAAAATTGAAAATCCGGAACCGTCAAGTTCTGTCCAGTGTTTGATACAAGAAGTGTGCAAGAATTCAACATTCTAAGACTCTAGGGGGCTATGCGAACATCTGGAAATACTTAAAACCCATAATCTCCGCCCTGAGAGGGGAAGGGGGTTAAAAATCCGACTACGTTATATTCTGTCTGATAGTCGATACTATAAATGTGCAAAGATTCGGTCTTCTAAGCCTCTTGAGGCCTTCTTGAAAGTCTGGAAAAATTTTAAATCCATAATCTCCGTCCTGAGTAGAGGGGAGGAAAATTCGACTACGTTAAATGTTGTCCGGTGCTCGATACTACAAGTATGCAAAGATTCAGCCTTTTAGGCCACCAGAGTGGTTTCTGGAAGGTCTGAAAAGAATATTTGAAATCCTCCATATTTTCGATATCAGAGAGAGTAAATCGAAAATACAGCTCTGTTACTCTGTTAGGTTCTGTACCGTAGTTTATACTGTAAGTATGCAAAGATTCAGCCTTTTTGGATAGCGGGGTGTTACATGGAAGGTCTCAAAAGACTTCAAATCCCCGTATTTCCTCAGCTCAAGTAATTCGAAAATCCGGCCCTGTTCTGTACCGTAGTTTACGCTGTAAGTGTGCAAATGTTAAGCCTTCTTGAATAACGGAGGTCTTTCTGGAAGTTCTGAAAATACTTTCTAAAAACCCCTATTTTCTCAGTCCAAGTAATTCAAAAACGAAGCTCTTTTAGGTTCTGTACCGTAGTTTACACTGCAAGTGTGCAAAGATTCAGCCTTCTTGTTAACAGGACTGCATTGACAGGGTGTGTCTTGGTTAACAGAGTGTCCTCTGCTTGAATGAAATGATGAAAATTGAGTTTGCATGTTCTGATAAAAAACGTTTCAAAACTGCCCCATTTTCTCAGCCTAAGCAAATTGAAAATTCGACTCTGTTAGTTTCTGCACACCGTAATCGTAAGTATGCAAAGATTCGACCTTTTAAGTCACCGGGGGGTATCTGAAGGGTTTGGATTATATATAGTGATTTAAAATTATATAAAAAATGTAGTTTTTCTTGCATTCACAAGGTAATGTGATTAGATAAAAAAGAATAGAGGTATGCAAGGGTCAGAATCTCATGCAGCTCTGAAGAATAATTGACCGCTTGCTACGAATGTTGTTGTTGTTGAGACCCAGACAGTCCGACCTACCAGAAAAGGTGTAAAGCAACCGTTTGGATGGCAGGGAAGTGCCACCCAATTTAGACCGGAACCCAGTAGGGCAGGCATCCACAGGGACCGTACCCTCCTCCCCCTACCACTAACCTCTTGGAAGGCCTTACGGACCCACATGTTTAACGTGATCGTACTCCGCATGAACACGGCGGCAATTGTGGCAACGTGCAAATCCAGCGCGCAAACCACCGGTCTACCGCGCCCGAAATGTGCCAACAGCAAGCGGTGTTCCCAGGTGGTCACCCACCCAAGTACTAACCGCGCCCGATTCTGCTTGACTTCGGTGATCTAACGAGAACCGGTGTTTTCAGCACGGTAGGGCCGTTGGCTCGCTCGCTACGAATGTTGAAGACCCAGACCGTCCGACTCGTCCAGAGGACTTAGAGTAACTAGTTGGACGGCCGGGCTCGCTACGAATGTGTAGTTTCTCATGTTTGAATGCTGAATGTCGCCACATTGAGGCTGGATTTTCTCAAGGAATTTAGAAATAAGGTACTGATTCGGTACACAATAAACTTTAAGAGTCAGTCAATTTCAGAAGCAACTTACTCTCGCTCAATTAATTCCTATTTGCTACCACATAAGCCGACTTGCTTCTCACTTCCCTATATAAACCCCGCAACATATACTACGTTGAAAAGGGGAAATGTATGTAGGTATAGTGATATATGCGTTTAAAAGGAGAATAAAACTTAAATTCTAATATTTGGTATGGCGTTTACCTTCCGTCCTTGTTCTTCGTCGACAACTCTTAAATTAGTGTTGTCGCATTTGTTTCCTACTAGAACTTTCACGACATCTGGAGATGCGTTCTGAAAAATAGATGAATGATAATAAGTGTCAAAAAGCTGAAACGGTGCAAAATTGCAATTGAATAATAAATGAATTATTTTTTAGTAAATATGTTTTTGCTTTTCCTACATAGTATAATGTATAGAAAAATTACTTGAATGCTGTTGGAAATTGGAATTTGAGTTTGCGATGGATTTACGCAATTTGGGCATAAATCGAGTAAATCCATCGTGCAACAGAACATGAATCCTATAATAGGATCGTTAAATAGAGCAGAAATCCCCTATTTTTGTGACGCTGTGCGCGTCAGTCAATGTATCAATGTGACAATGTATCTGTAACGTATCTACTCTGGCTACAAACTTTCCTGATAAAACGTTATAAAATTTGACTATCAAGTAAACCATGGATTACACTGGTTCTGATTAGATTTTGGAACGATTTGGAAAAATAAAACTGACTTTTTTCCCCCAAAATTGCTCGGAAAAATAAAAAATAAATGAAATAAAATAAGAACTATTGTCCAAATGTATTAATTAACTACTTTTTTCGTCCATAATTTTTGCTGGTGAAACGAGTAGAACTAGCCCAATAAAATTGGGGAAAACCTCGAGATATTATAATATTCCTCGAGATAGATAAATTAGGGAAAACCTCATATTGCAATGGTTCAAATAGCCAAATGAAATTATTTTAAAACTGCATATTACACATAATTTTATGAAGTATTTATTTCACGGATTATTTAGTGAGACGAAAAGAAATAAAAAAAATCTGATGTGGGCAACACATGACTTTCCTTATATAATGCAATGGATTTACTACTCTTACAGTAAAAGAAAAAAATGGGTTACTCTTATAGAAGATACTTATATTCTTTCCAAGATATTAAATTTTCGTCAATTAGTCGTCATTTTCATTGATTTAGCGTCATTTTTATCCATTTGGCGAGATTTTCGTTAATTTGGAAACATTTTAAAAAGCCGCCAAGTTGGCAACATTTCGCCAAATTTGTCGCCAAAATCTCGCTAAGCGTTATGGACGAAGAAATAAGTTATTCTTACAGCAGATAAATGACTATTCGCGCTCAAATACAAAAGTATTACTTAAAGTATCTTTTCTCATGAATGGAACGAGCTAGATCCACGAGAATGGTGTCACCCAATCTATCGCATGATATTACATATGAAAAGTGAACATGTTTCTCAACAGTTAATTTTTTTTTTATTTATGGGATTTTTTGATAAATTTATTTGAAAAACGTGCAATATCTTGAGAACGGTTCATGCTAGCGTTCTAAAGTTTATGTTAATCGTTTTCTGAGGAAAAATTACATAAGAAATGTCTATTTATGTAACCTTTTTAAAAGGTTTTGATTTTTTTATGATTTTTTCAAAATTTCACTCGAAAATTTAGGAGGGTTCTGAACATTCGATTGTATTTAAAAACAATAAACTTCCAGTATTCATGGCTTGTAATTTTTGTACCAAATTTAATTCGAATCGCTCCATTCGTTCGTGAGATATTGTCTCCATAAACTCACTGACACACACACACATACATTCACACACACACAGACATCACCCCAAAAATGTTCAATTCGTGATCAGGTATGCTTGAAACGTGCTCTCCCGTCGAAAACTCGAATTCAAATTTTCGACCCCGTCACAATATTTTCCTTATGCATTATACTATGTATATAAGGAATGTAAAAATGAATTGAAAAAAGGCAAATGGATGGAAAATTCTTTTGCTGGTTGCAACAGATAATTTTTTTTCCCTGTAAGTTTGAGGAACTATTATAATATACTAAAAATATCTAAATCTTAAAATCATAGAAATGTTTTTCACCCCATTTTAATGCAGCATTTTAAGAAATTTAGGAAATGCAAGCAAGAATTTTAAAATATTGGAGAAACAAGAAATATTTGAATGAATTAAATATTTAGAATTTATTTCTATTTTTTAAATATTTCTTTCTTTCATAAATAATTTAATTTTTTTTATTTAAGCATTTATAAATTTAAATATATAAATAAATTTGTGAACTTTTAAGAGATCGTCCGCATTGATGCTGTTAATTCTGAAAGATTCCTGGTGCATTCAAATTGTTTTATATTAGGCCAATTAAGCAACTAAGAGAGAAAAGTATATAATTTTTTAAAGAGAAAATTATATTTCTATAAGGAATTTTAAAATATCATTTTAAAATCTAATTATTAATAAATATTAGTCTTATATTCTACAGATATTGCTGCCAGTATTTTATTAACTCTGCATCTTTTTCGACTGTTATATTTTTGCTTAAAAGCTTAAAATATACATTTACTTTCCACACACTGCATGGCAAATGTGTTGGAAAAGTATTATGATGCAGTCGAAACTTTTAATTCAAATTTTCACAACATTTACACGTTTCGGGCATGCCAGAATAAGAATCAATCATTTTTAGAATGATGTTTGCATGCATGTGGCTTTGTTGTGTCTATCTTTGTAAAAGTTTGCATCCAATCTATCAAAAATACCCTCTGTATTTTCATGAAATGTTGCAATTAGTCATGTGCAAACCTGGTACTGATAAGATCGTCGTACAAATAAAAAAAAAATAATAAAACTGAATTTTCTTCACAATTATCTCGCTTTTATTTTGTGTGTGTATGTGTGCCATTTATTATTACAATGAAATTAGTCTCTGTTATACTAGACTAAACTGTGCAAACGATAATTTTATTTTTTAGTATTTTAGCGATTTGATGCTACTATAAAATGATCCCCCAAATAAATAAGGACATCTGTATTTGATGAAATTTGAAATACAAATTGATGTACTGTGTTATTTTATGCGATTAGACAAAATATAATTGGAAAAAATAAAACAGAAAGAAAAATAATTCAGTTCATAGTGAGAGCTGTCGACATCAGATTTTGAAAGTTTTAATACATCTGGCTTAATGAGGCGGTAAATAAAGTATGACATATAGTTTGTAAAATATCACTTAAAGAAAAAAAACACAAAGGAACAAACAATCAAGTAATATTTTACCTCTTCTACATTTCGGAACCAATAAGATAAATGATGAAATGAGTCCATATTGGTGACGTCATACATGACCAGGATGCCCTGAAACATTCAAATAAATAGAAAAATTACGACACATATTTTAAATAAAGTTTATATAATATTTTCAGAGTCCACTTCGATAATAAGTGCTTGCAATTTCGTTCCAGTAGCTCAAGGGTAGAGCGTCACTGGTCATTTCGGAGATCCAGAGTTCGATTTCCTGTTGGGGCAGTAAGACTCTTTACATATTATTTAAAACTCGTTGAAATCGGTCAACAATGTTGAAATTTTTGTATTATTTTAACTTTTATTTATGAATTTACTAGAAAACGTACAAGGCGTTGCCCGAAGGTCGTATCGTAGCGCTCCCACGCAACAGTTTAATTATTTATTTTTTCTTATAAACAGGCGTATTAATGAAGCGTTTTTAGAGAATTTGCTGTAAATTCCTATGAGTGAAATTTAAAACACGATTTAATAAATCTCGCAGAGGCGCATCACCCCGGTTCCTAAAGTACATGTGTACCAAATTTTATAGCTGAGTCGCCACATAATCTGATGACGGCATCCCTATAGTTGACGAATAGACCATATAATCTTTTATTGTCTGGTTACCAACAATTAGCCAACTTGTAAATGGTCTAGTCGTTGGCCGAACAAAACTGTCACCTCTCCCCTTGGCTATATGCAATACCTATATATACTAGTTTCTGTTTCAATAAATGTTTTTAGTTATGTGTATGGTCTTGTTATATAAAATAGATATAAACAAGATGAAGAATAGGGAATTTAAAATTAAATTGGGAATATCTGAATTTATTTTTTTTTCGAACTTGGTTTGCAGAGTCTGTTAACATATTTAAAAAAAATGTGAAATTTGCTTTTTGACGCCCCTTTCTAAATCAGCGCCCGGAGATAGATGTCCCCCCTTCCCCCCTCTCCCTTTCTCTAGGCAACGCGGGGCATTAGATCAGAAAAAGGAACGCTAGGTCAAAACTTAAATTTGTATTCCAACAGAAAACCAAAATGTGTAACGTTGTCATACAGAGGTTCGTAATTTGTTTAAAAATATCTCCGAGCTATTTCAAGTAAAAAACTTTTGGATAAATTTCGAAAATGTACAAATTTCCGCGTGATAAAACTGTTCAGATAGGAAAGCAAAAGCATTGTCTACGCAGCTTTTAGAAAAGTAGTGATTTCCAACAAACTTCACCATCCACTTCGGTAAAATATATAACTATAGAAGTTTAGTTAATTTTTATCTGAGTGCAATTAACTTACCATGGCCCCTCTGTAATAGGCTGTGGTGAGTGTTCTAAATCTTTCTTGGCCGGCTGTATCCCTGGTAGAAGTACACAAAATTATTCATTGCTTACATTTTTAAAACATTCATTTTATTCACGTTATTAATAATATATTTTATTTTATTCATATTATATTATTTATGTACAATATAAATAAGAACATATTTATAAACAAAAAAATAAGTATAAATTTCATTGCGGCAATTTTATTTGATTTTCAGTTATATCACTCCATCAAGATTTTTTGGAGAAAAAAATAAATGGATAGATAAACAATTTTTGCTATACATAATTTTTGTCACGTTTAACATTCGCACACAAATTTAGATGACATCTCTTTCAGCATAAATTTGTACAAACACATATGATGTATCTAAATACAACGAATACTTTTATTTTTCTAAATACATAAAAGTGTAGAAGCGACAAATTTTACGCACCATATTTGAAGTTTGATAGGCATACCATCGAGATTGACTATTTTCTGTTTAAAGTCGATACCTGTAAATAAAAATGATTCAAATGATGAAAATATTTTTATTCTCAGTTGAAAGCATAAACATTTATTTCATTAGCTAAATATCCGTTAAAAAATTAAAATATTATTCAACGGATTAGAAGTAAAATTATAATCTGACAGGGTGTATAAAGATGTAAAAGATTGCTTCCTGCAGCATTTGCACTCCTAATGTCTTTGTACCATGCACCTCAATTATTACTTATTCTTAATTATTAATTCTTATACTCATTGAAACATAATTACTATACCACCCCTTATAAAACTCCACCAGTTAATTTTAGACTACTAACAGTACCCACGGAGCATCTGCACTCTGGTGTAATGATCAAAAGCTCTTGCACTCATAATATCTCCAGACACATGCGTTTCAATTAATAATGTACGACCCTCTAATGAAACATAAATCATATACTACTTAGTTAAATTAACTCGATACCAAATAATGTATAATATAATGTGAAATGACCAAATAATGTGTAACATAATGTGAAATGACCAAATAATATATAATATAATGTTAAATGACCAAATAATGTTTAATAAACTCTGTAACAAAAAAATCGACGCACCAAGAAGGAGTTGTCCGTTTGTGATAAAAATTGGTGGATGTGAAGAACAGACATAGAAAAAGAAATGATTAAAATTTCAGAACAATTTAATGATTTAGAGTTTGACCGTATACAAAGGGAGGGAGTCAATAAGGCGTTGGTCCACCTCTGGCCTGGATGTAAGATGTCACCCGGCATGGCATAGACTGATAAAGTTCACGGATGGTGTCCTGCGGAAGGTATTGCCAAATTGTCTCCAACTGTCGGGCTAAATCGACGACATTCCGGGATGGTTGCAATCGCCTTCCCATAACGTCCCAAATGTGCTCTATGGGAGAGAGATCAAGAGACCTAGCTGGCCAGGGAAATGTTGGGCACGCTTGAAGACAATTCATAGAAACACGTGCCGTGTGCGGATGGGCATTATCTTGTTGAAAAGTAAGTCCGGGGTGTCGCAAAAGGAACGGTAACACAACCGGTCGTAGAATGTCGTCTACGTACCGCTGTGCTGTCAGTGTGCCAGAGATAACTACCAAAGGGGTCCGGCTATCAAAGGAGATGGCACTCCAAACCATAACGTCCTGTTGTGGTCATGTGTGGCGTGCGATAGTAAGGGCAGGATCCCCACGCTGCCCTGGACGGCTCCAGACACGTCTTCGGTTGTCGTCAAGATACAGCTGGAAACGGGACTCGTTACTAAAGACTCAAAATGTCTTTCATACGAAATTTCATTACAATCGAACAATTCCTTCTTGATGCGTCGATTTTTTTGTTATAGAGTGTATAATGTGAAATGACCAAATAATGTAATATATATGGATTTAAAAATACCTGATGTGAACGTGAACATACGACTTTACCTAACTGGAAAATCTGCATTTTGTAAGGGAACAGTTACAAACATTGGGCTCTTCTTCCTACTTAATCTTACTAAAAAGAAAAGGATTTTTGTAGTTACCAATTAAAATGGTCGCATTTTATTTCACCCTGATCACACAATTCTTTTGAGATTGAAAGATGTCTCGTTGGAGGGAAGTAAAATCCCTAATTGAAACGAGAGGAATGAAGTAAGTAAGCTTCTTTTTCTTTTAACTGAATGAGATTTGCTGGTGTCTGTCTGTTTGCCTGCATGCTTTGCCCGACGATTACTCCTCTAAAACTTGACTGATTTCTTAATTTGGTTATGTGGTCAGGTATCTTACAGGTCGAGTTCGTTTGTGAATGTGGTCGAATAATTATTGCGCGTGCAGTATCCCCTTTACCGATGTGCGCATTGTACGATTATAACTTAAAATTGTTAAAACTTAACCGATTTCTTTACGATTTGGATATGTGGTTCAAATGAATATATTACAGGTTGAAATCCTTGATGAAAGTGATCGGACAAAAATTGCTCATACTGAACCCCACCTATGTTAAATCTTGGAGTAAAAAATTGATTTTCCTTTCATATAATAAACACAAACCATAACTAATCCTTCATATTGTACCATATACATTATTTGGTGCATAAATACAATAATTGAAAAACATTATAGCTAGTTTCATTTATATAGAACACAAACAATATGGATTGTCAGAGATTTCGATACTATCACATAAAATGTCTTTTCTTTCTCAATTATTGCTGCCATTTTTACTTTCCTTATATACATAATGTATAAGGAAAGTATTGTGACGGGGTCGAAAATTCGAATTCGAGTTTTCGACGGGAGAGCACGTTTCAAGTATCTCTGATTATGAATCGAACATTTTTGAGGTGATGTCTGTGTGTGTGTGCGTGTGTGTGTCAGTGAATCTGTGGAGACGATAGATATATCACGAATCAAACATTTTTGAAGTGATGTATGTGTGTGTGTGTGAGTGTGTGTGTGTGTGTGTGTGTGTGTGTGTGTGTCAGTGGGTCTGTGGAGACGATAACTGACGAACGAATGGACCGATTCGAACGAAATTTGGTTCAAAAATCACAATACACTGGAAGCCTATAACTCTAAACACTGGAAGCCTATTGTTTTTATATGCAATCGAATGTTCAGAACCCCCCTAAATTTTCGAGTGAAATTTTGAAAAAATCGTCAAAAAATCAAAACCGCTAATAAAGTTACGCAAATAGACATTTCTTATGTAATTTTTCATTAGAAAACGATTGACATAAATTTTAGAACATTAACATGAACCGTTCTCGAGATATTGCACATTTTTCAAAAAAATTACCAAAAAGTTATATAAACTAAAAAAAAATATTTCCTATTGAGAAACATGTTCACTTTTCATATATAATATCATGCAATAAATTAGATGACATCATTCTCGTGGATCTAGCTCGTTCCACTCATGAAAAAAAGATATTTTGTGTAATACGTTTGTATTTGAAAGACAATAGTCATTTGTCTGCTGTAAGAATAACTTATTTCTCCGTCCATAATGCTTGGCGAGATTGGCGACGAATTTGGCGGAATGTCGCCAACTTGGCGACATTTTTAATTGTTGCCAAATTAACAAAAATCTCGCCAAATTGATAAAAAATGACGCTAAATCACTGAAAATGACGACTAACTGAAGAAAATTCAATATCTTGGAAAGACTATAAGTATCTACTATAAGAATAACATTTTTTTAACTATAAAAGTAGCAAATTCATTGCATTATATAAGGAAAGTCATGTGTTGCACACATCAGATTTTTTTTTAAATGGCGGATGGGTTAGGGTGATGAGTTATTTTCTCTCTCTACTGGACTACTTGACCGGAAAACATAGGTTTTAACACCAAAATAAACTGTCTATGATATACATCTTCTTGAATATTCCATAATCACTGCAAAGCACCCGCCTTTTTACTTTCCTTATATATATAATGTATAAGGAAAGTATTGGACGACGTCGAAAATTAGAAAACGATTAGCATAAATTTTAGAACGCTAACATAAACCGTTCTCGAGATATTGCACATTTTTCAAAATAATAATCAAAAAATCATGTAAAATAAAAAAAAAATATTTCCTATTGAAAAACATGTTCACTTTTCATATGTAATACCATACGATAAATTGGGTGACATCATTCTCGTGGATCAAGCTCGTTCCATTCATGAAAAAAGATACTTTGAGTAATACGCTTGTATTTGAACGCCAATAGTCATTTGTCTGCTGTAAAAATAACTTATTTCTTCGTCCATAACGTTTGGCGAGATTTTGGCGACGAATTTTGGCGGAATGTCGCCAACTTGGCGACTTTTTAAATGTTGCTAAATTAACGAAAATCTCGCCAAATGGATGAAAATGACGCTAAATCAATGAAAATGACGACTAATTGTCGGTAATTCAATATCTTGGAAAGAATATAAGTATCTACTATAAGAAAAACCTATTTTTTTTACTGTAAAAGTAGTAAACTCATTACATTATATAAGGAAAATCATGTGTTGCCCACATCAAATTTATATAAATAGAGTACAAAAAAATTTTGTCTCAATTAAAAAATGTGTACTCAAGCTAATTTACTTTTCTATTGGTCCAACATTACAAATCAATAACAGGATCTCTGAACTCCAAACATTTTTATGGAGGTATAGTGTGGGTCCTCGATATATAGTAAACAAGAAAGATCAATCATGCATAAAGCATTGATTGAAGCACTTTCCAAAATTTAAATTTTATTTAAACATCTCTAAAATGCGATATATTCCTTAGTAATATTTTTAAAATTATCACAATACTACATTAATTTGAAAACTTAAAACTTCATTGAAAAAAATCTGATGTGGGCAGCACATGACTTTCCTTATATAATGTAATGAATTTACCACTTTTACAGTAAAAAAATAGGTTTTTCTTATAGTAGATACTAATATTCTTTCCAAGATATTGAATTTTCGACAATTAGTCGCCATTTTCATTGATTTAGCGTCATTTTCATCCATTTGGCGAGATTTTCGTTAATTTGGCAACATTTCAAAAAGTCGCCAAGTTGGCGACATTCTGCCAAATTCGTCGGCAAAATCTCGCCAAACGTTATGGACGGAGCAATAAGTTATTCTTATAGCAGATATATGACTATTGGCGTTCAAATACAAATGTATTACTCAAAGTATCTTTTTCCATGAATGGAACGAGCTAGATCCACGAGAATGATGTCATCCAATTTATCGTATGGTATTACATATGAAAAGTGAACATGTTTCTCAATAAGAAATATTTTTTTTTTATTTTATATGACTTTTTGATAATTTTTTTGAAAAATGTGTAATATCTCGAGAGCGATTTGTGTTAGTGTTCTAAAATTTATGCCAATCGTTTTCTAATGAAAAATTACATAAGAAATGTCTATTTGCGTAACTTTATTAGTGGTTTTTTGACGATTTTTTTAAAATTTTATTCGAAACTTTAGGGGGGTTCTGAACATTCGATTCCGTATAAAAACAATAGGCTTTCAGTGTTTACAGATTGGGATTTTTGTACCAAATTTGGTTCGAATCGGTCCATTCATTCGTCAGTTATCGTCTCCACAGACTCACTGACACACACACACACACACACACACACACACACATACTTTCACACACACACACAGACATCACTTCAAAAATGTTTGATTCGTAATCGGGGATGCTTGAAACGTGTTCTCCTCTCCCATCGAAAACTCGAATTCGAATTTTCGACCCCGTCACAATACTTTCCTTATCCATTATGTATATAAGGAAAGTAAAAATGAACTTTATTCAAATGACAGCATTGAAATATAAATTACATGGTTTAAACATCTCTAAAATGCGATAAATTCCTCGGTAATAGTTTTAAAATTATCATAATACTACAATAATTTATTATATTTGAAAACTTTATCGAAAACAAATGAACTTGTTTCAAATGACGTCATCGAAATATAAATTGCCTGGTTTTCAATATAAAAGCAGCATTTCATTCATAAAGTTTTTCCATTCCTTTTACTCATTAACAATACTATAATAATTTATTTTATTTAAAAACTTAAAACCATGGAGGTACAAGTAATTTAACTTTATGCTTTAAACTTCATTAAAAAAACGTATGCTTCTCTGTGTAAAATTAATGAATGCTTCATTCATATCAGCTATATTGCAGACTCCATGACCTAAATAATTTTGCGTTAAAGAAATGCAGCAATTCTTAACAACTCATTCTACATCTTTTGGTGTTTACATTATCCATAAGTAAAAATTAGGCTTCGTTGTAGAAATAATCAAAGTTTGATAATCATTTAAACTCAAATATATTGTAATTGCGTTGTTTCAGTATGTAGATGCACATAATTTAAGCAAAAATAAAGCGGTTTTAGGACGGTTGCAACACTAAACATGAATTAAAAAGAACTTTAAAAATCACGATTTTGACACAAGATGGGTGTCATATTTTATTTTGAAGTGGATCACGTGTTCTCTTCATATAATGGTCACGTGATCTATCCATATAAAGGGTGTAATTATTATTTTAATTTTTATTTAAAAACTACTGAATATATTTTGCTGAAACTTTTTTATTTATTTTATGGGCTAATTTGAATATTTCCTATAACTTTCGAAGCAATTTGTGAATTTTAAATTCGCTTAAAAAATATTTGAAAACTTAGGTCCCATAGGGTTCAATGTATTTCATTTTTTCAACCCGGGTTCAATCCAAAACTAATTGGGTGATATTATTCATTTATATTCCCATAGGTCCTACAGACCGTTTGAGCAACATACTAAAATTTCAATTTGATTAAGTCATTTTAACGGCAGTTATCGTGCTAACGGACAGACAGACAGACAGAATGAACAAAGTCATAAAAATTTTTCAACTTGTTGTAAAGTGTTAAAAACCGCACTATTGAACCTTCCATTAGAGATAGAATTATGCAAACAATATTTGTTCCGCAAAATTATTTGAAAAATAATTATATCATGTTACTAAGCAACAAAATTAAACCCAATGAGTTTTTACAGTAGATTTCTTTTTAAAAAACTGATATCATGTTGCTAAGCAACGGAATTAAACTCGATGAGTTTATACAGTAGATTTATTTTTTTTTAAAATTATATAACGTTGCTTAGCAACGGAATTAAACCTAATGAATTTAAATATATTTTTAATTAACACTAACGATATTTTTAATTATTAACACTTTAAAACATAGTTGAAAAGTGTTTATGACTTTGTTCATTCTGTCTGTCTGTCTGTCTGTCCGTTAGCACGATAACTGCCGTAAAAATGGCTTTATCAAAATGAAATTTTAGTATGTTTTTCAGACAGTCTGTGGGACCTATGGGAATATAAATAAATAATATCACCCAATTAGTTTTGGATTGAACCCGGGTTAAAAAAATAAAAAACATTTTTAAGCGAATTTAAAATTCACAAATTGTTTCGATGTTTTTAGAAAATATTCAAATTATCCCATAAAATGTATAAACATTTTTTCAGTATAAACATTTTTTCAGTAAAATATATTGGGTAGTTTTTTAAATAAAAATTATTTAATACCGGGTGGTCAGAATTAAAACACCCCTACCCTGAGCTCTCTATACATCGAACTACTCAGTGTAAAGGCTCCAAAATTGTTGAACCTACTATTCAAGACATGGGGAAAGGGATTACGCGAAAAAAAATTAGTTCCAGAAACACCGATAGGTGGCGCTGTACAACAGAAAATATGCTGAAAAGACACAAAATAATCACAAAAAAACAAACACATGCGATATGGAATTTTTCCTTTCTAATTTCTTTTGCTGATATGAAAAAAAAGAAGATAAAAAAGTGATGAAACTTAAACTGTCATTGTAACTGCAATTTCGCACTGTAAGCACAAAAATTTGCATAAACCATTGGTTTGCAGCTACTATGTTCTGGGCATAAAAGGGGATAAAACTGGGAAATTTTCATTCTTATCAGCGATGGCTGTCACACTGCCAGAACGCGCTTTGCTTGTGAAGCTGTTTTATGAAAACAAAGGTCATGCTGCAGCTGCACTTCGAGAGTTTCGTCGACTTAAGAATTTGAGCAAAGGACCATTACTTCCACAAGCTCTCGGGAGAATGATCGCTCGATTCGAGAA
Source organism: Amaurobius ferox (assembly GCA_951213105.1). Classification (NCBI taxonomy): domain Eukaryota; kingdom Metazoa; phylum Arthropoda; class Arachnida; order Araneae; family Amaurobiidae; genus Amaurobius; species Amaurobius ferox. Next base: position 147,848,398 of record OX578135.1, on the reverse strand, counting down.
AACTGGACATCTTGGAGTTCAGCCGGGTCGAGGACGCAAATAGACTCGTTCAGATGTCATTGACGATGTTGCCACCGCTATTGTTGAACAATCAATGGATAATGTTATACGCAGCATTCCCTGCATCGATAAGGTCCTTGTGATATGAATGTTTGGTACGTTCGAATAAAATGTGTTACAAATGTGTATTTTGTGTCTTTTCAGCATATTTTCTGTTGTACAGCGCCACCTATCGGTATTTCTGGAACTAATTCTTTTTTCACGTAATCCCTTTCCCCATGTCTTGAATAGTATGTTCAACAATTTTGGAGCCTTTACACTGAGAAGTTCGATCTATAGAGAGCTCAGAGTAGGGGTATTTTAATTCTGATCACCCGGTATATGGAGAAAAACAAATTCAATTAAATTCTGACTATTGCTATATCTTCCAGAAAGGAAAAAGGGATATAAAATATATAATAAATATCTTTCCAAAGGTTTAATTACCTTGTATATAAAATAGATTTCACATTTTAAAATAAATATGGTAGATAACAATTTTTCAAATTTCTAAATAAAATAAATTATTATAGTATTGTGATGAATGAAACGATTGGAAAAACGTTTATGAATGAAATGCTGCTTTTATATAGAGGCGATTTATATTTCGATGACGTCATTTGAATAAAGTTCATTTGTTTTCGATGAAGTTTTCAAATATAATAAATTATTGTATTATTATGATAATTTTAAAAATATTACCGAGAAATGTATATTGCATTTTAGAGATGTTTAAACCAGGCAATTTATATTTCAATGCCGTCATTTGACTGGAGTTCATTTTCTTCGATGAAGTTTTCAAATATAATAAATTAATGTAGTATTGTGATAATTTTAAAAATATTACCGAGGAATGTATCGTATTTTAGAGATGTTTATATAAAATTGCATTGAAGTTGGAAAGTGTTTCGTAATCAATGCTTTATGCATGATTGATCTTTCCTATTATTAAATTATTTTGATTTAACTAATAAAGAAATTATAAATAAATTTTATCGAAATTGCATTTTTGACTGGATTATATTTATTACGGCCTTTGGGTTTTAAGATTATGGGGTTGATTAATATTTTCAATTTTTTACGTCATCTGTTTTATTTTGGTAAAAGATTTTTCAAACCCATATATTGTAGTACAGGAATAGCTCCCAATACGCGAGTATAATCTTCTAATCTACGAAAATATAACTAGTATGGGTATATTTTCTAATTCACAGGAATATAAGTAATACAGGTATATCGTCCAACACAATTTTAAGCTTTCATTTTGGTATATATGGATTCAATTTCATATTTTTGTAAATTTGTTCACAAACAGTATCAGGATATTTTATTCTTCAGATCTGCCTGTGAAGATAATTTTGCATAGCGATAACAGAGATTCTTAAACTTCTTTTTAGGAGCATTAATTTAAATATTTTAATAGAATATTTTGAATAACAATGTCATTTAGAATATTGTGTGAATTTTAAGTTTCATTGTATTGTATATTCCATACGAAGAACGGGTATACTGCTAGTCACTAGTAATTTTAGAACCGCTGCTTCGTGAAGCTAATTTTTTTCAGGGTCTTGATTAACCACCCTGGATACCTCCCGAATACATCTACAATACAATGCAACTTGATACGTGAGTCCTGCGCATTAGCAGTCGATTTCACAATGTCTTCTATAAACTAGAAAAGTAATACACATCAAATGTACATTAGACAAGACAGATAAAATAGAGAGAGAAACACAAATTTTTGTTAAAACAGTTCTAAAATAGTTCTCTCCAGTGTAGAAGAACAAGCTGTGTTCCAAAGTCTCCTCTTCCACAGAGAATAAATACATCTAGATGATTATTGATAGATAAAAATATATATCTAGATTTAGAATCTAGCCAATTTCCAAAGAAACATTAATTACTGTGGAAAGAAGAAATCTCCAATCTGTTGAATAACTTGTCAGACTTCCAATATTTATGAGTCTCGGCATAAGACGACGCACCTTCTCGTTCAGACGTAATATTGATTTGTCTGCCCGACACTTCGTGATTTCTAGACTATATATAAACTTGCATTCATGACCTCTCCCCTTCGATATTCCAGAAGCTAGACAATTTTCGGGAAAGTTCTCATTTTTGCTGAAAGATTTTGATAGAAAAAAAAGTTTAGACTTCGATCAGATAATTATTTAGAGTCATTCTTCTGGATCGATGGTCTGCGAACCCCCTGAGAGTTGCAGAGCCTACTTCGACGGTAAGAGTTTACAATTTCATCCCAGCAGTTCAACGGTAGAGTGCCATCTGGCCAGTTCGGAAATCCAGGGTTCGGTTCCTAGTTGGGGCAGTAAGGCTCTTTACAATGGCGTTAGAACAAATCAACCCTGTAGGTTAGTGCAAAGATGTCGGAGGTCTGAAGACCCCAAACCGTGCGACTCACATAGTGGGTTTAGAGTAGCTAGCTGCACGGCCGGGAAAGTATACCTCCTGCACTCATGACGCACCCAAGGTCTACTATCCCGCCAAACGAACATTTATTTAGGTCTAAAAATATAACAATTGATGAAAAATAATGTGGTTAAACAGACAGTTTTACATTATATTTGAACGTGATAAGTACATCCATTTTTCAAAAATAGGAAAAGGGTTATTGCGAATATAGATAAAAAGATCATTGAAAAATAAAATTTAGAGTGAGGTACATTAACATAATGAAAAGTAGATTAAAATTAAAGAAAATAATAAAATTTCAAAAGTGAAATTTAGAAAATATATAAAAAAAGAAATACATAGAAAAGGAAAGGAATTTAGGCAGTTGCCCGCCAATTTCACGTTAGAGGGTAGATAATACAGAGTCCACTTCGACTATAAGAGATTGCAATTTCGCCCCAGTAGCTTAACGGTAGAACGTCGGCTGGCCAGTTCGGAGATCCAGGGTTCGATTCCCGGTTGGGACAGCAAAGATCTTTACAGAGTTCTCAACATTAATATAGGGTGATATGCTTCGATAACGGAAAGAATTCAATGACGGTTGTTTCTCTTTAAATTCTGTTTTATCTTAAACTGCTAGTATATCCGTTTTTCGTACGGAAAATATAATGTAAACAAACGTAAAATTCAGTATTTGAGGTGAACTTTTAATATTTTCCTTTTTTTCGCTTTAGAATTTTATAATAATTCTCACTAAAAGGAAAAATCTGATGTGGGCAGCACATGACTTTCCCTGCAGACTTATATTCACGTTATCTTTATTTTAATTAAATTTAATTAACTTTCAATTCAATTTTCGTTTTCATTTGGTAACTGGACTTATTACTTTCCCTGCAATACATGGTAATGTATAGGGAAAGTATTGGAATCATGCCGAAAATAGAAACTCGAGTTTTCGACGGATCTACACGTTTCAGGACCTCTAGAATACGAAAAAACTATTTTTAGCGTGACGTCTGTGTGTGTGTCTGTCTGTCTGTCTGTCTATATCCGTTGCTATGTGTCTGTTTGTCTGTCTGTGCAATGTATATATCCACTGTAACTCAAAAACTAATGGACCGAATTTCATAAAATTTGGTAGGTAAGTCACCTGGGTGTGACCCTGGTGCTGATTAGTTTTGGGTACGATTCGGGATAAAAAAAAACCCGCCTTTTTTTGCTAAATGGCCCGCAAAAATTGCCTGTATCCACTCTAGCTGTAAAACTAATGTACCAAATTTCACAAAAGTTGGTAGTTAAGTCGCTTGTGGGTTACGCTGGTGTTGATTAGATTTTAGTACGATTCGGAAAAAAATAATCTGCATTTTTTTGCGAAATAGTCCACAAAAATCGTCAAAATCCAAAATAAAAAACTACGTATGCTCAAATATATCCATCAAATGTTTGTTTTATACGTAATGTTTAAGGAAGAAAAGAATAAGACCAACCCAGTTACACTAGGACTAGCCTTTCTCGAGATATTTTAGCTTTTTCGTATTTTCTCTGCGCCACCTTTGAAAATAAGTCCGGTTACCAAATGAGAACGAAAAGTGAATTAAAAGTGAATTAAATTTAATTAAAATAAAGAGAACGTGGATATAAGTCTGCAGAGAAAGTCATGTGCTGCCGACATCAGATTTTTTGACACTTAATAAAAGTTCTAAATATCAAAAGCCGTTTTAAATTGAAACACAGAAATGGCGCACATTCAATAGTTCTATAGCACATTCTATAACATTGCACCTGCTGCAGCAGGTGCAATGTTTCTGTCGGCGATTTCCATGGACGCCAATGCCTGCAAAGGGGTATCGAACTGTTTGGAATAGGGTATGTCAAATATCTGTCTTTTTGGGGGGTTCTTCGTTTGGGATGGACGCTGTCCCACCCGTAAGCAAATGTTAAATGTGTAAAATAATGTTATATATTAAAAACTTTTTTTAGTCAATTTTTGCTCATTTCAACGTCCACCGTCCTTTTAATGGACTGTTCTGTCTCAAGCCATCATACGGTACGCCAGCGATGAGAATCTTCAGAGCATATCCTTTGTGTCCAAACAAAGCTAATCTAATTCAAAATCAACTGCAACACCCTTCTTCAAAAAATTTTCTTTAAGCATTGAAACTCCTAGGCGCAAATGAGTGGTTTTCACTCCACGCCTAATTTCCATACTGTTCGAGGAGCAAACCGCTATTTAAGACACATTATTTCATATTATCATTTCCCCATCGACGACACCAGTAAGTTTGGAAGTTAGTGTATAATCTTTTGAAGCCAGTGATTTCCAAAATGCTGCATGCGATTCTCTGGGTCTACATCGGTCAAGCAATAAAATCAAGATTACTTTGAATTTCAAGTAATCAAAATAAAGCTTCACTACAAAAGACACTTGCTATAAATTTTTCTGCATTAAAATGTGAAGGGACATTCTAAAACACATTAATAACAGAGTACCATATATTATAATCCGGTATAATCGAGCTTATTATAGGTCAGGGGCGGATATAGATAGGGGAAATCACCTCCCCCCTCCTTACAACTTAATATTATGTATTGCAATGCTCTAATTTGCACGGCGCTGAAAGTTAGAAATTTTTACTTTGAAAGCTAAATGATTTTCGATTTTACCAATTTATTAAATTATAATTTAATACGATGAAATCTTGATATAAATCGCAAAATAAAGAAATTCATAGTTTTGATTAACTTCAATAACTGTAACAAAATATACTATAAAACTATATTTAATTATCAAAACAAAGATTTAAAGGACAAAAATATTTAGTAAATTCAAAAATTATGTCTACTCTGACTATATCGAAATATCGAAAGCCTGTCTTATATGTATGACCACGTAATGTTGCTGTATTGTTGCTTATTTATGTAAATACAAATCTCTCCCATCCCTTTTACGCTTTATGCTGAATCCACACCTGTTATAAGTGAGCTCGACTGTTTCTCCTAAAGTCTTAATTTGTGTTCCACGAGAAAATGCTCTCAAAGTTTAACCTCCTTAAGAATTGAAGTATTCGAGTCTCGCCTTGATAAATGTTTCCAAATCAGGAACAATATCACACTCCGGAATCAAAACTCTCCTGGGATTCATGTGCTTTAGATCCAACCTTTAATCCTGATCGTAACTCTGACGTCAATTCATCCCCGAGGGATGAGTCATTCTGGAAAAACCCTTCCAGTCCGCAATCATCGATCGCTGCCCACCATAGCACGCGAATGATTTCGAAGAGTAACCAATGGGAAAATGATTCCAGGTTCGAAGAACCCCGGAAGCATGGCAGGGGCTTCTCGGCCAAAGTTATCGTTGGGATTGGAATCGTTAATGCAGGGTGCTTCGTACTTTTGTAATCAATCTTTTTCGCACTTGACTGGTTTTACTCGATTTAGAGTTCAGGAAATTTAGGCGACATGGGATCAAAAGTTGCTTTCTTCAATACGAAGGTTTCTACGCTAAATAGCATCTTCTACATACTATGTTAGTTTCGAATCCATATACTAACAATTTTAAGACGTAAATGTAGCTTTTAATTTATACGGATTCGTTTTCTAAAGCAACGCTCACAGGTAGAGAAGACCGGGAACAAATGTAATACGGGGCAATTGTAACAGTCGTTTTTTCCGGCACACACGAATTTCAAAATAACTCAAATAAAGATATTGTGTGTTTCACTTTTGATTTGTGAATTTTAGCCGTCAAAACGTTATTTTAATACATGTGAGTAAAATTTACTCGTGGCATTCTTTTCTTTATGTGTTGTCACATTTTTAATTTAGAGTCACCCATCTAATCTGTAATTATAATCTCCCTTTTTTTTTAAGTCGATATTTGTTAAATATACAACAATAATGATAAAACATGCTTTTGACTTTTAAACGTCGAACGGGGATGAAAATGAAAGCAGCACAATGCACGGGGACGATCGCAAGATATTACAATTGTCTCCGAAAAAAATTATTCTGTTTTATTTATACTAAATTGTGTATTTCTTTAAAAAATTTCGAGTGTGTCTCTCTACTCAAATTTCCAATTTATTCATACTTCGTAATGTTTCGTTCTACTTGTATTATAATCGTCATTAGCATATAAACAAAAATTTTCCGATTTCATGCAATCAAATTACAATTGTATTACAATTTAATTAAAACCATGATTTCCATGCATTAAATCTATTATTTACAAATAAGAAAAATTCAATACAAGAACTATATCTATCTTATTATTATGTAATTAAAACTCCACCCGTTAGAATTGACCGCGACACGGGGAAGTTTGTAACACAAGGTCGACCGCAGTATCACCTATAAAATTTGTTTGAGAAAAGATAATTTACTTTAGATATTTCAGACATATATATAGTATAATGTATTCTTTATCAACTGTGCAAACATTATTTCTTGTTGTTGTTGGGGAAATAAATTAAAAGTCATTTTTTTTCAAACTGCTACAACTGTTCCTGATTTTCCCTCATGTTATGTCCTCATCTATATGAATATACGCAATAGAAACAGCTTTTACAAATATAAGCTATTTATTTTGTTTTAGATTTCACTATATTAATAAAAAAAATCCTTTACTAGAATTCCTCAGTTTAAATACAGACAAATTTTGTTTCTCTTTAACAATTGTTCCTGTGCTAGCAACAATTTTACATACCCGAAAATAAATTCTCATATAAGAGAATTCTATTACTATAATAACTTTTGAATCTAATGCTTTCTTTTCATCCTCGTGGGTTCATTACCTAGCTAAAAATAATTGTTACAAGCAAATGCTATTTTAATTTAAAAGATTCTCTTTTATAAAATTTATAATCAAATTATCATAAATATATTATTATTATTATATATAGTATTCTTATTTACTAAAGTGATACTGCTAATAAAAACTTTTACAATAAAATGTTTTTCTCAATGACAAAGATTTATGTGCTAAAAGTAGTTTTTACATGCTATAAAAATTCATATTTAATAGAGTTCATTTGCAAAAACAACTTTAAAGATAAAAGTTGTTTCTTCATCCATATGGATTCTCTAGCAAAGAAGCAACTTTTACAGGAAATGCTATTTTAATTTTAAATGATCCCTATAATAAGGAAAAAAAAAAATCTGATGTGGGCAGCACATGACTTTCCTTATATAATGCAATGAATTTACAACTTTTACAGCTAAAAGAAATAATATTCTTATAGTATATACTTACATTATTTCCAATTCTTCAATTAGTCGTCATTTTCATTGATTTAGCATCATTTTTATCTATTTGGCGAGATTTTCATTAACTTGGCAACATTTAAAAATGTCGCCAAGTTGGCAACATTCCGTTAAATTTGTAGCCAAAATCTCGCCAAGCGTTATGGACGGAGAAATAAGTTATTCTTACAGCGGATAAATGACTATTGGCGTTCAAATAAAAAAGTATTACTCAAAGAATCTTTTCACGTGAATAGAATGAATTAGATCCACGAGAATGGTGTTACCAAATTTATCGCATGATATTACTTATGAAAAGTGAACATGTTTCTTAACAATTAATGTTTTTTTTAATTTACGGGATTTTTGATAAATTTATTTGAAAAATGCGCAATATCTCGAGAACGGTTCGTGCTAGCGTTCGAAAGTTTATGTCAATCGTTTTCTAAAGAAAAATTTCATAAGAAATGTCTATTTGCGTAACTTGATTAAAGGTTTTGGTTTTTTGATGATTTTTTCAAAATTTCACCCGAAAATTTAGGAGAGTTCTGAAAATTTGATTGTGTTTAAAAACAATAGGCTTCCAGTACACACGGATTGTGATTTTTGTACCAAATTTAATTCAAATCGCTCCATTCGTTCGTGAGATATCGTCTCTACAGACTCACTGACACACACACACATACTTTCACACACACACACACACACACAGACATCACTTCAAAAATGTTCGATTCGTGATCAGGGATGCTTGAAACGTGCTCTCCCGTCGAAAACTCGAATTCGAATTATCGACCCCGTCACAATACTTTCCTTATACATTATGTATATAAGAAAAGTAATATATGTAAATATTGTATTCTTATTTGAAAGAGTTATAATGGTAAAGGAGCAACTTTTACAAGAAAATGTTTATTTCTCACATATAGAGGGTTCGTGTGTAAAAACTATTTTTTATATAACTACAAATAATTCGAATTTATCAGCATTCTATTGCTGTAACAAGTTTTACAGGAAAATTTTGATTTCTTATCCAATCCGTTATCCTAAAACAGGAACAATTTTTTGCAGATAACTGCAATTTTTATTTAAAAGGATCCTTACAATAAAAAAATTTTGATGTACTTTTGCCAATGTTGTACTTTTACTGAAAAGGGTGTAAAAACAACTTTAACAAGCGAATATTAACCACAAAGGTTCCTGTGATAAAAACAAATTGTTCTTGAACTATAAAAATTCTCATTGACAAGAGTATTGTAGTTACGGAAACAACTTTTATAAGCAAATGTTTTTTTCCAAATCGGTACTTTAGCTAAGAAAAACTTTTAAAAGAAAAGTGTAATTTTTATAATATTAAATTAGAAAATATCGTATTTTTATTTACTTATTTACTAAAGTTATGATTATAAAATACAATTTTCGCAGTTAATAGATTTTTTAGGAAATATTAGATACCCGATAAAATTTGTCATTTACCAGAATCTCTGGCGAACACAAAGTTTACATGTAAATGTCATTTCCTCATCGATGTGTGGGCTCAAGCTACGAAACAACTTTCACAGACAATTGCTATTTTAATTTTAAAAGATTCCTATAATTAAAAATATGGCCAAATATTGTATTTTTATTTACGGTAGTTATATTGCTAAAAACAAAACTTCACTTTCACTGTCATTTTTTTTTTTTTTTCAATTACAAGTGTTTTTGTGGTATAAGCAAATTTTGCAATCGGATAAAAATTCTCACTTACAAGGAACTAACTCTTCGTATAAATGTCGTTTCCTGATCTCTTTGTGTAGCCTAGCTGAAAAACAACTTTTACAGGCAATTGCAATTTTAATTTTAAAAGTTCCCTAAAATTAAAACTATAGCCAACTATTGCTTTTTTACTTTCCTTATATACATTGTATAATGTATAAGGAAAGTATTGTGACGGGGTCGAAATTTCGAATTCGAGTTTTCGACGGGAGAGCACGTTTCAAGCATCTCTGATCACGAATCGAACATTTTTGGAGTGATGTCTGTGTGTGTGTGTGTCAGTGAGTCTGTGGAGACGATATCTCACGAACGAATGGAGCGATTCGAATGAAATTTGGTACAAAAATCACAATCCGTGAATACTGGAAGCCTATGGTTTTTAAACGTAATCGAATGTTCAGAACCCCCTAAATTTTCGAGTGAAATTTTGAAAAAATTATCAAAAAATCAAAACCTTTAATAAACTTACGCAAATAGATATTTCTTATGTAATTTTTCCTTAGAAAACGATTGATATAAACTTTAGAATACACCGTTCTCGAGATATTGCACATTTTTCAAATATATTTATCAAAAAATCTCATAAATTATAAAAAAAAATTAACTGTTAAGAAACACGTTCACTTTTCATATGTAATATCATACGATACATTTGGTGACATCATTCTCGTGGATCTAGCTCGTTCCATTCATGAGAAAAGATACTTTGAGTAATACTTTTGTGTTTCAACGCCAATAGTCATTTATCTACTATAAGAATAACTTATTTCTCCGTCCATAACACTTGGTGATATTTTGGCGACAAATTTGGCGGAATCTCGCCAACTTGGAGACTTTTTTAAATGCTGCCAAATTGCTGAAAATCTCGCCAAATGTAGAAAAATGACGCTATATCAATGAAAATGACGACTCATTGACCAAAATTCAATATCTTGGAAAGAATGTAAGTATCTACAATAAGAATAACCTATTTTTCCTTACTGTAAGAGTAGTATCCATTGCATTATATAAGGAAAGTCATGTGCTTTCACATCAGATGTTTTTTATTTATGACAGTTATATTGGTGAAAAGACAACTTTACCTTTATTGTCATCTTTCCCTTCAAATGCAAGGATTCCTGTGTTAAAATCAAATTTTACATAACCGATAAAATTGTCAATTTCAAGGATCCCTTGTGAAACAATGCTTACGTGTAAAAGTCGTTTCTTCATCCATTTATGGGCCAAGTTGAGAAACGGATTTTACAGACAGTTGCTAGTTTAATTTTAAAAGATTCCAATATTTAAAAATACGGACAAATATTTCTTTTTCTATTCACGACAATTATATTGCTAAAAAAACAACTGTACTTTCATTTTCATTTTTTCCCTCAAATACTGTGCTAAAAGCAAATTTTACATACCCAATAAAATTGTCATTTACAAAGATCTCTTGAGAAACAAAGTTTACATGTAAATGTCTCATCCATGTGTGGGCTCAGGCTAAGAAACAACTTTTACAGGCAATTGCAGTTTTAATTTTAAATGTTTCTATAATTAGAAATGTAAATGTGGCCAACTGTTTTTTTTTTTTTATTTACGACAGTTACATTGCAAAAATATCAACTTTACTTTTATTGTAATTTTCCCCTTCAAATACAAGAGTTCTTGTGATAAAAGCAAATTTTACATATCCGATAAAAATTCTCATTTAAAAGGATTCCTTCTGAAACAAATTTTATATGTAAATGTTATTTCCTTATTTATGTGCGGTCCTAAGCTGAAAAACAACTTCTACCGGCAACTGTTAATTGAATTTTTAAATATTTCTATAATTAGAAATATGGCCAAAAATGGTCTTTCTAATTACGATGGTTATATTCCTAAAAATAAAAATACACTTTCACTGTCATTTTTCTTTCAAATACAAGGGTTTCTGTGCTAAAAGAAAATTTTGCAATCAGATAAAAATTCTCATTCACAAGGATCCCTTTGTAAAACAAAGTTTACTGGTTAATGTTGTTTCCTAAGCTTTCCCGGCTGAAAAACAACTTTTACAGGCAATTGCTATTTCAATTTTAAAAGATTCATATATTAAGAAAAAGTTACAGGCAAATATATTTATATTTAAACGAATTCTAATGCTACAAATAATTTTACATGTAATTGTTTGTTTCTCCTCAATTTCAAGGGTTTCCTTACTAAAAAAATCTGATGTGGGCAGCACATGACTTTCCTTATATAATGCAATGAATTTACTACATTTATAGTTAAAAAAATGTTATTCTTATAGTAGATACTTATATTCTTTCCAAGATATTAAATTTTCTTCAATTAGTCGTCATTTTCATTGATTTAGTGTCATTTGGACGGAGAAATACGTTATTCTTACAGCAGATAAATGACTATTGGCGTTCAAATACAAAAGTATTACTCAAAGTATATTTTCTCGTGAATGGAACGATTTAGATCCACGAGAATGATGTCACTACATTTATCGCATGATATTACATATGAAAAGTGAACATGTTTAATAACAGTTATATATTTTTTTCTAATTTATGGGATTTTTGGATAAATTTATTTTAAAAATGTGCAATATCTCGAGAACGGTTCATGTTAGCGTTCTAAACTTTATGTCAATCATTTTCTAAGGAAAAATTACATAAGAAATGTGTACTATTTGCGAAACTTTATTAAAGGTTTTGATTTTTTGATGATTTTTTCAAAATTTCACTCAAAAATTTAGGAGGTTCTGAACATTCGATTATGTTTTAAAACAATAGGCTTCCAGAATTCACAGATTATGATTTTTGTACCAAATTTCATTCGAATCGGTTCATTCGTTCGTGAGATATCGTCTCCACAGACTCACTGACACACACACACACACACACACAGACATCACTTCAAAAATATTCGATTCGTGATCAGGGATGCTTGAAACGTGCTCTCCCGTCTAATACTCGAATTCGAATTTTCGACCCCGTCACAATTCTTTCCTTATACATTATGTATATAAGGAAAGTAATATATATGACTTATAAAAGAAATTATAATTTACTGAAATCTTTATGCTATTAAAATTTTTATGATAAATTCTGTTGCACAACCATGTAAATTTCCCAGTTAAAAATCAACTTTTGCGGGTACATGTTATTTTAATATAAAAATATCTGTATAAATAAAAAAATCTGATGCCTACAGTATATGACTTTCCCTGCATAGTGTAATGACTTTAATTCTTTCACACCCAAATAATAACACAACGAAAAAAAATAACAAATATTTACAAGATTCAGGGCACAATATTTCTGTGAACGGGATGGTCTAGTGGTTAAGGCGCGAATATCTCACACGGAAGACCCGAGTTCAATTTCTGGAGCTGTCCAAAACTATCCCCGTGTCTACGCGAAGTACTATCATGTTAAATCTGCGAATCCGAAAGTCTTTTCAAGAGGATAGTAGTACGGGAAAGAGGTTACGGCCCATGTGTATACCACCCCACTGGATTTTGGTTTAAATCGAGTGGTATTAGGTAAAATCAGGCTTCTACCATGGTGTCCCAGGGTCTTGAATCAAAAGAAGCTGCAGTCTATTCCCATAAATCAAGGGATTATGTCTTATGGGCTTGTTCTGGTTATACCAAACAAGTTGGATAAGTACCAATCCACTACAATATTTCTGGAGTTAAATTGTACATTAAAATTTAGCGTTTTGCTTGATTACAACATTAAAAAAGTTCATTTTAAACTTAAATTTTAATCAAATCTAACTTGATAATTAGAAATATTGCTAGAATCTGCCAAGCTCTGTAGTCCATATATAAAACGATTTTAAAAATTAGAAACTAATATTTTAGTATATAAATCCAATGGTTTGGGTTTCGATCAATAGACGCTTAAAATTCAAAATATAACTCTAATTATGTCTCTTATATGTTAATTTAATAATGATTTTCATATGTCAGTACTGTAATATATAACTTTTTATTTTGTAATTTAATTTAGATAGGCGAATTTTGTTACTATGACAACCATCAAATCTTCCCAAGTAAAATCGTCAAATATGCGTATAAATAAATAAAGCCAAATACACAATGTTATTGAAATTAAATTGACATTACGTAAATTAAAATTTGTCCAATTTTGTGACTTTATTGGTCAAAACAAATGATTTATTCATACTCACATGAAACAACCATATCAAAATATAATTCACATTTAAATAATATTATGTGATAAATAACAATTGGCGTATTGTTTGGAGTAAAAAAAAAAAAACATATTATTTTATGTCATGAATCGAACGAGCTAGCAAAAATATTATTAATAAATTTGTCTCATAAGATATTAAGATACTACATATGGAAAATGAATATATATTTGGCAATACTTACTGCATTTTTAAATTTATGTCTACTTTTTTTTGTAAATTTATTTAAAAAAGGACAGTATCTCTGAAACAGTTGATTATAGTGTTTTAAAATATGTGTCATTCGTTTTTTAATGAAATATTAAGTAACATTATTATTATAACATTATTGAATATCCTTGGTCAATATTTATTCAATCTTTTTTTTATTCGTTCGAAAATTTAGGGGTATAATTTTCAAACTCACGGAACACCTCCTCCCCCCACACACATAAAACACGCATACCTATACACACACAATACACATACATATATACAAACATATACAAAGACATCACCTAAAAACGTTCGATTTGCGTTTAATAATGCGTAAAACCCATAAATCCGTCGAAAACTCGAATTCAAATTTTCTATCCCCTTCACATTATACTACATATGTATGGAAATTAAATATATAGGCAAATATTGTATTACTACTACTACTACTACTACTACTACTACTACTACTACTACTACCATGATCGCGACATTAAAAACGGTAAACAGTCCACTGCACTTGCATAACTTGTGGTTAAAGATAACTTTCAACCCCTTTTTGAAAAATCGTTTCTTTTGATTAGTTGTAATAACCCCCGTTCCACTTTACTGTATGAATCCTTGTTTATTTATCTATATCGTTCTTCTATATGTAATTTTGATCCTGTACATGTTTTAAGTTGCGCCTGGCGACTCGTTCTCGATTCCATGCGCGTCAAGCCGTTTCAACGTTATCTTTAGGTTTTTCTATTTATTGATTGTAATTTCTGCCTAAGTTGGAACTTGATAATTTTGTATTATAAACGCGGTCAGTTTAAATATCGTGTTTGTAATTTATATATTCATCTACTGGTGTGTTTTTTGTTTTTTGAAATCATGATGATTGTTATATTCAAATTCGGCCTACCAATGTGGATGGTATTTAAGCATGTTGTTTGCGAATTTCGTTCAATGCCACTGAAGAAGGGTATAAAGATACCCGAAAACGCTCTGGCTTTTATTACTTTCTTTATATACATAGTATAATGAATAAAGAAAGTATTGTGAAGGGGTCGAAAATTCGAATTCGAGTTTTCGACAAGAGAGCACGTTTCAAACATCTCTGATCACGAATCGAACATTCTTGAAGAGATGTCTGTGTGTGTGTGTGTGTGTGTGTCAGTGAGTCTGTGGAGACGATATCTCACGAACGAATGGAACGATTCAAATAAAATTTAGTACAAAAATTACAATCTGTGAATACTGGAAGCCTATTGTTTTCAAACACAATCGAATGTTCAGAACCCTATGAAGGGATAGAAGCGTTAAAAATTCGTTGAGTCTTCGACTGAGTGACGTACCCAGAAGACGTGTAAAGGTCACAAATGCATCCGCTTAATTTTCTTCAACTACTATTGTTACTTTCCTTATGTACATAATGCATAAGGAAATTATTGTGACGGAGTCGAAAATTCGAATTCGAGTTTTCGACAGAGAGCACGTTCCAATCATCCCTGATCACGAATCAAACAACATTTTTGAAGTGATGTCTGTTTGTGTCTGTCTGTGCGTGTGTGTGTGTGTGTGTGTGTCAGTGAGTCTGTGAAGACGATATCTCACGAACGAATGGAGCGGTTCGAATGAAATTTGGTACAAAAATTACAATCCGTGAATACTGGAAGCTTATTGTTTTAAAACACAATCGAATGTTCAGAACCTCCCTAAATTTTCGAGTGAAATTTTGAAAAAAATCATCAAAAAATCAAAACCTTTAATAAAGTTACGCAAATAGACATTTCTTAAGTAATTTTCCCTCAGAAAACGATTGACATAAACTTTAAAGTGCTAGCATGAACCGTTCTCGAGATATTGAACATTTTTCAAATGAATTTATTAAAATATTCCATAAATTAAAAAAATAGTAACTGTTGAGAGACATGTTCACTTTTCATATGTAATATCATGCAATAAATTTGGTGACATCATTCTCGTGGATCTAGCTCGTTCTATTCATGAGAAAAGTTTGAATAATACTTTTGTATTTGAACGCCAATAGTCATTTATCTGCTATAAGAATAACTTATTTCTTTGTCCATAACGCTTGGCGAAATTTTTGCGACGAATTTGGCGGAATGTCACCAACTTGGATGAAAATGACACTAAATCAATGAAAATGACGACTAATTGACAGAAATTCAATATCTTGGAAAGAATATAAGTATCTACTATAAGAATAACCTATTTGTTTTGTTTTTTTACTGTAAAAGTAGTATATTCATTGAGTTGTATAAGGAAAGTCATGTGCTGTCCACATCAGATTTTTTATATATACGTCTATAGGAGGATTATTAAATGACTTTTTAAAATCTAAAGATTTGTTTTAAATTTATTACTTGTCAAATATTGTATTGTTATTAAAAGGGCTAAAATGCTAAACTTTCACTAGCAAATGTTTATTTTCCTCAATCACACGGGTATGGGCACATTTTGTGGTCTTTTTACTATGGCTATACTACTAAAAGTGGTGTTCACAACCATTTTTCTGTCAATCACAAGGGTTCCTGTATTAAAAGCAAATTTTGCATTACTATATTTTATATGGTATTATATTTAATTCTCATCTACATCGATATTTTTGTAAAACAATTGTTACGGGTAAATGTTGCTTCCTCATCCATATGTGTGCCCTAACTGAAAAACAACTTTTACAGGCAATTTCTGTTTTAACTGTCAAAATTTACTATAATAATATTAAAAAAAAATGTATGCAAATATTATATATCTATCTATATATATACATAGTATACAAGATATAAAAATGCAGAAATTGGACAAAGTAGGAACAGAAAAAAGAGTGTCAACGGGGTTGTAGCAAGCTCAAGGGAGATTGTGACCCCTTTTCCTGGTTTAAGCACGCTTTAATGCGTCTGTATCTTATAAAGTTATTAATGATCAAATTTCGCTGTATACTAATACTTAAATTACTATGCCAGCTGGTGATGTAATTAATTTTGCAATCGAAATTTCTATGTTTATCAAATATCTTGAAGCAAAGTTTGGCATTTTTATCATGGTATATAGATATATCCAGGAACTCCACTTCTCCCAATATATTTTGTTCACTTTCAATGAGTTACAAGTTAGCTGGATAAAATCCAAAGTCAAACGCGAAAAATTTATCTATCAGTCCAATCAATATATTGTCCACAAAGCGGAAGTATGGTATCTCATTATTAATATGTGTCCCTTGTTCATATTTATACAAATAAAAATCGGCTAGGAGCGAAGAACATCTTCCTCCCATGGGAATTCCTTTTATTTGCTTATAGAAGACATTTCCATTGTATAAAATGTTTTCAAATAAAACCAGTTTAGCAGGTTTTTTTAACTTATTAATGTCATAAGTTAAATGCAGTTTACTAGTTAAATAAGTTTCCATTAATATATCAAACAAATCCTGTAAATTGATGTTGTTGAATAGGTCTTTAAAATCATAGCTCTTAAAAAAGAATTTGTCAGGAAATGTTTTTATTCTGTTTACTACTTCATAGCTGTTATTAACCATAATAGTTCTCTCCGCTCTAATTTTCTTCACGATAGATCTCAAAAGTTTCATTAATAAGTTATTTGCTTTTGTTAAATAAGTATCACATCCAACCGTGACAGGACAGAATTTGATGGGATTTTTTGTGAATTTTGGGTATTAGCACTAAGTAGGGAAATTTCACAGTTTTAATGTCTATACCAATTCTTTTATATAGGGCTATTATTCTGTTTTGATTAGCCTTGAAATGGCAGTGATCTTTTTGTACATCACAATGTCTTTATAACATTTATTAAGTTGTTCAATTTAATATTTCTTGCACGCACGTAAAGGCATAGTTGTTAGTAACTTTATCCATGTATGAAATCGCATAATTGTGTTGAAATTCTTCTAATATCTTTTTATCGATCTTGTTTATGGTAACAGAATTATTATGTAAATAATAATATTGCTTGAAGGTCTTTAATACATTAAATTTCCATTCATAAAATGAGGCGATAGGGATACTATACTTGATTGCCATTTGATATATAAATTCATCAGTTTCTTTTGTAAAGATTTTTTCTACTTTATTAAAATCCTGATATCGAAATTTGGTACCTAAATTTAAAAAGTTGTAAAATGATGGATCTCTTGCTATTTTTATATCCCCCAGTCACGATATGTTTATGGTCTTGATTGCAGAATGGATTCGTTTCTCAATGGCAATCGAGGTTATTGTATTTGGCTAGATCTTTACTTAGTAGAATGTAATTGTATATTCTTCGTCCATTTCTCTTCACATATCGATAAGTTAAACATATCCGTGTATCCTTAATCGGCAGTAAATGATTATATTGATGTAAAATATTCTTAAAAGGAATTTGATTAAACTTTTTGTTGCAAAAGAGACGATAAAAAATTCTCTGTTAACTTTGTCAATATCAGGTTTATCCAATTGGATACCATATTTTTTAGTATGTAATTCGAAGACATTATAAAAGATTGCCATATTTGCATTACATATGTCATTAAATTTATCTTGTTCTTGTATAATTGGATCTTTTTTCCATTCTGTCCATAAATGTTTTATGTATCTTTTTCTGATGCCGTAAACAATATTTTTAATCCACTTTGTTTTAATTTCTTTATATGTACGTATTTCTTTGAGATGTCTATTTATTTTCTCCATGTAATCATTAAATCCTATATATTTTTTGTTTCCGGCTCTTTTGACTCTTGTAGTCAAACCTGATGGTCTGTTATTGTCAACTGGTGGATTATTTATTACTAGTTATTTATTACGTACTAGTATCCCTTTGCTAAAACAACTTTTACAATTAGATGTTTCTCATCCACGAAAGGACCCTATCAAAGAAACAACTTTCGCAATTGCTGTTTTAATTTCAAAGGACTTTTATAATAATAAAAGTATAGGCATATATTATATTCTTATTTAAAAGAGATATAATATTAAAATAAACTTACACAAGTAAATGAGATTGCAAACACAATCAACTAAACGTTTCTTTTGAATTCAATAAAAACATTATTTACACCTGGGAAAAGCTTCTAAAGTCCACTTCAATAAATAGAACATGTATTTTGCCGCAGTAGCTCAACGGTTAGAGCATCGGTTGGTTAGCTTGAAGATCCGCAGTTCGATCACCGTCTGCGGATACCAGTACCAGTAGCTCAATGCTTGGAGTATCGGCTGGCCAGTTCGAAGATCCGCAGTTCTATCTCCGGCAGAGACAGTGATATCGTTACAATGGCGCTCGAATGAATAAGCCTTGCTGGTTAAATACAGTGATGGCGGGGGGGGGGGGGGGGGCGGAAAAAATCTAGTTACAAATTTTCAGTAAACCCTTTAAATTATGGTACCAGTTTTAATATCGCGACCACACTGGGTGAGTTAGAAAAAAATCTGATGTGGGCAGCACATGACTTTCCTTATATGAAGCAATGAATTTACTACTTTTACAGTTAAAAAAAATGTTATTCTTATAGTAGATATTTATATTCTTTCCAAGATATTGAATTTTCTTCAATGAGTCGTCAGTTTTATCCACTTGGCGAGATTTTCGTTTATTTGGCAACATTTAAAAAAGTTACCAAGTTGGCGACATTCTGCCAAATTCGTCGCCAAAATCTCGCCAAGCGTTATGGATGGAGAAATAAGTTATTCTTATAGCAGATAAATGACTATTGGCGTTCAAATACAAAAGCATTACTCAAAGATCTTTTCTCGTGAATGGAACGAGTTAGATCCACGAGAATGATATCAACAAATTTATCGCATGATATTACATATGAAAAGTGAACATGTTTCTTAAGAGTTAATAATTTTTTTAATTTACTTGATTTTTTGTTAAATTTATTTGAAAAATGTGCAATATCTCGAGAGCGGTGCATTCTAAAGTTTATATCAATCGTTTTCTAAGGAAAAATTACATAAGAAATGTCTATTTGCGTAACTTTATTAAAGGTTTTGATTTTTTGATGATTTTTTCAAAATTTCACCCGAAAATTTAGGAGAGTTCTGAATATTCGATTGTGTTTAAAAACAATAGGCTTCCAGTACACACGGATTGTGATTTTTGTACCAAATTTCATTCGAATCGCTCCATTCGTTCGTGAGATATCATCTCCACAGACTCACTGATACTGACACACACACACACACAGAAATCACCTTAAAAATGTTCGATTCGTAATCAGGGATGCTTCAAACATTCTCTCCCGTTAAAAGCTCGAATTCGAATTTTCGACCCCGTCACAATACTTTCCTTATACATTATGTATATAAGGAAAGTATTCACAGCATGCGAAGATCGTTGGATCGGCAGTTGAACGGCGATCTGACTTCATAAGGAGGACATTACATGGTGACTCCAAATCGGCCACATCGATGAAAAGAAGTTGGAATCTTATCCCAGTTGCTCAATGGTTAGAACATAAACCGGCCAGTTGGAAGATCCGTGGAATTTGGAACATTTTATTATCTAATAAACCAAAATTTCATTTTTTTTTTTTCTCTCCAGATCAAAAATCTGATGTGGGCAGCACATAACTTTCCCTGCAGACTTATATTCACGTTCTCTTTATTTTAATTATATTTAATTCACTTTTGATTCAATTTTCGTCCTCATTTGGTAACTGAACTTATTTTCAAAAGTGGGCTTAGAAAAAATACGAAAAACTAAAATATCTCGAGAACGGCTAGTCTTAGTGTAATGGGGTTGGTCTTATTCTTTTCTTCGTTAAAAATTACGTATTAAACGCGCATTTAATGGATATATTTGAGCATACGTAGTTTTTTATTTTAGATTTCTTCGATTTTTGAGGGCCATTTTGCAGAAAAAGGCAGGTTATTTTTTCCGAATCATACCAAAACCTAATCAGCACCAGGGTGTCCTACAAGTGACTTATCTGTCGAATTTTGTGAAATTCGCTCCATTAGCTTTTCAGCTAGAGTGGATACAAGCTTTTGCGGGCCATTTCGCAAGAAAAGGCGGGTTCTTTTTTCCCGAATCGTACCCAAAACTAATTAGCACCAGATTCGCCCACAAGTGATGTACCTACCAAATTTTATGAAATTCGGTCTATTAGTTTTTGAGTTAGAGTGGATACAATATCTGCACAGACAGACACACAGACAGACAGACACATAGACAGACACACAGATACACACACAGACAGACACACAGATACACACACAGACGTCACGCTAAAAATAGTTTTTTCGTATTCTAGAGGTCTCGAAACGTGTAGATCCGTCGAAAACTCGAGTTGCGATTTTCAGCACGATTCCAATCCTTTGCCTATACATTACCATGTATTGCAGGGAAAGTAAAAATGAAAGCACGTCTCAAAGCACCTATGTATTACACTGAGATTTTTTGTCGTTTTGTTAGCATCGAAAACTCTTTCCCATGAATATTACACAGCTTTCTTATAAATTATTCGGAGTAAATGATGCAAGAATACGATAAATATGTGGTAGAGCCAAGGCAATCGATGCTGCGTCCTTGAACGGAAAAGATAGTGCTAAGTCGAATCACTAAAAAGAAAAGTTTTCGCAAGATATATTCTGTTTCGAACTATTATCATCCACTTAATTGAACAGATATGCTCGACCTAATTTGCTCTTCATTAGAGACGCTATTCATCTTTCCATTAAGGGATAAGTGAAAGTTACGAACATGGGGAAACATTCATTTTCATTCAGAAACTTTAGTTTACTTCCAATTCGGTCCATGATTTATTAGTTTAGAAACGCCAGGAAACTTAAACAATGAAAACGCATTTTAAAGAAATGCTGTGTAAGCTAACTCAAGGAAGTTCATCACAGGACTGGAGTTATGTAGTTGGTAGCATATGATTGGACCTGGCTGGATCCGCGTTTCATTATTTTCCGCTTAAAGTAAAATTCTACATTTCACCCAACACCACTTATTGAAATTCTGTATCTCTCGTTCAACCTCTTTGACGAGTTTCTTCTCAGCTCCCATTGCATGTAGAAAAGCTAAAACTCGGTACATAGTTTCTTCTATCAAATTTCCATGCATTGCGTTACGTCGTTACGTCATTTACGTACGTCATTTTCTATGGGCTCTTCTCTGCTCCCAGAGCAAGTAAAGAGTTGAAACTCGGTATGCAGTTTCATCTCAAATAACATTCCATCTATTAAATTTTCATGTAATTAGGTTAAGTCGTTAAGTCATAACTATGATTTTGTCTTTTTAATGCATTTTCTTTTAGAATTATGGTTCGATATTTACAATGGAATGTTCTGGTTATAACGCGTCAATTCTTGCACGATAGTACATAGGTTTGAGCGTAAATTACGCTAAAAAAGATAACTAAAGAGGAACAAATTATGAGAAAAAACAAGTTTTTCAATATCCTCCCCTACAAAACAGAGGCTCTCGGAATAAGCATAAATAAATTTTAATTACACAAGAAATAGAGGATGTAGGCAGGAACCAAATTGAGGATGTAGGTATATTCAATGCAAAACAATACTTTATGAATCTTACTATTATCTAGAATTGATATTATGCAAAATTGTCAAAGGGAATGAGGGTGTAGGTCAGTGATTCTCAACCAGGGTTTTACAAAATCCCGGGTATTACGAGAGTACAACATAGCAAATAAATTAAAATTATGGTTTTAATTTGATCTTTCGATTAAACAATAAATCATTTTTATAGTTTAACTTGGTTAGATATTCGTGTGATAATCAAAATTTAAGCAGCAGGAATTTTAGTGGGGAAGACAAATTTTGTTAGAGAATTTTTTATAGCTTCAAGTCAATTGAGAATTGTGAATACTATACCAACACGCTTGCCATCTATTCATAGGGTTGAAAATAAAAAGAGAGCCAAACAATAATTAGAAAATGCCGAACCAGTAAAAATATATTTCTCTTAATTACCTCACATCAAAATATGAATGTATCATAAAACAGTTAAATATAACTTGTTTTTGTGAGCAGTTTTAAGAGAAACAATCATATTAACACAAAATACAAACGCAATGCTTTTTTTTGTAACCAGTGAGCCAGATATTAAGGAAAAACGTTTGTCATTCTTTTATTAGCAGTAATTATTAAATAATAATAGGCAATAAATAATTTTGTAACATTTCGTTCAAAAGTATGAGTTAATTATTTATGCAATTTACTGCTTTACACGCATATTTTGTAATTTACCACTGTGGAACTTAATGTCTTAGCCAAGCAGGGGTTCCGTGAGACTTTACGAAATATTTCAAGGATTTTACAAAGGGGCGCGACAGCCTAGTGGTTAGTAGTGATTGCACTCGGGCGTCCAGAGTTCGGTTCCCGCTTCTGCCCAAACTGTCGCCGTGTTCACGTGCAGTACGATCACGTTGAACATGTGGGTACGTTCTTCTGAGAAGTTAGTGGTAGGGGAAGGAGGGTACGGTCCCTGTGGATGCCTCCCCCACTGGGTTCCAGTCTAAATTGGGTGGCACTTCCCGGCCGTCCAAACAGACACCTTACACCTTCGAATAAGTCGGACGGTCTGAGTCGAAGAAAGATTCTACCAAACCAAAAAGCTATATTCTGGTTCCAAAATAGTTTTGCGTGAATAACATTTTGTAAAATAAAACTCCAGTAAAATTCAAGAAATGAATTCGACTTTTTCAGTCTCATTTGTTTCGTTTACAGGTTTTTGGGCAAAACAAACAACTTTGTTACAAATCATTCACTAACTTTTTATAACTAGCTAGTATTTTTAGTTTTAGCCCCGATTTCATCTAGATACTCAGTTTATAGATCTTAAAATATCCAAACAGTTTACTAACTTGCTTTGCAATATATGAATTAAACTTATATACCATATATCTAACGAGATTTTACCTTCAAGTTAATCTATAAACTTGCCTGACAGCACACAAATACGTGCTTGAATACCTATATTTTCATTTCTCTGCTCAAATCTCGCCAAACATTAAACGTCTTTAGAATCTCCAAGTTCATTTAGCTTCCTATTTTTTTTAAACAAAATAAAATATCTCATGCTTGTGCACCAGTATTTCAACAAGAAGTAAATAAACAAATTAAGCTGCAACAATCATGACATTTGAAATATCGCAGATTTCCCAGTCATTGAAAAACCCAGGTTAAAATGCTAAAATATCGAAATTATAACCACTAAAATTTGAAAACCAAAAGCTTGATCCAAAATCCAATTATATACATTTGTAGAGTTGGTTTTTAAAGAGCTACAAATTCTTTTTTATTTTTTATAACTAGCACATTTAGTTCTTAAAATATAAACATTACAAACGTTAAAAATGGAAATTTTTCAATCTTCTACATGACAAGACAATAAAAAATCAAATAAGACAATCAACAAATAAGACAATCGAAAACTTAAGAGTTTTTTTTAAAAAAAAGTATAGATTTTGATACTAAATTTCCTAGTACGCTTACTATTTATATCTATCTTTTATAGTTTTGAAGATATTTTGAGTGAAAGTAAGGGAAAAAAAACAGATTTTTTTTCGAGAAAAGAAGTTCGAACTATTAAAATATCGAAATTATTTTTTTTATTCATAATGTCTGGATCGTAGCTTTGAGACACAATAAGAAATATTATTTACATTTTTATCTATTAGGTTCTGGGATATAAGCGTCCAAAGTGTTCGTAATTCTCCGTTTCTCGCCTCAGAAAATTCCTAGCATAGATGTTATTAATATCAAAAAGGTTGGAAATCATTGTTGCGGGCAGAAAAATTAGTTTCGATAATTTTGCAAGAATTAGTTTTGAACTTTTTCGTTATTTGAATTTATTGAATTGCGATATATCCCATAAAACAATAGGAAGCATGAATACCTATTTAATACACATTTTTTACCCAATTTGCCTTATTGATGAATACCTTATTTCAACAGCATTAGACTCGATCCTTTGATGTTTGTAACCAAAACCTTAAAGTGAATGTACTACTACCAGTTTTGCTGAGCAGTTTTTCATCTTTCCGCTTTCGTGGAACGAATGGTTGTCTTTTTAACGCTTTCCAACATAGTTGAAAAGTGTTTATGACTTCGATCATTCTGCCTGTCTGTCCGTTTGCACGATAACAGCCGTAAAATTGACTATTACTTAAAAATGATAACATTCAACGTGAAATTTTAGTGTATTGTTCAGACGGTCTATGGGATGTCTGGGAATAAAAATAAATAATATCACCCAGTTAGTTTTGGATTGAACCCGGGTTAAAGAAATGAAATACATTGAACTCTATGGGACTTAATTTTTCAAACATTTTTTAAGCGGAGTTAAAATTCACAAATTGCTTTGAAAATTTTAGAAAATATTTAAATTATCACATAAAATGTGAAAAATATTTTAGCAAAATATGTTAGGTAGCTTTTCAAATAAAAATTAAAATAATAATTACACATATATTATATGAAGAGATCGCATGACTCATTTCAAAATAAAATATATCATCCATTTTTTTTCACTCTGTAAAGATCATTTAAATTTATATTTAGTGTTGCATCCAATACATAAAAGTGGAAATAATGTGGAAAGAACAGAACTGTTTAAAACATTCGGTGATGTACTAAATTTTGGATGGAAATATAAAACTCAACCTACCTATTCTCATTCCATTGAATCAAGGTATTCCTAAATCCACAATATGAAAATTTAGCTCAACGATCTCACTGTTCCAGGAAGAGATCAAACCGCGGATCTTTGAATTGGCCACTCAATGTTTCCCATTGAGAGATCTCAGTAGAGTTAATAATCCCACGCTAGATAGTATCCCGTAGTATAACCTCGCAAACACAAGGGCGCGAAGGCGCCCGAGGGCATTGCCGGGGCGGCGCACAGAGGATGCAAAGTTTCGCCCCAAACGGAGGTTGCGCATATAGCATTCTTTTATATCTGTTCTACCTCTTTTTTCAATGAATTCTAGCTAACCCCGCGCCTCTCCCTGACATTTGGGAATTCACGACTCTACGACGAACCTTCCCCATTTAAAATCTTAACATCCCGTTCCCTTACTTAAGCTCAAGGCTCTGTGCCTCTAGGGGCGCCCCTTTACCCACCTAACCTTTCTCGTCAGGTGACTGCTTGGGCCCTCGTCCTTTATATTTCTGTAAGATTTGGAGAAAGGCCCGACTTCGGTCGTCGTCCCTCCCTTCAAGCAAACCTCAGATGTAAACTCTTAAATTTATAAAAGTCATCTTCTCTTATCTTTTACATTTTCGCTTGAAGTTTAAGGGGTGGGGGGGGGGGGTTCCTCTCCTGGGCATTTCGCTAAACCCCGTTCTTGAGTCATTGTTTCACCCATTGAGCAAATGGGATAAAATTCCACCTTCTACGCGAAGTGCACTGTATAATCTCCTCCCTTTAAAGTCAGATCGTTGTACTACTGCCGATTTGAAAGATCATCTTCGCTTTCTCTATTTTTATTTTATCCAGGTTTACATCCTGTTTTATAGTAATGTTGAAATTGACGCCATAATTCACAGAGTCCACTAAATATTCGTAACTGGATCTTTTACCGACCTCCATCATCATTGCATCTAATCTACATGGCTAATTCGTTCTGCCGCTTTTATGAAAATCTCACTGTCTCAAATGGAGATTAAATCGTGGATCTTTAAACTGGTCAGCCGATGCTCTAGATATTAAGCTACTGGGACAAGATTTCAACTTTGTCTCGTTGAAGTGTACCCTAAAGCCTCCAAATAATCTTAATAATATAACTCATACCATGGACGCAAAAAGAAGGAGTTGAAACTTCATGTTAGGAAAACGCCAAAATCGTGTAAGTTAATAATTCAGGTGGCTCTGGGATGTGTCCAAATAATTTTGATACTAAAGTTTATACCTCATACTATGTAATATGTAAGGAAAGTAAATATTTAATATTACAAGTATAAACTCAATATTAAAGTGAATACTTAATATTACAAACGTACTCAATTAAATATAATTTTTAAGCATACATAAAGCATATTAATAAATTTCAGTATGGCATTTAATTGCTGTTATTAATTATTCTCTTTTAAATTCATCTGAAACAGTTTAAGCTTGCGATGAAAATTCCTTTCAACATCACGAAATATATTTCCCAGAAATGTTTATATTAGCTACTTAAATCAAAATGAACGGCGAAAAAAGTTTGGCGAAATGCCATTCAAAGGAAAAGAGGAATTGAGGAAGAAAAAAGGAAAAAATATATTCTACGACATTTTTTTTTCTTTCTTTTGTTCATGAAGTCGTTTAAGACTTTTATCTCCGAATTCTAAAGATATCTTAACGTCCCACTTTTATTGAGGTGAATGTTACCGTATTGATACTAGATTGAAAATTTGTCCAACTTTAGTTTTATGCGGTGGATCTGGTAATTTGGCCAAGATGCGAATGTGTATCGTGACAATGTTTAAATATGTCTGCAATTAGATTAAATATAAAGTATGTTTCATATTCAATTTAGTAGAAAAATTTAACATTAATAAATATATTTAATCTGGGTCTCCACTCGACTATCTCATATGCACTATATTATCAGAAGCATTCGGATATCTTACAAAATTTGACATACTGTGAATTCAGAAATGCTTTATTTCAGCTATATGAGACTAAGTCAGCTGATTTTTGTACTTGCAGCCTAGAATTTGGTAATTTTTCTAATATTTTCAACATTTTTAAGATTTTTACATTGTTTCATTTTTATGGAATACACCGTAGTATTTACCAACTCAGCAGATCTTCTTCTCAACCTTCACAGTGTACACAAGAATGATTTGTAAAAATTGATATGGAAATGTTGAACTATCCTACTCAACGGTTATATCTGAAAACCATAGAACATCTCTAAAAGAAAATTAAGCTCCTATTTTGATTTCAGCCTATATAATCTTCCAAAGCACATGCTAGACATTCTTTGCAAGAAGATTGTCCAAGTTACGGTTTGCCCCAAAGTGTCTTATTGGGTTAATGTGCGGACAGTAATTTTTAAACAGTATCGAATGACATTTATATATAGGTTTCCCCAAACTATTCACACTGTGAAGTTTGTCCAGATATTTTGCAGATCTGGTAAAGACAATCATCCATTGCATAAAAGTGGCCAGTTCTGAGTCAAAACTACTTAGAATAACTGGTAATACACTGAATTCAATTTCATGGGTCACGTTAAATCAACGCCTCATGCTGCTGAAATAAAACAGTCCTGAATTTACAATATACGAACTTGATAAAGTATCCAAATACGTTTGAGACTATAGTGTATTACCATCCAATAATTTTGAGTTCTACTGATATTGCATTTTTTTCATCTTCAACATCATCTATTTTCTAGTATTTTTGTAAGCAATTGTAAAATTTCTCAATTCCCCTGAAACCCACTTATACTCGTATTTTAAAAAGTCAAATGTGTCAAACAAAAGACCTTATCAGCAAGCTAACAAGTGCTGAAAATTATTATAATTATGAGTAAAATAAACATACCAAATTTTGTTTCTAGAAATCTCGCTTTTCCTGTGAGAAAATAAAATTTCTAATATCTGGAAAGCGTCTCTGTATGTAACTTTCAAACAGTGGTGTTTATTCATCTCTCTATGACTTTACAACTAATATTTCACATTCATTTTATTATTTTGAATAAATTTATGAAAATGACCAGTTTAAAAAGCTGAAATATACTGACTGGATTTTTGTGACATCTGTGCCTTCTTTTTATTTAACAGGAAAGATCAATCATGCTTAAAGCATTGATTATGAAACACTTTCCAACTTCAATGCAATTTTATTTAAACATGTCTAAAATGCAACACATTCCTCGATAATATTTTAAAACTTATCACAATACTACATTAATTTATTATATTTGAAAACCCTTTGAAAAACCTTCATAGAAAAAAATGAACTTCATTCAAATGACGGCATTGAAATATAATTTGCCTGGTTTAAACATCTCTAAAATGCGATACATTGCTCGGTAATAATTTTAAAATTATCATAATACTACGATAATTTATTGTATTTGAAAACTTCATCGAAAACAAACACAGCATCTGCTGCAGTAGGTGCAATGTTTCTGCAGGCGATTTCCATGGGCGCCAATGTCTGCAAAGGGGGATCGAACTGTTTGGGATAGTAATGTCAAATACCTGTCTTTTTGATAGGTTCTTCGTTTGGGATGGACGATGTCCCACCCGTAAGCAAAAGGTTAAATGTGTAAAACAATGTTATATATTAAAAAAAAAACTTTTTTAAGTCGATTTTTGCTCATTTCAACGTCCACCGTCCCCTTAACATGCGACACTTAGCTCCCTCCGCTCAAGTCTACTTGTCTCACGAACTGAGATATGTTCAATCAAGAGTAAAAATTAACCAAAATTCCTACAAAGTGACAGGGATTATCAAAGAAATTAAACGTAATTTTCTAAAATATTGAATCATTTTCAATTTTGAGACATTTTCCAACAGTCACCAAGTAGGCGATATTACGCCAAATTTGTTGCCAAGTAGGACAGAGAAGGAGAGAAAGAACGGTTTTTCTACACATATAAGCAAAGAATATATAAAAATAAAGTAGAAAGCCCGTCTCTGTCAATCAGCCTCTTCGACAAACAAGCATTTCTATTTATTCAGAACATTTAAAATAAATCATATTTGCATTATAAGATAGAGGGGTATTTTCTAATTAAACTCCGATAAAGAGTTCTTTCACTATTAATTTTATTTTACAAACACATTCCATAGGTTTATAACTAAATAGTATTTGTGTTTTGTATGTGTATGAATATCTTTTGCTTTGAAATAACTTATAATTTTAGCTGTTATATATTTACGTTCACAAATAATGCATATTTCTGTTTGACGAATATACACGTGAAAATTATTCATACACATGTTGTCTCCCGTTCATAAAGAATTAAATTTATGTGTACGTATACATAAATTTAAGGTATAAATCTGCACTGTATTCAATCCGTGAAATTGTGTTCATATATATATGCATTAAAGTTTGTACGTTTTCTGCAAATAAATAGTAAATCTTAAAATTTAATTAGAATAATTTGCGAATGTGCATTTGTATAATTTATATACTTTCATATATTAATTTTGAAAAATTATTTGCGGTAAATATATATTTGTATAGATATAAATATACAATAGTGTTCATCATCAAATGCTAGTTTTCGTCAATAAACTTTAAAAATATGCGTCTCCCAAAATATTTCAGCAAATTTTTAATCATTTTAATCATTTATATTTGATCTCAAAGATCATCCATAAAAGGAAAGCACTTTCCGAGTGTTTTATTTTTCCAGAAAAATAGGATGATTGGTAAAATAATTAAAATAAAAACGAAGAATAATATTACCGCTAACTGAATCAAATACCCTCTGAATGATTATCCATAGTTTTATTTCAGCATTTCATCCATTGTTTGGTTCAGACTTAACTTTCTCACCAAGTTTCTCTAATGGATAATAATTTTTTTCTCCAATTTTTTCGCCGCTAATGAAATTTCTACTTACCTATTGTGGAGATATAGGTGTCGTAGTAAGTTTCGTCGCAGAATCTGTGAACTATGCACGTTTTTCCAACGTTACTATCTCCGAGAACCAGGATTTTATACGTAGCCACGAAATCCACGGCCATCTTGATGGTTGACAATCGTGTTTCATTGATTTTCTAGGGCGGCGCAGGGCATTGTGGGAGCGCGCAAAGCGCCAGGCCGTCTACAAAAAAACATTCAATTCAGAGGAAAAAGAGTTATATTGCTACAATAACATGCGCAAATCAGATATGTTTTTTTTCCTTTTTTTTACGTAGAAACGGAGTTCTACGGTAGAAAAATTAAAATGAGATACTCGAAAACGCACTAATAATATAAAAATTAACGGCGAGTGAAAGCTAAAGAAAAAAAAATTAAATTACGGAGAAAGTATTGAAAAATGAAAACATAAAAATAGAAAAGAGAAAAAAAACCTGAATTACACGCCTTCTCCATTCTTTTTTCTTTATTATTATTATTATATCACACTCCATTTCGTTATAAAATGCCATTTCTGTTAGTAGTTAATTTTAATTTATATTGCGTTCTCTTATTTAAAAAAAATTTAAATAAATGATTGGGGAAAATATAACAGAAAGAAGCAGAAAGGGAAAAAATTCCAACTATGCGCCTTCAACATTTCCTGCCGCTATCCTATCTCGCTTCATTCCCTTTGAAACACCAAAACGGTTACTATTTAATTTTTATTTTTATAACATTCCTACAATTAAAAAAATTTTTCAATTCCATTCAAATGAATTTAAATGTGCTTGAAGGAGAATAATTTATGTATTAAAGATTTTTTTTTCATTATCATGATTAAAAAAAAACATAATATGAGTAAAAAGCGTATTCATGGCTTAAATCTGCAATTTATTCATCATGGTCAATATTTATTACTTTCTTTATATACATAATGTATAAGGAAAGTATTGTGACGGGGTCGAAAATTCGAATTTGAGTTTTCGACGGTAGAGCACGTTTCAAGCATCCCTGATCACGAATCAAACATTTTTGAAGTGATGTCTGTGCGTGTGTGTCAGTGAGTCTGTGCAGACGATATCTCATGCACAAATGGAGCGATTCGAATGAAATTTGGTACAAAAATCACAATTCGTGAATACTGGAAGGAAATTCTCGTGGATCTAGCTCGTTCCATTCATGAAAAAAGATACTTTGAGTAATACTTTTGTATTTGAACGCCAATAGTCATTTATCTGCTGTAAGAATAACTTATTTCTCTGTCCATAACGCTTGGCGAGATTTTGGAGAGGAATTTGGCGGAATGTCGCCAACTTGGCGACATTTTTAATTGTTGCCAAATTAACACAAATCTCGCCAAATTGATAAAAATGACGTTTAATCAATGAAAATGGCGACTAATTGAAGAAAATTCAATATCATGGAAAGAATATAAGTATCTACTATAAGAATAATGTTTTTTTTAGCTGTAAAAGTAGTAAATTCATTGCATTATATAAAGAAAGTTATGTGTTGCCCACATCAGATTTTTTTGCCACACAACTGTGTCAAAATTTGACGTTAGATCCATTTTAATTACGTTCATTAAAATCTCATAAAATCTCATTAAAATCTTTTTAAGCTGAAACGTAAAAACGGAGTCAATCCATTTAATCGTAGCATGAATAAGATAATAAAACGTTACGAAAACTATGCAGCGTTTTATACCCAAGTAGCATTTAATATTGGTCGAATATTGAACCAATATTGAGATATCTTGGTATTGCAGTGCAAATATTTCCAATATAATCCCAAATATTGGGCAAATATTGGGATTACATTGGTCTTCAATATTGGCGAATATTTTCTCTACCATATTACGCAATATTGGTGTGACATTGGAAATATTGGCGTAATATGGTACCAATATTTTAAGCCCATATTGGACCAATTCCATCAAAATGTCCACTTTTTCATATTGGTCCAATATTGAAGGCAATAAAAAGTCAATATTGGATCAATATTAGATTGCTACTAGTATATATATTTCCAATTGGCTGTTGATTCCCATATTAAAGTAGATAATATTTTGTTGGCATCATTCGCAGTCATCAAGATTTCTGCTCTACACATGCGTAGCCAGAATCTCGGAAAAAGTCGAATTATTCGTAGACAGGGGCGGATTTTCAGCATTCCATTTGGGGATGCGAGATTTGTATGTATGAAAATCCACAATATGGAATAAATAAAAGTTTGTTAACGGGGGGAGGTGGGGGGGGAGGTGGGGGGGGATCACAAAATTGAATTGATGTTGAGAAAAATAATATTGTTAACATAATTTTTGTATATAATTATGTTAACATAATTGTTGTTAACATAATTTTTCTAAATACAAATATCTATATTTATTTACTTTTTATCGAAGTTTTAAACGCCGGTTCTTAGAATCTGGAAGAAGAGAAAATTTTGTTACAATATCATCATAATCCAGTCGTATATCTTGTTCTATAGCTAAAGCAGCTAAATGTGAAAGTCTTTCTTGTCCCATTGTACTGCGAAAATAATTTTTCAGCCTCCTAAGACATTAAAAAGACCTTTCACAACTGTCTGAGCTGATTGGCACAGTCAAAAACAATTTAACTAATAATGTTGTGACAGGAAACACATTTTTTTAAATTCCGCTTTTTAACACTTTACAACAAAGTTGAAAAGTGTTTATGACTTTGTTCATTCTGTCTGTCTGTCTGTCCGTTAGCACGATAACTGCCGTAAAAATGACTTAATCAAAATGAAATTTTAGTATGTTGTTCAGACGGTCTGTAGGACCTATGGGAATATAAATAAATAATATCACCCAATTAGTTTTGGATTGAACCCGGGTTGAAAAAATGAAATACATTGAACCCAATGGGACCAAATTTTTCAAACATTTTTTAAGCGGATTTAAATTTCACAAATTGCTTCGAAAATTTTAGGTAATATTCAAATTGTTCCATAAAATATATAAAAAAAAATTCAGCGAAATATATTCAGTAGTTTTTTAAATAAAAATTAAAATAATAATTACACCTCTTACATGAAGCGATCACGTGACCATGATATGAAACGATCACGTGACCAACTTCAAAATATAATACGGCATCCATCTTGTCTCAAAATCGTCATTTTTAAAGTTCTTCTTAATTCATATTGAGTGTTGTATTCGTCGTAAAACCTCTTTATTTTCACTTAAATTCTGTGCATCTACTTACTGAAACAACGCAATGACAATATATTTGAGTTTAAATGAGCGTCCAACTTTGATTATTTCTCTAACGAATCCTATTTTTCACTTATGTGAAATGTAAACAGCAAAATATGTAGGATGAGTTGTATAGGAATTGCTGTATTTTTTTAATGCAAAAGAATTTAGCTCATGGAGTCTGCATAGCTGATATGAAAGAAATATTCATTGACTTTACCGAGAGAAGGACGATGTTTTGCGATGAAGTTTTAAGCATAGAGTTAAATTACTTATAGCTCCATTGTCTTAATTTTTAAATAAAATAAATTATTATAGTATTGTGATGAATGACATGAATGGGAAATTATTTATGAATGAAATGCTGCTTTTTTAGAGAGAGCCAGTCGTGTTATTTTTTCTATGACGTCATTTGAATGAATTTCAGTTGCTTTCGATGAAGTTTTAAAATATAATAAATTATCGTGGTATTATGATAATTCTAAAATTGTTACTGAGTAATATATCACATTTTAGAGATGTTTAAACCAGGCAATTTATATTTCAATGCCGTCATTTGAATGAAGTTCATTTTTTTTTGGATGAATGTTTAAGTTTTCAACTATAAAAATCAATGTATTATTGTGAGAAGTTTTAAAATATTACCGAGGAATGTATTACACATTTTAGACATGTTTAAATAAAATTGCATTGAAGTTGGAAAGTGTTTCTTAATCAATGCTTTAAGCATGATTGATCTGTCTTGTTTAAATAATCCAAGTGATTTTTAAAATTGGGATGGTCTATGTTTTCATTCTTCACCATTGAATAAAACAGTCGCAATTCACACAGCAATCCCTCTTTCTGGAAGTCATATATTTTGCATATGGTTGAAACATTTTGTTTTTCGACATCTGACCCGGTGTCGCGAACGTTTTGGTATACACGACAGAGAAGACAAAGTTTTGAAATCAAACACATTTATTAAACATGAAATAACAAGGCAGTTGATCGAAAACAGTGGAGTACAAGCATTTCTCGCAATAACTCAGAGTTACACTCGGTAGGGTGACCATTAAGAACACCCCTGGAGGAAGAGGAACCAAGAGAATACACATATTTTCTGATACATAAAATAAACACAATATTCCTCATATTATACTTGACATTTATATATCACATTTGTATACTTTGAACATATACGACATTTTCATATAACATCATCAATGATTCGATGCTCACGAGGATTTGACAATTAACACTCTATTCGTTAGGTGGAAGACTAAATATATATAAAACTTTACCTCGTCTCTTTTAAATATAACATTTACAATTCTGTACCATGGGAAAGGATATCAGGATGGACTCTCGGCATAAACTCATCGAGATTCTTGCGCAGAACAAAATCCATAATGGTCGGGAAACTTGACTACACAACATCATGCTGGCGGAATTCGACATCTTGGTTGGTTACGGAGATTGGTTGATTCGTACCTTAGGACACAAGGAGGAGTCAGGCAAATACAAATCGCTGTAAAATGAGCTTTCCCTCTTGCCCCATTAGCGATTCAAGCCGACCAGTGAAAGAACCATTTTCTCTTTTCACAAGACTCATTATTCCATTACTACCAGGCTGATTCATTTAAAAACACGAGTGACTCATCTCTGAACCGAGCCAAACGACTCTACGCACAACTTGTCGAACTATGTTACATATTTTAATCACATCCTTCCACTTTCAAAATTAATCCACCTTTTCTTAAAATTCGCGATCATACGCGAATCAAACACACACGTCTACATTTTTCCACGACCACTTCCACTCTGCTTCCAAAATCCTTTTTCAAACTCGCGCGTGCGCAAAACCTGCAAGTTCCCAACTAGCGACTGAGAAGCGAAAATACAAAACTATTACTATTTTTCTGGAACATAAACACTTTTGCGATTTTAGAGTTCACTTCCCTTAAAAGTCAATGTAATTGAAAACATGTAGAAAAGACATTTACATTTCGAAATTGACACTTTCAATCACACAGAAATAAAACAATACTTTAATATACAATTTTAACACAGAGGTGTGAAAGCCTTATCACACTCCTTCGGGGCCCGGGAGAAAAATTTCCTGCAAAGCGGGGAATTTTTCCACACAATACTAGGAAAATACCTGCATTAAGTTCCCAATGACATATGTTCCATTGAGAGGAATTTAGTGTAAATTTTGAGCGATGTACATGTACATCAAAGAAAAAAAACAAAAACAAACAAGATCATGACCAGCATAATAACCAAAATCCAAGAGTGGCCTAAAGTTTGACTCGTGAGTCAAAAAAAAATAAGTCTCAATACAAGCATAGACCTTTACAAGACAACACCAAATTAACAAGACACAAATGATGAAATTGCCCCTTTTAAAATTTAAACACTAATACATTTTCTGGTGAGTACCACAGAGACATGAAAATTTAATTTACTCAACTCACAAAAAGTTTAATTAAACAAAAAGTTTTCTTTCTTCAAAAATTTTACAATTAAAATTCTATAAATTTACTTTTCACAGAAATCAATTTATTAACTATTATCCAACCTTGCCAACAAATTACTTTAAAAGACATTTAAAAAAATTACTAATTTAGAAAATGAGACAAATTTTCAAACCAAGAATGTTGATCAGGCACCCAGGCAAGAAACAAATCCATTAGAAAGTTGCAAACCTAGAGGTGGCGGTACCCCCAACCAATAAGTCAACAAACACCAAATGACAAAAAAAAATTTCTAAAATTTACTAGACCTTTAAATTAAAAAAAAATCATTCACACATTCATAAAATAAAACAGAGATAAAAATTATCAGTTATCCTTAAAAATCCTTACCAAAACTCTAATCCATCAAGTACTTAATTATCTTAAAATTACTTTAAAACATTACTGTTTATCATTAAAGTAAAGCAAAAAAAAATTATTATTTAAGTATTTAGAATTTTAAAACACTACTTCAACCTGATTAACATGGCACTCACATTCAGAAAGCTGCACTGGCACAGAACTTGCAGTACAGAACATTCAGCTGACTGACACATAAAGCAAATTACACAGAAGTTCAGAAATATTGGATCCATTTTAACATAGCATACAGTTTTGCAAAACATTTTGTGAAACAATTGAAAATATAATATTATGAAACATAATTGTCCATCTCACAACAATATCAGTCTTTTTTTTTTTTTTTTTGAAAATGTGAGAATTTCATAATCTAAACATTTTACTTTACTTTTGAGCCAATTGCTCTCTTGACCTATTGCCTTAATTGACAAGTAACTTTAATGAATAAATTGGCCTCTTGGGCGCAAGTCATACTTGTGTGAATTAGGAACATTTTGAGTTTTAACCCTATTTTGATGGTTTAGAAAATATCTACTTTTAAATTGTCTTGTTTCTTGAGTTGAAGAATTATCAATGTTATCATTATATGTGCTAGAAATCAATTCACTACGTCTAGGAGGTAAAGGAGTTAATCTATTAACGTGGACCAATTGCTGATTACATGGATTGTTTTTGTGTTGAATGACAAAATTAACTTCAGTACCACCTCTAACATGATTTTGCTTTTCCCCCATATGCAAAGTAACCTTCTGTGCATTTACTACCAAATCTCTAAAAGATTTGCTTCCATTTTCCAAATCGTTAATATGTACCTCTTCACTACCCAAATGTGGCACTACATTATTTTCCGAAAAATTTCTGCTCACATACTCTTCCCGAATGACCTGAGACTCATTCACTACCGGTGCTAGATCTGCTTTGCATTTGGCCCATGCATTCGTATGGAACCCTTTCGGTTTACAGTCCTCTACCACACGAACATTTTTTCCACTACTCATCTGCGAGTCAGGCACAGCAATACGCTTTACGACACTACTTAGGTTTGAGTCTGCAATTTCCGACTCATTTGCCGGTTCATGATTTGAAATCGAAAGTAAATTATTCGTACATTGATAACCAACAAAAGGAATGGAAGAGTTTGAAAACTTAAGACAGAAGTGATTATAATCTATAATAGCATTATGTTTATGTAAAAACTTGTTACCAAGGATTACATTATATGAAATAGGAGCTGGTGATTTTAACACAAAAAATTCGGTAGGGAATCTTTCTTTTCCCAAATTTAGTGAAATAGTGGCTAAACATTCAACTTTAGTATCTTGTGAACTAAAGCTACGCAAAATTGTTGGTTTGTATGTTAGCAACATATGTGCAATGGGTACAGTATTTAAAGCTTCCTCATACACTAAATTAATTGAACTACCCGTATCAATCAATATTGACACTTCACTGCTCACTAATTTTCCTTTTATAATAGAAGAAGATGACAAAGAATTTGTAATATTATGACAAATATTATTTTCCTCAAAATGTGATGTTTGCCTATCAAAAGTTTTTCTATTATTATAATTGTGCATGGGATATCTACTCTGATTCCCAGAAGAATGATTTTTGGAATTTTTCAAAGATTTATATGACTCCTTATTTTTATAATTTTGCGTTCCTTGCTTTCTATACTTCTACTCATTTGCAGACATTTGCCCTCTGTGTCTTTCACCCTGGTGATACCTAGTTCCAGGACTGGTATAAATTTTCCTACATTTTATACCGTACACATCTCTTTTTTGAAAAACCTTTTTCCAACACTGTTCTTGAACGTGACCTAATTTACCACATTTGTCACACTTTGGACGCGGTGAACGCTTTTCGTTAACTTTATCTGAATTAAACTTAAATTTTTCTATTTTACCCCTAAGAAATTCAATGTCCCTTTCCTGTTCTAACACTTTTCTTTTTAAATCTGACATACTTTCACTTTGATCTGGTGTGAGAACATATTTTTCTGGTGTGAGAACACCTTTTTTTGTAAGTACCGGATTAGTCAAGTACATAGCATTATTTTCATTTAAAATAGATTCCTCAAGAATTGCAAGTTTTCTAGCCGAATAAAAATCTCTAGGGTTTTGTGACAACACCAATCTTTTTAGTTCCGGATATAAACCATTAATAAATGAAGTTTTTAAAAGTGTTTGCCTGATTTTATTCTCACTTTCGGAATCTACATCTTCCGGAACAACCTTAAATGAAGCAGCTTCGATTCTCATCGAAAACTGTTTAACCGACTCATTTGGTCTCTGTGTAAAGTTCACGAGTGAAATTATGTTTTTAGTAACATTTTCGGTCACTTCAAAATGATCTTTCAAAATGTGAATAATTTCCTGCAAATTTTTACAATTTCTGTGCTTTGGATTCTCTTCAATCAATCTATTTGCTTCCCCCTCTAAATTCAATCTCAAACAAACTAATTTGTCACACTCACTCCAGTTTGCATGAGTGGCTACTAAATTTAACTTTTCCAAAAACTGTGACAACGAAAGCTCTGAATTTCCCGAGAATTTTGGAATATGATGTGCGAACTTAGGTGTGAAAATATGGAATGATTTTAACATGTTATCATTTACCGATGAAGCACTGTTTTGATTTGGCAAAGTGCCAGAAGAAGAATTCAGACATACCGGCGATTTATCTGATATATTTTCCTCATTAGATTTAGCTTTGTGGCTAAAATTTTTAACTTTACTTCTAGAATTAACAGTATCCGACTCAGTAGCAATATCAAGCGACAAATTCAAGGAGGAATTTAATTTTTTACTTGAATTTTTACTCATCTTACCGACATTTACTTTTTTGTTTCTAGTAATTGGAGCCATTTTGCATAACAATCAAATATACTCGTATAGTTTAACACAATATGCAATTGCAATGTTCTTAAACAGTATTTACAATAAAACCAGTTTTTATCAAATCAAATGACATAAATATGCAAACAAATCAATTTTTTTTATCAAATGGCACATATCAAATTCCAAGAACACTCGTTTTTGAGAATACCGAAAACAGAACATGGAACTCTGTTTACTTAAGAAAACACTCATTTTAGCACAACGGTAATTTTTAACCTTCAAAATTTCAATTCTTAAGAAAATTTTTAAAAATTTTAATTCTCTCAGCTCTTCCCCACTCACCGAGAAAAGTAACGGCACCAATTCTGTCGCGAACGTTTTGGTATACACGACAGAGAAGACAAAGTTTTGAAATCAAACACATTTATTAAACATGAAATAACAAGGCAGTTGATCGAAAACAGTGGAGTACAAGCATTTCTCGCAATAACTCAGAGTTACACTCGGTAGGGTGACCATTAAGAACACCCCTGGAGGAAGAGGAACCAAGAGAATACACATATTTTCTGATACATAAAATAAACACAATATTCCTCATATTATACTTGACATTTATATATCACATTTGTATACTTTGAACATATACGACATTTTCATATAACATCATCAATGATTCGATGCTCACGAGGATTTGACAATTAACACTCTATTCGTTAGGTGGAAGACTAAATATATATAAAACTTTACCTCGTCTCTTTTAAATATAACATTTACAATTCTGTACCATGGGAAAGGATATCAGGATGGACTCTCGGCATAAACTCATCGAGATTCTTGCGCAGAACAAAATCCATAATGGTCGGGAAACTTGACTACACAACATCATGCTGGCGGAATTCGACATCTTGGTTGGTTACGGAGATTGGTTGATTCGTACCTTAGGACACAAGGAGGAGTCAGGCAAATACAAATCGCTGTAAAATGAGCTTTCCCTCTTGCCCCATTAGCGATTCAAGCCGACCAGTGAAAGAACCATTTTCTCTTTTCACAAGACTCATTATTCCATTACTACCAGGCTGATTCATTTAAAAACACGAGTGACTCATCTCTGAACCGAGCCAAACGACTCTACGCACAACTTGTCGAACTATGTTACATATTTTAATCACATCCTTCCACTTTCAAAATTAATCCACCTTTTCTTAAAATTCGCGATCATACGCGAATCAAACACACACGTCTACATTTTTCCACGACCACTTCCACTCTGCTTCCAAAATCCTTTTTCAAACTCGCGCGTGCGCAAAACCTGCAAGTTCCCAACTAGCGACTGAGAAGCGAAAATACAAAACTATTACTATTTTTCTGGAACATAAACACTTTTGCGATTTTAGAGTTCACTTCCCTTAAAAGTCAATGTAATTGAAAACATGTAGAAAAGACATTTACATTTCGAAATTGACACTTTCAATCACACAGAAATAAAACAATACTTTAATATACAATTTTAACACAGAGGTGTGAAAGCCTTATCACACCGGATAATAGTAAACTAAGGGCAAACAAAACAGATATCTTGTCTCAATTTCATTAGATACTGAATCTACAATTTCATATTGAATATTGATTCTGTGATATGATTTA
Organism: Amaurobius ferox; assembly: GCA_951213105.1. NCBI lineage: Eukaryota > Metazoa > Arthropoda > Arachnida > Araneae > Amaurobiidae > Amaurobius > Amaurobius ferox. Next base: position 147,807,448 of record OX578135.1, on the reverse strand, counting down.
ACATCATCATGGGGATTTTTTCACCGCCTCCGAATTCGCTTGGAATTATTTTACGCCTTTTCAGTTTTGGTCCAGAATAAGAATTTTTTTCGGAAAGTTATGTCACAAAACTCCACACTAGATTGAAATATGTATCAGTATGAAAAGAACTAACCGTTTCAATAGTAGCTTTAGCCAAAGCTTACACAGCCTGAAAATTAAGATGATCAGATGACTGAAAATGTTTTGAGAGTGTATTGCATTGATCAAAAACACTGTTCAATACAAACGAAATGAACAAAAATTTGAACGATGTCATGCATGTTAAAAGGGCTTCGGCTCTTCCACCATTGAGAGAATCGTTTTCAGATAATTCTTCCGGTGTTAAAATCACGACTTCAAAATTATCAAGTAGTGCTTTAATGGCTTTAACTCTGGAAGACCACCTCGTATCACTTAGTGATTGTAGAGTTGAAGAGCCTCCAGAAAAAGTATTTGTTGATGAGATAATCTTTTCGAAAATAGGCTAATTCTTTCATAGGATGTTTCTATGAAAGAATATAATGCATTGAGCTGCTGAAATGCATTTCTAGCGGAAGGAAGGGATGAGCATGCGCTAATTACACATAAATTTAATCGGACACTTGAAATTTTTAAGTGAAAAGGATAACATCACCCCAATTTTTTCAAGTTAAAAAGGATTCGTTCCAGCCGAAACTCACTTGAAGGTTGGATCACTTTGAAGGTTGGATCTTTTGAAGCTCCATAGCGTGAGAAAACTGACCAGTGGACAGTCGATAAAAAAAGGGAGAAGCCGATAGACGATGAGGAAAAGTTTGGGGGCGCGACCCTATTTGCCGCCCTTGTTGGTAGATATCGTTGAATGGTTGATGATAAATCCCAGATAAATTTTTAATATCAAGAGATAAATGTTCACATTAGATAAGGAAGTGTGATTTTTAAAATAGACATATTATAAAAAAATTTCAAATTCCTGCTTGTAAGATAAACACTTACAGAACCTCCTTGGTGAAAGCAAGAATATGTCAGTTAAGTGGCTATTGTTTCGAGGGCGGTATAAACTCCTTCCTCGGGCCAAGAGAACAGGTAGAACAGTATGCACCCTTAACCATAGCTAAGAACGAACTGCGTGGAGGCAGGTGATGAGCAATTCAAAATAGATCTAGCACACGCACGACAAAAATTCGCTTGTGGGTGGTATCAGTCATGGAAAAAACAACCATAGTCACATCACCACGGGACAATAAAAGGTACCTCCTCCCGCTCCTCGCTCACAAAGGCGAGAGGAGCAGGTTCTGCAGATTAAATCTTAAGCATTGAAAGGAGATTTGAAATCAAACAGAGAGAGAAAATATATAAACCAATGAATTATTGGTTTTAAAAAAAAACGCGTTTAGAGGGTGTAAAAATAGTCAAACCCTTGTAAAGGAGGAAAAACAAAATATTGTAGGGGAAGAAGGCAGTAATTAAGAAGAAAATAACAAAAGGAAGTAATCCGTTTCAAAGGTTAATTTCATCTATCCAACTACTATAAAATTAATATTGAGACTAGGTTAAATGAAGAATATAACGCAAAAAGAAGGGAAAACACCGTTCAGAAGCTGTATGAACTATCTTCATCAACTAAAAGAGAATATAAATCGATTAGTCTACGAAAAATATTAGTGAATGAGACTAGAATTGAGAAGGATATAACCAAATTAAAAGAAAAATAACCGATTTGGGATGCTATATCAATAATATAAAGTCAAAGATGAGTATAAAGAATACTCCTCTGATTACGAAGATGTAAGAAACTGCATATGTATCAATAGAAGTATATATACGCACGTCTGAGCGCACATATTCTTTTTACACTAAAAACATGATTTTATAGCTTATTTTATCTTTTTTATGAAAAAAAAAAGGTCTTGATCCATTTTAATATTAAAAACATGATTTTTATAGCTAAAAAGGTGTATATATACCTTTTTTACATTAAGACCAAATTTCAACAATGAATTACTGAACTTTTTAGTTAAAAAGCTAGACATATAAAATAAATACGTGAAAAAAGAGGACCTGAATGGAAGTCTTCTAATATGTGTACCAGCGAACTTTTTTAGTTAAAAAGCTAGACATATTAAAAGTATGCAGTGAATTATATAAAATAAATGCGTGAAAAAAGAGGACTTGAATGGAAGTCCCCTGTTTTTAAAGGGTGGGGTTGAGACCCCCCCCCCCATATATTTAATAGAAAATGTTTAACTAAATCTAAACATTTTTTATAAAATTAAAAATAATTATGAAAATATGAAATCATTATGAATATACAAAACATATGATAATTATAGTGGGGGTGACGCCCCCCCACTGAAAAATGATTAAGCTTTCTCTAATTCATATTCGTATTTATCATCTGTCATACCCGAATACTTAAATATATATCTACCTTTATTGATTTTATTTATTGATACATCAGAAAGTTTTCCATGTTTATTCGCAAGGTAATACTCTTTTTCTTCACTTTCCACATCTAACTTTACGATTACTGAATCTCCATATTTAGTATTAATTTTTCTCAGTGATATCAGATCATATTCCCCATTATTTAAATAATTTAATTTAAACGTTTTAGGATAACCTCTCAGTCTATTGAACTCTTCCATTTATTAGTAAACATTTTTATAAATATAAATTCACCCATTCTTCATAATCTGTAAAACCTCTTTCTTCCATCTCTTTTATAAGTTTTTCTCTGTATTCTTCATCAGACTTTGACTCTCTAAATATTTTTTCAGCTATAATATTTTTTTGTTCGTTATCAGAAATTGTAATAGAAACATCAGGATCAAATCCATTTAGTACATTAATTATTCTAGTTACTTTCCCTACAAAACATTTATCATCACCCTCTTTTAGTTCATCTTTTAACACTTTTATTATTTCATTTTTATTCTCATTTTTTAAAATTCTATTAAACACAACAACTAATATCTCTCTAAATTTAATATTATGGAATTCTTCCTCCAGTAAGTGTCTTTTAATTTTTATATCTAATTCTTTAATGCATTCATCTAAATCATATTTAATATCTGTATTTAATAATTTTATGATAGTCTCTCTCAAAGATTTTTGAATATATGTATTATGTACATTTTGAGAGTCATTATATACATTATTATGTAATCTTCTTAAAATCGGGGGTAAATTTATTTTATCTCCATCATACCATATTTTATATATTCTAGGCAAAAATATTAATTCATTTAGAGATGTAATATCATTTTCTCTACAATCTAATAATACTATATTTATTAAATTTTCTATTCCTTCAAGTGAAGTTAATTTATTTTTTCTACAATCTAATTCTTTTAAATTTATTAAATTTTCTATTCCTTCAAGTGAAGTTAATTTATTTTCTCCACAATATAATTCTCCTAAATTTGTTAAATTTTCTATTAGTTCAAGTGAAGTTAATCTACACGTCATACAATATAATTCTTCTAAATTAATTAAATTTTCTATTCCTTCAAGTGAAGTTAATTTATTTTCTCCACAATATAATTCTCCTAAATTTGTTAAATTTTCTATTCCTTCAAGTGAAGTTAATTTATTGTCTCCACAATATAGTTTTTTTAAATTTATTAAATTTTTTATTCTTTCAAGTGAAGTTATTTTATTTCCTTCACAATATAATTCTTCTAAATTTATTAAATTTTCTTTTCCTTCAAGTGAAGTTAATTTATTGTCTCCACAATATAATTTTTCTAAATTTATTAAATTTTTTATACCTTCAAGTGACGTTAATTTATTTCCTCTACAAGACAATATTTCTAAATTTATTAAATTTTCTATTCCTTCAAGTGACGTTAATTTATATCCCTCACAATATAATTCTTTTAAATTAGTTGAATTTTCTATTCCTGACGTTAATTTTTCTATTCCATAATATAATAAAAAAAATAGATTTCACTTCAGCAGGATTCTCTATATTTAAGAAAGAGATAAATGTTTTTTTTATACCATTATTATATATAACATTCATTTATTTAGAAACATTATTATAAAATATTTATTTTTCATCTTTGTCAGTTAATTGTCTCAAAAGATAAACACATTCTCTCAAGACTTTTTTAACTTCACAAATCTCTTCAATAATTTTTTCTCTGTAAGGTTCTATTTCATGATGATCAAACTTTTTATTTAATTCACTCATCTGTATAGCTTGTATTTTTTTCCAATAAACATTAAAAAAGTGATCAGGTAATAGATCAAATTTGTATTTAATCAAATAACAAAAATCTAATTTATGAATAAAATAGATAGATTCTATAAAATTTTCCCTAAATATTTGATATCTAGTTATATACAACCAATTTATATCATCTTTTAATACTCTCATGGTATCTTCTGAAAGATTTTGAAACATTGATGCTTTATATAAATCTAAATGATCAGAAAATTTTATGATAAATTCGTTACTTAAAGTTTGATAATGAGAAATGTTTTCCCAATCTACTTTATCTTTACATTTTTCTATAAAATCTTCTGATAATTTTTGATATCTAGAAATTTTAGGCCAATCATTAGGTTGAGCAAATTCTTCAATAAAAGAATCAGACAGTGATGAATATTGAAAAATTAAATCCCAATTTACATGATCTTTAAGATTTCTAATTACATCTTCAGATAAATTATTTCTGGAAAATGCATTCCAATCGATATCCATTTATTGGTGAACGTATTTTAGAAAGGGATTTTTTTCAATATGCATATAAGGTTTTAAAGTGCTAGATTTACCATGGGTTTTTATCTATAATGTGATGATATCATCACGTTTATGATATCATCACATGATTTTTATAGCTAAAAAGGTGTATATATACCTTTTTTACATTAAGACCAAATTTCAACAATGAATTACTGAACTTTTTAGTTAAAAAGCTAGACATATAAAATAAATACGTGAAAAAAGAGGACCTGAATGGAAGTCTTCTAATATGTGTACCAGCGAACTTTTTTAGTTAAAAAGCTAGACATATTAAAAGTATGCAGTGAATTATATAAAATAAATGCGTGAAAAAAGAGGACTTGAATGGAAGTCCCCTGTTTTTAAAGGGTGGGGTTGAGACCCCCCCCCCATATATTTAATAGAAAATGTTTAACTAAATCTAAACATTTTTTATAAAATTAAAAATAATTATGAAAATATGAAATCATTATGAATATACAAAACATATGATAATTATAGTGGGGGTGACGCCCCCCCACTGAAAAATGATTAAGCTTTCTCTAATTCATATTCGTATTTATCATCTGTCATACCCGAATACTTAAATATATATCTACCTTTATTGATTTTATTTATTGATACATCAGAAAGTTTTCCATGTTTATTCGCAAGGTAATACTCTTTTTCTTCACTTTCCACATCTAACTTTACGATTACTGAATCTCCATATTTAGTATTAATTTTTCTCAGTGATATCAGATCATATTCCCCATTATTTAAATAATTTAATTTAAACGTTTTAGGATAACCTCTCAGTCTATTGAACTCTTCCATTTATTAGTAAACATTTTTATAAATATAAATTCACACATTCATCATAATCTGTAAAACCTCTTTCTTCCATCTCTTTTATAAGTTTTTCTCTGTATTCTTCATCAGACTTTGACTCTCTAAATATTTTTTCAGCTATAATATTTTTTTGTTCGTTATCAGAAATTGTAATAGAAACATCAGGATCAAATCCATTTAGTACATTAATTATTCTAGTTACTTTCCCTACAAAACATTTATCATCACCCTCTTTTAGTTCATCTTTTAACACTTTTATTATTTCATTTTTATTCTCATTTTTTAAAATTCTATTAAACACAACAACTAATATCTCTCTAAATTTAATATTATGGAATTCTTCCTCCAGTAAGTGTCTTTTAATTTTTATATCTAATTCTTTAATGCATTCATCTAAATCATATTTAATATCTGTATTTAATAATTTTATGATAGTCTCTCTCAAAGATTTTTGAATATATGTATTATGTACATTTTGAGAGTCATTATATACATTATTATGTAATCTTCTTAAAATCGGGGGTAAATTTATTTTATCTCCATCATACCATATTTTATATATTCTAGGCAAAAATATTAATTCATTTAGAGATGTAATATCATTTTCTCTACAATCTAATAATACTATATTTATTAAATTTTCTATTCCTTCAAGTGAAGTTAATTTATTTTTTCTACAATCTAATTCTTTTAAATTTATTAAATTTTCTATTCCTTCAAGTGAAGTTAATTTATTTTCTCCACAATATAATTCTCCTAAATTTGTTAAATTTTCTATTAGTTCAAGTGAAGTTAATCTACACGTCATACAATATAATTCTTCTAAATTAATTAAATTTTCTATTCCTTCAAGTGAAGTTAATTTATTTTCTCCACAATATAATTCTCCTAAATTTGTTAAATTTTCTATTCCTTCAAGTGAAGTTAATTTATTGTCTCCACAATATAGTTTTTTTAAATTTATTAAATTTTTTATTCTTTCAAGTGAAGTTATTTTATTTCCTTCACAATATAATTCTTCTAAATTTATTAAATTTTCTTTTCCTTCAAGTGAAGTTAATTTATTGTCTCCACAATATAATTTTTCTAAATTTATTAAATTTTTTATACCTTCAAGTGACGTTAATTTATTTCCTCTACAAGACAATATTTCTAAATTTATTAAATTTTCTATTCCTTCAAGTGACGTTAATTTATATCCCTCACAATATAATTCTTTTAAATTAGTTGAATTTTCTATTCCTGACGTTAATTTTTCTATTCCATAATATAATAAAAAAATAGATTTCACTTCAGCAGGATTCTCTATATTTAAGAAAGAGATAAATGTTTTTTTTATACCATTATTATATATAACATTCATTTATTTAGAAACATTATTATAAAATATTTATTTTTCATCTTTGTCAGTTAATTGTCTCAAAAGATAAACACATTCTCTCAAGACTTTTTTAACTTCACAAATCTCTTCAATAATTTTTTCTCTGTAAGGTTCTATTTCATGATGATCAAACTTTTTATTTAATTCACTCATCTGTATAGCTTGTATTTTTTTCCAATAAACATTAAAAAAGTGATCAGGTAATAGATCAAATTTGTATTTAATCAAATAACAAAAATCTAATTTATGAATAAAATAGATAGATTCTATAAAATTTTCCCTAAATATTTGATATCTAGTTATATACAACCAATTTATATCATCTTTTAATACTCTCATGGTATCTTCTGAAAGATTTTGAAACATTGATGCTTTATATAAATCTAAATGATCAGAAAATTTTATGATAAATTCGTTACTTAAAGTTTGATAATGAGAAATGTTTTCCCAATCTACTTTATCTTTACATTTTTCTATAAAATCTTCTGATAATTTTTGATATCTAGAAATTTTAGGCCAATCATTAGGTTGAGCAAATTCTTCAATAAAAGAATCAGACAGTGATGAATATTGAAAAATTAAATCCCAATTTACATGATCTTTAAGATTTCTAATTACATCTTCAGATAAATTATTTCTGGAAAATGCATTCCAATCGATATCCATTTATTGGTGAACGTATTTTAGAAAGGGATTTTTTTCAATATGCATATAAGGTTTTAAAGTGCTAGATTTACCATGGGTTTTTATCTATAATGTGATGATATCATCACGTTTTCCATAAGCAAAACAGGTTACTGTATCTGTATGAGCTTCTAAAACTTCCTTACCATTGATTTCTAGTGATATCAGTGGACTTTTATCATATATATATTTACTTTCTACATATATAACTAAATATATGGAAATTTTCATATATCTGTACTTAATCGCATCTCTTGATCCAGTAATTTAGAACTCATCATATTGAAATTTACTTTTGTAAATTTTCCATTTGTAAAAATAAGAAAATCATCTTCTACGGTAGTCCAGATATCTCTATTGTCTAAATATATTTTATTGACAGCATCTTTATCATTTTCAGGTTCTGAAACATTCGTGATTATTTTATTTTTTGCATCAAATTTATCATTCTTTAATATTAATGAATTTTTTTCTAAATATCTTTTATTCACAGCATTTTTAGGTTCTATAGGATCTGCAATATTTCCTATTCTTTTTGCTTTTGCATCAAAAGCTTTTCCTTCTAAAGAATGTAAAGTTGTTTCATCTAATTCTTTTATTCTCTTGCCTGTTTCTTCAGTAAAGGATAAAAAACCCTCATCATATTTAGTTTCTATAAGATCTTTCAATTCAAAATGATTATTCTCTATTTTATTCAAAACGAAACTTTTAGTGGTTAAATCTAAATCATCTATAGGATTTTCACAATTTTTTAAAATTCTATTTTCCATATCATAATTTCCATCATCCATTAATTTAAAACCTATACCAGGAGGTGCAATAGGCCCTTCTCTCATTTGATCATCATAAGGTGGATAATAAGCACTCATTTATTATAGCATTAATTTTATGATTTTAAACTTTTAACCATAGTTATAGTTTTATTTTTCAAATTTATAAAACATCTCTTTCTTTCTTTAAAAATAAAATAAAACTTATATTCCTTTTGAGTATTCATTAGTCTCTCCCAATTAAATTCAATATCTAAATTATTCAAATCGGTATAGTTTTCATGATTTGATAAGTCAAAATAAAAAATAGTATACATATCTCCAAAATTCTTCTTATTTATCAAACATCCTGTTTCTGTATTAATATCATTTAATCCTGCATGTAAAAGAGCTTCATACACTCTATTATAATCTTTATTGGTAATATTCGTTTTGTAACGCATAAGAGGAATTTGTTTATTATTAATCATCAACCAGCATTCAGTCATATCTATATTATCAAATATCATATTATTTTTTTCATAATTACCATCTCTTTCAACGTACTGAGGAATAACATAGACACCTAAAACTTCATCAGATGCTGTTGCAGCTGTGACAGATCCACTATCGCTTTTATAGGAACCTACCATCTTAAATCTATACCGATCCCAATTTACCTCTATATCTTTATCAGATGAAAATGATTCCATAAATACGCTTTCTGCAGAAATTTTAAATTCTATATATGGTAAATGCAAGGTTAAACCTTCAACTACTACCTTATAATTAGCATTTCCTATATCAGTATATATCATATTCTTATTTTCATTTCTTTGAATTTCTATTTTCACTTCAAAACCAGAAATTACCTTTTCATATTCTCTAAATAAATCGATTATATCATTTAAAGGTGTCCATATTTTAATGACATTGCTATCTTTCATTAGTTCCCATCTCTTTGCGAATCCTTCGTTATAATCTTTATTCATTTTCAAATTATTAAAAAAATCAGTTATTTTAGTAGTATCTTGTAAAGTACTCTCATATTTTAACTCTTTTCGGTCAGCTGAATCAGCTGCATCTAGATAAAAAAAATGCATCTTGAGCTTGTGATGTTGTATAATCAGGAGTATAATGAGTTAATCTTAAAGCATGATTCATGATTGAAAAATTTGACTGTGGATTTGATTCAATTTCGGTATCTCCTATATGTACTTTTAAAGTTTTGATAAAACCACCACCATTTACCAGACTCACATTTTCGTTTCCAATGGATGATTTATCAATTTTTGTAATTTTTAATTTTTGTTCAAGATATCCTCTAAAATATAAAATTTTTGCTTCAGTATCATTAATATGAAAAACATAGGTGGCATTCTCATCTGAACTATGTTCATTTGGGTGAATTTCTCTTAATTCATAACTTTTAATTTGATCATTATAATAATAATGAGTATCACTCAAATCATAAATCTTTTGCATTTATTTAGGAAGAATTTTTAAACCGCCTCCTTTCTTTTTCATTGAAAATATTTCATTTAATTTCTTCCGTGCTTCAATAATAGGTTCAGTTTTCACCTTTAAAAATCCTTGTATTTTTTTACTTTTTCTATATAATCTATGTTTATTCATTTATTTAAGAAGAAAAAATAGGTATAAAATTAAATTCTACTGCTCCTTTATTTAAATCAATTAATTCATCTTTTTGATTAGTAATCCTCATTTTTAACACTTTACAACAAAGTTGAAAAGTGTTTATGACTTTGTTCATTCTGTCTGTCTGTCTGCCTGTCTGTCTGTCTGTCTGTCTGTCTGTCTGTCAGTTAGCACGATAACTGCCGTAAAAATGACTTAATCAAAATGAAATTTTAGTATGTTGTTCAGACGGTCTGTAGGACCTATGGGAATATAAATAAATAATATCACCCAATTAGTTTTGGATTGAACCCGGGTTGAAAAAATGAAATACATTGAACCCTATGGGACCTAATTTTTCAAACATTTTTCAAGCGAATTTAGAATTCACAAATTGCTTCGAAAATTTTAGATAATATTCAAATTATTCCATAAAATATATAAAAAAAATTTCAGCAAAATATAATCAGTAGTTTTTTAAATAAAAATTAAAATAATAATTACACTTCTTATATGAAGCGATCACGTGACCATGATATGAAAAGATCATGTGACCAGCTTCAAAATATAATACGGCATCCATCTTGTCTCAAAATCGTCATTTTTAAAGTTCTTTTTTATTCTTATTGAGTGTTGTATTCGTCGTAAAACCTCTTTATTTTCGCTTAAATTCTGTGCATCTACATACTGAAACAACGCAATGACAATATATTTCAGTTTAAATGAGCATCCAACTTTGATTATTTCTATAACGAAGCCTATTTTTCACTTATGTGAAATGTAAACAGCAAAATATGTAGGATGAGTTGTATTAGAATTGTTGTATTTTTTTAACGCAAAAGTATTTAGATCATGGAGTCTGCATAGCTGATATGAATGAAATATTCATTGATTTAATACAGAGAAGGACGATTTTTTTCGAAGAAGTTTTAAGCATCGAGTTTAATTACTTGTAGTTCCATGGTCATAATTTTTAAATAAAATGAATTATTACAGTATTGTGATGAATGAAATGAATGGGAAAATGTTATGAATGAAATGCTGTTTTTATAGAGAGATCCAGGCGTGTTATTTTTTCTATGACGTCATTTGAATGAATTTCAGTTGTTTTCGATGAAGTTTTCAAATATAATAAATTATCGTAGTATTATGATAGTTTTAAAAATATTACCGAGGAATGCATTGCATTTTAAAGATGTTTAAGCTAGGCAATTTATATTTTAATGTCGTCATTTGAATGAAGTTCATTTTTTCCGATGAAGGTTTAAGTTTTCAAATATAATAAATTAATGTAGTATTGTGATAAGTTTTAAAATATTACTTAGGAATGTATTGCATTTTAGAGATGTTTAAATAAAATTGCGTTGGAGTTGGAAAGTGTTTCGTAATCAATGCTTTAAGCATGATTGATCTTTCTTGTTATTCTTTCAACAGAATCCGTTTTAACAGGAAGATATATCCAATTATTAAATTCTTTTGAAATTATACTACCTGAAGGATTTTTATTAGTGAAAGAATAAATGACTTCTGAATTATATTGATTTATTAAAGACCCCTTTACAACATCACAGTGAATATATATATTATCATTTCCGTTGGATATATCAGCAATATGTTCACCTTCAACCTCTGTTTCTTCATCATAACTTCCATATGTCGGTTTTAAAAAGCCTATAATTTTATGAAAGTTACTTTTTGTAAAATCAATTACCCAATCTTTTCTCAGTTTAATAGATATTCTTGGTCTTGCTTCAATAATACCAAATTTCATAGGTGGATCCTTAGCAAATATTTTCATCATATACTCATTTAAACCTCTTATAGTATAATTACTATTTGAGATAGTAATTGTTCTATCTGTGTCTAATGTGTATATTCTAAATATGTTATTTCTATAATTCTCACTTATATTATACCATGAAACTTCCATAGAAAACGACTGTAAAGCTAATTTTTTTAATTTAAGAGGTGTAATAAAATTTACAGTAAATTCCTCTGATTTCTCATGACCTTCAGATTTTAATATTATCATTTATACAGAACAAAATTTTCATTATAGTCACTGGGTTTTTGTGTAGGAAATGATTTGAGAACATTTTTAGGTGATTTACCTTTATTCATTTCTCTTATATATTTCATACAAAATAAACCACATTTCACAGATGCAGGTTTCTGTAAAAAACTATCATTATGACCTATTTTTGGTTTTTTATTGGATGTAACAAGAAATGATTTAATATTTTTAGGTATATCGTTATATTCAACAAACGGATCAAAATATTCCACATATTTATATTTAGGATCATTATAATAACAAACCCAATGAGTTCCAGGACCTGTTGATACATCTAAATTAATGATTCCATTTTCAAATTTTCCTATTGTTTTAGGTAATAAATCAGAGATAAATACACCTCTAAATCCTTTTTCATTTTTCATATTTTCTTCAATCATTTTGTTACTAATTCCCAAGGTTGATATATCCCCTTTCCACGTTTTTTTTCTCCAGATCCCTTTTTTTGTACAGCTGAACTAGCTAATCCAGATAAAGCACCTGTTGCTAATGCTGGAACTGCAAATTTAGCAGCAGTTATTAAAGAGGGTATAAGTGCTGCTAGAAATGGTAAAAATCCTCCATTTTTATCTAATTGCGTTTTACTGATAGTAATTCTTTTTCCATCATTAATATGATTAATTTGAGTTTTAGTTAAAAACATGATTAGGAGTTTTAGATTTATCTATTTGTAATGTTAGTTCGTTTTTATTTCTAAAAGCTGATTTAAGTTTATTTTTCTGACCTTCACTCAAATAAACTTTATTTTTTATCATTTATTAACAGAGAAATTGTTTATGATATCGGTGTACTTCATTATAAGTCATTTCATCATTATAAGTGATTATAACATATCTAACAATAAAACTACTTGATTATACAATTTCTTTGATTTACTACCATTACATATTTTTTCTGTTAAATTTGATAATACATCCAATCCTTTACCAACCTTTATATCTTTACTACTTCGAATCAGATTTAATCTATTCATATAATTTTGCAACATATTATCTTTATTTTTAATTTCTTCTATTTCGTTCTTTTTCTGATTTAATTCCTCCTCTGAAAAATTTTTAGCCCTAGAAATTGTAATTTTTAAGTTGCCTCTTTTCTTTGATAATCCTTCTTTTAGATGTTTAGCTTTTTCATACATCTCCTCTAATTTTTCTTGATCGTTTAATAATACTGAAGGTCTGTATAATTTTTCCTCTTTTAAATATTTTAAATTTAAATTTTGATCGATATCATAAGTAATAGATACTAATTCTTTCACAGCTTCAATAGGCTCTTCTATAGATGGAAATGAAATATTTTCAACAACATTTTGAATACTTTTTACAACCTCTTTATTTGATTTTTCATATTTTTCAATTTCTTGAGTGACTGGTTTATAAAATTCCTCTAAGGTTTTTTGAATACCTAATTTTTCTTTTAGTTGATCTTCACTATTCTTTCTTATTTCTTTTTCTAATTTTACAAATTTAATTGAATCTTTTATTTGCTTTATAAGCTTTTGTTTTCGTTCTTTTTCTAATTTGTTCATTTATATAATATTAATTTTTTACTGCAGCTAATTTTATTTTTTACTACAGTAAATTTTACTGTTATATAAATGATAAAAATTAAAGATTACACAGAACCAGATGAGTTACCTGATCCTAATCAACATCCTTTGTTACCTAAACATCCTTTTAGATTGCTTATAACAGGGTCTTCAGGTTCAGGTAAAACAAATTTACTGTTAAATATGATTTATGAATTTTTAAATTTTGATGCATTATATATATGTGCAAAAGATTTATACGAACCTAAATATTCAAAATTACATGAAATATATACATTGTTTGAAGATATAGAAAGAGAAGATATTTTGAAATGTAAGAAGAAGAAGAAAACATTATTAGAATTATATGATAAATACAAAAAAGAAGTATTCTTTTCTCCAGATGATTTTATTACAGTAGATGATTTAAATCTTACATTAAAGAATTTAGTTATTTTCGATGATTGTGTGACTGAGAAAGATCAAAAAACCATTCAGGAATTATTTATCAGAGGTAGAAAGAAAAACGCATCCATTATTTATTTATCACAGTCTTATTATTCAACTCCTATCAATATAAGAAAGAACTGTAATTACTTTATATTTTTCAATCTACAACCAAAAGAAATGCAACAGATTATAAGAGAGATAGATGGTAAATTAAGTACTGAAGAATTCAAACAAATATATAATAAAAGTGTTCAAAAACAATGCGATTTTTTAATGTTAGATTTAGTGAATCCAAAAATAAGATACAGAAAAAAATTTGATCCTATATAAATGAAATGGAAGAATATTTCGAAAAAAGATTGTATGTTTACAGAAAGAGTAGAAATTTATATCAAAAGATATGTATTTCATTATCAGTAAGTAAGGTCATTCTAAGTGGAACGGGTTTATCAGCAATAGCCTTCCTACCGCTTGCTTTTTAAGTTTATCGGTTGGAATAGTAGAAGCTATTGATCTTGCATTAAAAATAGCAGAAAGGAAAGAAGAATATAGACATTGTTATAATTTTTATAAGGAACTCATTAATTCGTTTAAAGCTAAGGATATGACAGAAGAAGAAATTTATATGCGAGAAAAGGACTTCATAAAAAGTTTAAAATTTAATCCAGTTGAAAAATAAGTAAAACAAATGCAATTGAATGGATATAAATTTATTCATCCTAAATAAATGAAAGGTGGTGAAATTGTTGGATGGTTACAAGATAAAATAAATCCTCCAGAAATGCATTTACCAGGATATCAATATTGTGGTCCATTTACAAAATTATAAAAAAGATTACAACGTGGTGATCCAGGAATAAATAAAGTTGATAAAGCATGTAAAAAGCATGATATTTCTTATAGTAAAACAAAAGATACAAAAAAGAGACATGTTGCTGATCAAGAATTAATATATGATTTAAATGCAATATAAGATCCAACATTTCGAGAAAGATTAGATAGAGGAATTATTAAACCTATTATTAAAGCTAAAAAAACTTTTGGATTAGGAATATCTCCTAATATGTATTGTGTCAAGTGTAAAAAGAAAACCGAAACTAAAAATTATTATGAAACTACTTCTAAAAATAATAAACCAGTTGGTAAAGTTATTTATACAATTTGTGGAAGTAAAAAGAATACTTTTTTAGGAATTTAAAAGAGACATATTATAATCCAGAAACAGGTTATTGTGGTATTCAAGAATTGAAAAGAAAAACAGGATTACCTAATGTTGAAGAATTTTTACATGAACAAGATGTATATACTAGATATAAACCTGCCATTCGTAAATTTAAAAGAAGGAGAGTTTATGCTCCAAACAGTAATAATCAATTTGACGCTGATTTGTTATTTATAAAAAAATTTAGCAAATATAACGATGGAACTAATTATTTGTTAACAGTTATAGATGCTTTTAATAAATATGCTTGGGCTTTCCCAATAAAAAGAAAAACATCTGAAGAAGTAGTACAAGGTTTTAAACAAGTTTTTAAAGAAAGCCAAAATTCATTTTGACAGATGAAGGTACTGAATTTACAGGAAAAGTTACACAAAAATTATTCAAAGATAATAATATACATTGGTTTACGACTTATAATAAAGAAATAAAATCTGCAATAGCTGAGAGATTTAATAGAAGTATAAGAGAAAAAATTATAAAATATATGCACGCCAATAATACTAAAAGATATATTGATGTATTACCCAAATTACTTAAAAATTATAACAATTCATATCATAGATCAGGGGTCGGCAACCTGCGGCTCGCGAGCCGCATGCGGCTCTTTTGATGTAAAGTTGCGGCTCTCCAGTTCCATACGAAAAAATTAATAATTTATTATCAAAACCCTTAAAATATTAGAAAATATATTTTTAAGTACCTAATTTCTCAATAGCTTCTATTTTCATAATCGTTAATTAGAAATCGCTACGCTTAACATGACCGTAATGAGATAAAGAGTCGTTTGCATTGCACACAGAGTCGTTTGCATTGCACACAGAGTCGTTTGCATTCATATGCAACACAGATGGCCTTCCGACTTGTCTCATTTGCCACGAAAAACTCTCACACAATAAGAAGTCAAATTTGGAGAGACGCTTCACTACAAAACATACCCAGTTTGCTGGTAAATATCTAACCGGTGACGCACGAAAAAAAGCTGTTGAAGAGCTCCAAAAAAAAAAAGAAAGAAACAGTCAAGATCCATGATAAGTAACTGGGCGCAATCTGCCAATAATGTAAATCTGGCAAGCTTTGCAGTATCATTAGAAATTGCAAAAAGAGGAAAACCATTCACAGATGGCGAGTACGTCAAAGATTGTTTCATACGTGCAACTGAAGAACTGTTTCGTGATTTTAAAAACAAAGCAGAAATCATGAAAAAAAATCAAAGATTTGCCATTATCTGCTAAAACAATACAAGATAGAACTGCTAAAATGTCTTCAAATGTAACACATATGCAAGTGAAAGATATTCAACTGGCTTCTGTCTTATCACATGCTATAGATGAGTCTTGCGACATAAAAGACACGGCACAAGTTACCCTTTTCGTCAGGTATATGTCGTCCCAAGGTCCAAAAAAAGAACTGCTACGATTGCTACCGCTCTCAGGGCAAACTCGTGGAGAAGATATAGCAAATGCTGTGCAAAAATGCCTGCAAAACAATGGAATCGATATAAATAAAATCGTTTCTATAGCAACTGATGGAGCCAGAAGTATGACAGGAATACATAGAGGGGTAACATCAATTCTTCAGAAAAAAAATAAACCCCGAAATTCTAACGTTTCACTGCATAATTCATCAAGAAGCACTTTGTGCCCAAGCATTTCCGGCCGAAATAGTTGAGGCCATGAACTTGGTAATTAAGATTATTAACAGCATCTTGGCAAAAGCACTCTACCATTGCCAGTTTAAAGATTTCCTTGAAGAAATAGATAGGCCAGTTTTCTGACCTACTTCTGCACAATAAAGTGCGATGACTTTCCAGAGGTATCGTATTACAACGTTTTGCTTTGTGCTTGAGTGAAATAAAAACATTCCTCAATGAAAAAAACATTGACCATCCCGAATTGGAAGAAGACAAATGGCTGCAAAAATTCAACTTCATGGTAGATACCACAATGAAACTAAATGAACTATATCTAAAACTGCAAGAAAAGGGCAACCCAGCCTACGCCTTGCTTGAAGAAGTAGTTTGTTTCGAAAAAAAATTACTTCTTTTTGTTGAAGACATGGAGAGTGATAAATTACTTCATTTTAAAAATCTGAAGCAATATCGCGATGAGACCAATGCAACTATTAACACGAATTACTTCAGCATAGCTTTAAAAAACAAGAAGGGTGGATTCGCTGAGAGATTCGAGCAATTCAAAACAAACAAAAGTACTCTCGCGTTCATAGTAAATCCTCTCAAAACAAATACAAATGAGATCAACATCGATCCATTTGGAATTGATGCTGGATCGCTCCAAATGCAATTGCTAGATTTGAAAAACAAAGACTTGTGGAATGGCAAATTCACAGTACTCAAGAGCCAGTTGGAAGAGTTGGAGGTCCTGAAATGCATGCACGTCGCGCAGCACAAGTGGAAATAAATTCTAAAAGAAATTTCCCGAGGCACTCATATTCGGCGCATGAAATAGTCTTCCAGAATGCTACAGTGAGGTGAAGAAGTTGGCATATGGAGTGCTGACGATCTTCGGGTCGACATATTCGTGCGAGCAAACGTTCTCTTGTATGAATATGATAAAAAGTAAAGTTAGAAGTCAGCTAACAAATAAAAATCTAGAGTCGTGCTTGAAACTTAAAACAACAAGTTATAAGCCAGATTTAATCAAACTTTCAAAAGGCATGCAGAGCCAATGCTCCCATTGATGTAACAATCTATATTTGTGTTTTTATATGAATAAATATTATTCCGTATTTAAAGCCGTTTATTTTAAATCAAAAATCAAATATATATAAGCAAATTCTATAATATTGAAATGAACATTTTTAGTGGCTCTTTAAAAACTGAGAAATTTTGTAAATTGTAACTTTTGGCTCTTCCGTTTCAATAGGTTGACGACCCCTGTCATAGATCCATAAAAATGACACCTGTTGAGGCTAGTCGAGATGAATCTCAAGTTTATAAAAATTTATATACTCAAAAGATCATAAAAAAACCTAAATTTAAGATAGGGGATAGTGTAAGAATATCAACAATTAAAAAAACATTCAGGAAAGTAGATGATTCTACATTTACTGAAGAGATTTTTATAGTTTCTGAAGTATTAAAACAGATCCAATTACTTATCGATTAAAAGATTTAAACAGTAAAGAAATTGAAGGAACTTTTTATGAAAATGAAATGGTAAAATATAATAAAAAGGATGATGTATATAAAATTGAAAAAATCATAAAAAGGAAAGGAAATAAATATTTTGTAAAATGGTTAGGATATCCAGATGAATTTAATAGTTGGACATCTGATTTATACAATGTTTAAAGATAGATGGTTATCCTTGGGATTCATTAATATGATGATTTAACGGGGTGGGATCTATCACCCCCCGATAAATATGAATAAAACTGTTATTAATACGTGGTAAATGAATGTTAACTTTTTTGACGGTGTTGAAATGGTTGAATTGATTTATATTTCAGATAATGAAGTTTCAGATAATAAAGTAGCGCATAATTTAAAGATGAAATTAATCTATGATTCTTCAGAAGAAGAAGAATATTTTATGTTATGGACTATAAGAGTTTAAAACAAAGATATAAAAGTAGAATTAGTTATTTTAATCGAATAAAAAAGAGGTATAATATTACTCAAGAAGTTGAGGATATGTTTTTAAAATTTTTAGATTTTATGTATTATGAGAAATCAGTTAATTATTATTATTTTATGAAAAAGATTTGTGATATTTTTAATATTGAAAATAATATAAAGGTCCAAAGACTTTGTTATAAAGTCAAAAAGAAATATGAAAAAATATGGAATGCCTTTAAAAAAATGTTTCCTAATAAATGGATGTAACAAGAATATGCACACACTGTAAAATTATAAAACCAATAGATGATTTCTATAAACATCGTAATTATGGTAAATTTAATCGTGACAGTTTTTGTAAAATTTGTAAATCTATGATTAGTTATACGAAATATAATTGTGAATGTGGAAAACAGTACACATATCTTCATAAACAAAGACATTTGAGAAGTAATTATCATATCAAGCGAGTTGTGAAAAGTATTTTAAAAAATGTTTCCTAATAAATGGACATGTTACTGAGAGCAAAGACTATTAATAAACTTAGAAATGTAGTAAAACAATTGAATATTAAACAACCTAAAGGTTGTAGGAAGGATAATTTAATTAGATTATTAATTAAATATATCAGAAAAACAGGTGAATATAAACCTGTTTTAGTAGAATTATTAAATTTAGATATATCAAAATACTTAGAAAAAAAGAAAAAAATATTTATTGATAAACCTGAAAAACGTAAAAAAATTAAAAAGATTTTTGATTCTTTTAGTTTAAAATTTGATAAAAATGATTTTAAATCTGTAATTTTCTTTCCTGAAGAAAAGACACTAGAAGAAAATCTTGAAAAGTTATTTACAGAAGATAGAAAATATCATATATGCGGTAAATATTACGAAACTGAAGATAAAGAAAAACATATAAAGAAAGACTTATGATTAAAAGATCAAAACAAAAGAGAAAATGTATTATTTGCGGTATATATTATAAACATTTAGAAAATCACATATCAAGTCGAAAACATAAAAAAGCATTATTAAATGATGAAGGTAATGTAGAAATTAAGGAATATGAAACTGCTTATATATCTAGATTAAGATCATATAGAATTAATAATTGTAATAATATTAAAATCCCTCTAGAATTTTTTGAAGAGAAAAGAAAGGTTGTAATAAAACAAATAAAGCAAATTTTGGAAGAATTTAATGGTGTAAAGGTAAATTTTAAATTGTTTTGTTTGTATAAATTGAATGAAGAAATTCAAAAATTTACATTCAAAACTGAGAATCAAATTATATTAAAATCTAATGATTTACATACTTTTTATGATTATGTTATTGACAACTTAATAAATGAATCTGATGATTTTATATCAAAAGGATCTGGTTGGAGTCTTGAAGAAATTAAATTTTTGGAATTGAGAATAAATAAGTATCAACCTTGAGAGGATCAAGTTGTATTGATTTACTTGAAAACATTAAATCTAAACAAGCTATAATAAATGTAAAAAATAAAGACAATAAATGTTTTATGTGGTCTATATTATCAGCAATTCATCCTGTAAAAAAAGATCCTCAAAGAGTGTCAAAATATGAACAATATAAAGATGAATTAAATTTTAAAGGAATTGATTTTCCTGTTTCATTAGACAATATTAAGAAATTTGAAAAACTAAATAATATATCTGTAAATGTTTATAGTTATGATGGTTCCATTTATCCACTTAGAATAATTAACAATAAATTAGAAAAACATGTAAACTTGTTTTATATGAAAGATGAAAAAAATGATCATTATTGTTGGATTAAAAATATGAATAGTTTGATCAGATCACAAATTACTCATCATCGTATATTTTTATGTGATAGATGTTTAAATGATTTTTATTCTGAGGAAAGATTAAAGATACATGAGGAATACTGTAAAGAGAAAGAAGCTGTCACAATTAATATGCCTAAAAAAGATGAAGTTACTCAATTTAAAAATCATGAAAGAAAAATTAGAGTACCATATACTATATATACTGATTTTGAATCTCTCTTACCTAAAATTGATACATGTGAGCAAGATCAAACTAAATCATATACCGTGAGATATCAAAAACATGTAGCAGATGCATTTTGTTATTATATCAAATATGAAAATGAATACTTTAAACCTCCTGTTGTTTATAGAGGACCTGATACAATCAAAAAGTTTGTATCTATGTTAAAAGAGGATACTCTTAAAATTGAAAAATTTATAAAAGAAAAAACTAAAGAATATGAAAGTATCAAATCAATGATAGAGTTCGATGAAAATCATTATAAAAGAACTAATATTTGTCATATATGTGAAAAACAAATCTTAAAGGATGAAAAAGTAATTGATCATTGTCATATAACTGGAAAATATAGGGGTCCTGCTCATAATGTTTGTAATTTAAATTATCAAATTCCAAAATTTATTCCAGTAAAAATCCATAATTTAACACGTTATGATTCTCATTTGTTTATAAAAGAACTTGGATTTGATAAATCAAAAATAGATGCTATACCTAATACTTAAGAAAAATATATATCTTTCAGCAAAAAAATAGGAGGTATGAAATTGAGATTTATTGATTCATTTAAATTTATGTCTTGCAGTTTAGATAATTTATCAAAAAACTTGAGACCAGAGAATGAAATAAATAGATGTCCTCCAAAAATACGGAAATGAAATATATTAAATACTTAAAATCAAAATTTAAAGTGACATCATTACATTTTCCTGATGATAAATTAGATCTCATTACAAGAAAAGGTGTATATCCCTATGATTATATGGATTCTAGAGATAAATACAAAGAAACAGAATTACCTTCAAAAGATAAATTTTATAATAAATTGAATGAATGTAATATAACTGATGAAGAATATAAACATGCTCAACGTGTTTGGAAAGAATTTAATATAAAAAATTTAGGTGAATATGCAGATTTATATGTCAAAACAGATGTATTAATTTTAACAGATGTATTTGAAAATTTTAGAGATGTTTGTTTAAAAACTTATAAATAAGATCCAGATTGGTATTTTACTGCTCGTGGTTTATCTTGGGATGCAATGTTTAAAATAACAAATGTTAAATTAGATTTATTAAATAATTATGATATGATTCTCATGATAGAAAAAGGTTTAAGAGGAGGTGTTTTGGGTCTTCAACAATGTTGTAATAGATATGGAAAAGCAAATAATAAATATATGAAAAATTATGATAATAGTAAAGAATCCAATTATTTAATGCATTTAGATGCTAATAATTTATATGGATGGGCTATGAGTCAATATTTACCATGTGGAGAATTTAAATGGTGTAATGGTGATGAAATAAATTGTGTTAAACGTGAAGTATATAACCATAAAATAAAAGATGATTCAGAGAATGGATATATATTTGAAATTAGTTTAAGATATCCAAAAGAGTTACATGATTATCATTCAGATTTACCATTATGTCCTGAAAATAGAATTCCTGAAAATTCGAAACAAGGTAAGTTATTAACAACTTTATATGATAAAGAGAAATATGTAGTTCATTATAGAAGTTTAAAACAATATTTGAAAATGGACGGGATCTACAACTACCATGTGACCTAATGTTTGGAAGACATATGATGCTCCCTCATCGAATATGTGCAAGATTTACAAGTACAACTGGAGGAGGTTCATAGTTTCGCTCATGAGAGGATCAACATTTGTATCGATAAATTGAAGACCCGATACGATACCAAAACTAATGAAGTACGATTCCGGGAAGGCGACAAATTATAGCTGTCCAGGCGATAGCCTGGATTTTCGCCAGAACTGCAGCACAACTGTAAAGGGTCCTGCGTCATTAAGAAAAGGATGACATTGGACTCTGATTTTTGTCAATGTTTCGAAAATAGTAGAGGGTGGTTTGTGAAATTACTTTTATCAATGTTTTGAGATTAATATAAGTTATTTTGTGAAATTAGTGGAACATTTTAGTGCTGTTTTATTGTATATTATTACTGTCTACGTTGTGCTTATGAATAAACATTAGTTATCCAGAAACTTGGACTCATTCTTGTATCCTGCGTGTACTCTCACGATTCCTGAAGATACGCCATAAAAATATCAATTCGTACGCGGAAGGAGCGATTAGTGAGATACGAATTGATGATGGCAAAAGTTGCGACTAAATGCTAAGTCGCACCAACTTGGAGATTAGTCTAGGAATGTAGGTTTTATCAAAAACCTTGGCGATATCGAAAAATACAATGCTGATGTACTGCTTGAGAACCAAGACCGTCTAGCTCAATCGAGGGTATGGAGCAGTTTAATGAACGGTCGGACTGATGTACTGCTTGTTGATAGAGTTTTCATGGATGGTTTCGGCAACACGCATAAGTTGGGACTGCGTGTAATGAGTAGATTGTAATCCGTGTTACATCGAAAAATGATTTCGGTTTGGTCACTTTTATAAGTACATAGCTTGCTCCGGGCGTCATCTACTGAATATTATTCGAATGTGTTTTTTGTTGATGTTTTGGCTTCTTTTTTGCAGGTTTTTACTCAGCAAAAAGGGAACATCAATATACTTTATGAACACTTACAATTTAAGCGACAATTAAAAACCCGATTATTAAACCCAATTAATGCAATTAAAAAACTCAAATTTGGCATTTTAAAACAAATCGACAAACATGACTTAAATTTTGGCTTTCTAACCGCTCCGGTTTTCGAGTTATTCTAAAAAAAACAGTACATTCCCATGTCGGGCTCAAGACGGGCTGACCTCGACAAAGTTCAAAATAAAGAATTAAAATATGACACAAAAGGCAATAAAATGGGGCGCGGTAGCCCAGTGGTTAGCGTGCGGGAGTTGCACTCGGTAGGTCCGGGTTAGATTCCCTCCGCTGCCAAAATTGACGCCGTGTTCACGCGGAGTACGATCACGTTAAACATGTGGGTCCGTAAGTCCTTCCGAGAGGTTGGTGGTAGGGGAAGGAGGGTGCGGTCCCTGTGGATGCCTCCCCCCACTGGATTCCGGTCTAAATTGGGTGGCACTTCCCGGCCGTCCAAACAGTTACCTTACACCTTTCTGGTAGGTCGGACGGTTTATGTCTCAACAACAACAAAAGGCAATAACATACTAAAATTTGGACTATTTAGCTATTTAGGTATTGGAGTTATTCTCAAAAAACGAGTACAATCCTATAGCGGGACCAAGATGGGTTGTCCTGATAAAGTTCAAAATCCAAAAGCAATTAAAATATAAGACATACAAAATGTGTAATTTCTATCAGCTCCTATTTTCGAGTTATTTTCAAAAACCGGCATATTCCTATGTCGAGCCCAAATCGGGCTTGCCCTGGTGAAGTCAAAATACAAAGAATTAAAATATAGCACTAAAAACTAAGACTCCTCTATATACGAGCTAACTCATCAAACATATGCTGGAAGCGCAATCCATTAGCATTAGCGCTATTCGTATTTTCACTTTAGAAAGTATAATTGAAATAATTATGGGTGGTTGTTTTCTGCACCGAACTGCTCTAATCATTCTAGAAAGGGTTTTAGGCTATTTCACTTTCCTAGAAACGAAGAAAGAAGGAAACAATGGCTAATAAATAATTGGATACCCGGTACTGGAGCATACTTGTGCGAGCTAAATTCTACAATATTCTAATTGAAACTACTTTTTTTATATAAAGTATTTATTTTAAACACTTATTCCATAATTTCTGTAACTGTAGTATGGAACCCTATGGGCTTCAATATGCTTGATAAGTCAGCCTGTAGTAGAGGAGCTCTACTAAAAACAATGACATATTAAATTTGGACTATCTATATTTGTACTGGTTTTGAATTTATTCTCATAAAACAAGTACAGTCCTGTGGCGGGCTCAAGATAGGATTACCCGAAAGGTGCAAAATCCCAAAATATTAAAATATAAGACAAAGACATGCAAAATTCGGACTTTCTAGCTGTCCCGGTTTTCGACTTATTCTAAAAAAACTCCAGTGCATTATTATTCCGGGCCCAAGACGGGCTAGCCCCAATAAAGTTCAAAACACAAAGAATTAAAATATAGCACAAAAGACTATGACATACTAAATTTGGACTATCTAGCTATTTTAGTTTTGGAGTTATTCTCAAAAAACGAGTACATTCCTATGGCGAGCCTAAGACGGGCTGTTTCAATAAGATTCAAAATTCAAAAAATTAAAATATGAGAATGACATAACAAAATTTGGACTTCCTGGCCGTTCCGGCTTTCTAGTCATTCTAAGAACACCAGCACATTCCTATGTCGAATTGACCTGGAAAAGTTCAAAATACAAATAATTAAAGTACAGCACTAAAGCCAATGACATACTGAATTGAAATTGGACTAGCTAGCTGCTCTGGTTTTGGAGTTATTCTTAAAAACCGAATACATTCTTATGGCCGGCCCAAGACGAACTGGCCGGATAAGGTTCAACATTTGTACTTTCTAGTTGATCCGGCTTTAGAGTTATTATATAACCAGTGCATTCCGATGTTGGACCCAAGACAGGATGACCACGATCAAGTTCAAAATACAAAGAATTAAAATATGGCATAAAGCAGACAATGACGTACTAAATTTGGACTATCTATCTGCTTTGATTTTGGTATTATTCTCATGAAACGAGTATAGTCCTATGGCGGGCTCAAAATGAGCTGACCCGAAAGGTGCAAAATCAAAAGACAATGACATACAAAATTTTGACTCTCTAGCCGCTTCCATTTGCGATAAAAAAATACCCAGTACATTTTTATGCTGGGAATTAAAATATGACACAAAAGACAATTACATACTAAATTTGGACTATCCAACTGCTCTGGTTTATAGAATCATTCTCATAAAATGAGTACAGTTCTATGGCAGGCCTAGGACGAGCTAGCCGGATAAGGTTAAAAATCAAAATAGCTAAAATTTTGGGCCTCAGGAACTTGTATTTTCTCAATCCATCCAAAAAACGCCAGAAATGTCGATCAAAAGCGTGTGGAAAAGTAACACAGCCGAGTTTTAGCGCTACCTATAGTAACGACCTCTGGACCGGCTGTATCCGGAATTTGTTTCTGCCGATGATTTTTTTCCTTCCATGGCTTCCACTTTCATGTTTGCCGTATTACTGATATACAATCTCTCATTAGCTGAATCTACTCAACTTTTACCATGTTTACCACTTAGTTTTAGTTTTAGCCGGCAAAACAATTTAAATTAAACTAATTTCTTTATTACCTTGACTGACCTTCCAATGTTTTATTTTTGCTGACTGTTACTGAACTGTTGATTCTTTTAAACTGTAAGATTATAGTAATTTTATTGTGAGAATTATAAATAAATTCTAATATATATGTTTTTATAAAAATATAAGTTTTTCTCTACATTTAAATAACAGCCAACAACACATGAGTAAAAATTGTATTAATGTTTGTTGATATGTTAATTCGTTGCTAATTTTCATAACAGCAATATAGTTAAAGTAAGTTCATTTTTGGGCTGAAAATTATTTTAAAATTTTCAGTAAAACTAACAATTTGATGGCTACTACAACAAAATCGTAAATTATAATTTGGTTTCTCTTATCCGCTGATCCGAAAGCTAACGAGGATCTCCTAAGTATTTTTGCCGTTATTCTTGCATTTTATTCAAAATAAATTTAAAAGCAGAAAAGTAGTTTGGGTTTATTAAAATTACATTTCTTGTGTCTATATGAAGAGTAATTTTACATAACTAAACGTAATTTAATCATTTAAGAACAATAGCTTTTAATGAAAAGTTAAGAAGTTATATTTTTAGTGGCATTTATATATATATATATATAGTAGATATAAGAAATGTAATTTTAATAAACCAAAACTATACTTTTCTATTTATTAATTTATATACTATATTGCAATTAAAGTTACATTGAATTTATAAACATTAATCACTTTGGGTATATTACCCATAATAGCAGATTCAAAACTTTATAAAAAGAAAATAATCTTACATGAAATATATATTTTTAGCAATTCCTTATTAAGCTCAACACCATCTATTGATTAAAATTTTAATTCTGCATCTTTAGGTGTTCTGGGTTGATAAATGTAAATTTTTGATACACGTTTCTTTTCAATAAAATAAAATTTTATGAAATATATTTTAATACCATTCCAATTATATTTATTTCTGTGTTTGAAATAAATTTGTACTCATTTAAACCGTTAATTCACTATACTTGGATTTGGTTGCCAATTTTTTGTGGCTTTTTTACCACTAATGCTCCAAATGCAACTCTGGTATTTTCAAAATGCTTCTTTCCTTCATAAAAGGACTTTTCCATTCAAATTTAACTATTTTTATTGATTTTTTGCTATTGGAAACATTTAAAACTGATAAATTTGCAAATATACAATTATACTCTAAATATACATATTCAAAATGTATTTAATTTCTTTTTTAATTTATCAGGATATAAATTTTTACAAAATCTGAATGATAAAAGTTTATTTTATACAAAAATTAATAAATAAAATTAAAAAAAAATTCAGCAACAGAACACACTTTTATTAAGAAAATTGTGCCCATTCAAAATATTCACATTTTACCTACTCTGATTTTAAAAAATTTTTGTAACTTCAATAAATTTTTAACGTGACTGTAAATCAAAGTTGAGATTTTGACCTATATATTGAATGGTATTTTAAGCAGTACTTTAGTTTCAATGAATGTTATTATAGGTAATTAAGCTAATTGCTGTACATGTATGTTTATTCCATTTATTTTTTACCAGGGATTCGATAAATAAGTAATATTAAGAATAAATATATAGACGAGTTGGGTACAATTCATAATTTGCAACATGAAGAATTAAATAATCAAAACAAGAGATTATTAGTAGATATGTTAACACTATTAGATAAACTAATTTTGATTATGATTATCTATTGGGAATGCATTGATTGTTTTAATTCTGTTTCATTTCTTCTAGGTAGTTTTATGCTTTGACGATGTCACACTTTATGCAGAAAGTCTTCCAAGCCTCTTCTAAGAAAGACAAACAGAGAATAACAAATATTTTAATATATTATTTACAAGATCATTTTAGAAATTTAAGTACTTTGCAGTGTAAATCACTGTTGCAAACTAACTCAATTACTGTCAAGAAAGATTTCAAGCAAATATCTAACCGAGTCTATTCTCGCATACCAAAATCTTGGTTTAAATTGAAAAAGAAAACATTCGATGTTGTTACCTTGCATGAAGTAAGCCCTAAAAGAGATGTGCCTGATCATATGTTGAAACCAGATTATGCTGAATCTGGAGTAGCTGTTGAGCAAGACTTTATTAGTATTATGAATTCTAATGAGTTAAAATGCATGAGGCAATCTTGTTCACTAGCCAAAGTAATATTAGATGAAGTATCTAGTCATGTTGATGTAAGTTTAATGCATTGAGATTTTAGTTTATTAGTTTAATGCTTAATGGTTGTTTTTTTCAGGCATTTGAAGTTCATTTAGATGTATTCCCATTAACTATGTTCTAAAATCTTAGAATGTTTTCACTCATGGAAACAATGGTGTATCTAGAATTTTTTTCTGGTGAAGTCTGAATTTCTTTATTTTTGGGAGGGGTTCACATTTCTCCATTTCATTATGCAAATGATCTCCTATGTACAAAAGACCCTTTACATTTTAGAAATTTGGAAGGGCGCCGGACTCCTAAATCCCACCCCCAGGATGCGCCCTTGCATCAAAATATTATATTATTGATAGTTTGAGCCATTGTTATAATCTTATAGCCCACAGAGAGGCTTTCCAATTTCATCTTAACCATTACCTACCATTTCTTCGAAGTTTTTATTTTACTTCTGAAAACAAACTACACAACTTTTGTTATCTGGGGCGCGGTAGCCCATTGGTTAGCGCGCTGGAGTTGCACTCGGTAGGCCCGGGTTCGATTCCAGCCGCTGCCAAAACTGCCGCCGTGTTCATGCGGAGTACGATCACGTTAAACATGTGGGTCCGTAAGTCCTTCAGAGAGGTTGGTGGTAGGGGAAGGAGGGTACGGTCCCTGTGGATGCCTCCCCCACTGGGTTCCGGTCTAAATTGGGTGGCACATCCCGGCCGTCCAAACAGTTACTTTACACTTTTCTGGTAGGTCGGACGGTCTGGGTCTCAACAACAACAACAACTTTTATTATCTGTAAGGAACTGCGAAGATAGTTCAGTGATGAGCAGTGGCATCTCGTTGAATGAAGTGGAAATTTCTCGTATTTTTCATCATTATTTGTTTTAATTTCCTTTTGACGTGTGCTCAAAGAACCAAAATAGGAAAAAATATATTTATGAATTTTATAAATTATACAATTTTTACTTATAATTATTTTGTGGATTTGATTTTCTACATGCATATGTATAGGGGGTGTTAAGTTTACACCTTGGGCGCCATTCACTATACCTATGCTTCTGATTGTAAAGGATAACAAAAATGCAATTTTACTCCTAATGTGATGCAGTCAAATGAATATATTCAACTGTATTCAAGTAGCAAACTGTGAGTACACATTGCTTAGATTCTCGTAGATTAGAAGATATACCTGTGCATTTGTAGAGGATTACGTATACAATGTACAATATATGAGTTTTAACAATTTTTGCCCCAATAAAATAATGGTATAATAACTTGAAAATATCAATAATCTCTGAATCAATAATCCCCGAAAATATCAATAATAATAATGTTTAAATCTGAAGACCGTAATTGATATTATCCAGTCAAAAATGCAGTGACAATGACATTTATTTTATATACATATCTTCTTTATTCAAATCGGAAAAGGTTTAATAAAAATCATCTGCCGCATAAACGCATTAGATTTAAATCCATTGCTAAGCGACACAATATCATTTGCTTCAAATAAATTGGTGGAAAAAATATGATCTGAATAATGCTATCTCTGTGGAATGTTTAATGACATTTTCATCAATTTAGCGATATTTTAAAAAATCTCCAAATTTATCGCCAAGTGGGACTGTAGAATTGACAGTTCCAGTTGACGACGAATTGACTAAACATCACACACAATACTATCCCCTAACAAAATACAATTAATTTCATTTATTTAGAGCAATTATATCAATTTCAGATATTTTTATGGATTTACAAACATTTATATCAATTTTGTGACATTTTAAAAATTCGCTAAATTTGTTTCTAAGCAGGACGGTTGAACTGACAGACAAATGCAAACGAAACATCATTTTAGTACTCTCTTCTAACAAAACAAAATTAATTTCATTGATTTACGTCGTTTTTAAAAAATTTGGCGATATTTCCTTCAATTTGGCAACGTTTAAGAAAAGTTGCCAAGTTAGCGATATCCCGCCAAATTTGTGCCTCTGAATTTGCAGATCTGAATAAAACATCCTGATTCCGTTTGAATATATTACTAAATGAAAACACTAAATTTGTATTAGCCATTCTACTCTTTTTCTGTTTCAACAATCTGCTAAATGAATTTATTGGCTAAACGCAATGAGTTCATTAGCTAAACACAATATAAGCTTGAAAAGTCTTTGCCAAAATAACTGAAAGTGATGTACGCAGTCCTCAATTAATATAATTAAAAGAAAATCAAACCGTTCATTTATATTTTTATATCCATTTATTTATTATTCAAATTGAAAAAGTAATAATAAACACACATTAACAAATGCATTTAAATTAAATAACCATTTTGATTTCTTAATACTTTTCATTGTTGATTAAAAACTTGTGAAAAATAAACCATGGTGATAGATTTTCCACTTAAATTCATGTTTCAAATATTCATGGTTTATTGAGGAGTGGCCCTTTGAGGAGTGGATCGTCCTGGAACCATTCCCGAGTGGATCGTCCCAGAACCGTTCCCCATCAAACACACACTCTGTTTTATTATAAGTAGATATATATATAAGGGGCAGTCAAATGAAAACGAGACAGATGGAAAAAAAGTATGTAACCTGTTTATTCTTTCAAAAGTAATCGCAATAACTGTTAAAGCATTTGTCCCACTGTGAGACAAGACGGTCAATGCCTTCATGGAAGAATGTTTTTGGTTGCCTATGCAACCATGATTGTACCCAGGCATGTACCTCTTCGTCCGAGGCAAATCGACGGCCACGAATGTCTTTCTTACGACAATGCGGAACAGAAAATGATATTCTTCATCGTGATACCGTTCCAGGTGCTGCACTCTGCAGTGATGTCGACATTCTGTTCAACTTCTGATCCTCCGTCAGGCTGTGGGGAACCCACTGCGCACAGATTTTCCGGAACTTCAGATGCTCTGTCAAGCTGACGTGAGCGGTACCATGACTAATGCCCAACATGAGCCGAATGTCTTCCACCGTCCACCGTCGGTCATTTCTAATGGCAGCATCCACCGCAGCAATGACAGGATGAGCCTGTCCTGGCCGACTGGTGTCTTTCAATGACACCCAACCGTCTCGATATCGTTTAGTCCACTCAAACACACGCGCACGTGACATACTGTATTCGCCATACACAGCAGACATTCGGGCATGAATTTCACTTCCTGACACTCCTTCCGCAGTCAAAAAACGCACTACAGCATGCTGTTCCTCTTTCCGGGCCTCAATAGTGATATCGGATGCACACGACTCGCTGACCTCACTTTGAGCACGTCTAACAGACGAATGACACGGCGCTTAACGTTCGAGCTGTTCCTTCCTGATACCCAATAGAGGGCGCTTCTATACACAACCCTACCTGCATTACCAACTTCCGTGCCAGGCCCTTTATATAGTCTGTCTCATTTGACTGCCCCTTATATATATATATATATATATATATATATATATATATATTTGATAACGTACATGGTTTTGGAAATGAATGCTTTTCACTTTATTCAATTTATTCAATTTCAACTAATTTTTTTGGGGAGCTAGAAAAGGCATAGCTCATCGTGCAAAACAATGTTTCTGTAAATTTTCCTACAGCAAAACAGTCGCGAAAAACTCTAACTATAATTAGAAAAACACTTGAACACAGAGGGGCATCAGAAAAAGTTTATGGACTATTTTACGATTTAGAAATGGATGTATGTAAACTAATCACAGGCTCGTTAGCACAAACAACACTGAATAAGTTTTATGCTGTTCCTCAGTAATAGATTACGGTATGTATGAAAATGTACATACTATGCTCTTATACATAAATGAACGACCTATGAGTTTTACTTTTTATTCTTATTTAACTACATACTATATGCATATAGATAATATTTTAAGTTGTAAAGCTTAATTTGTAAAATAAGAAGTATTTTTGAATGCAAAACTCAATTTACAAATGTATTATGTATGTACTAATATTTAACTTATATACATTTATCTTTTAAATTCTGTAAAACTGTGTTCAATAGTTAGTATTTACAATGGAAGAACAATATTTAAAAATTTCCGGATTTAAGAATCAACTGCTTATAAGAAACAAAACGAGCGAAACGAACGTGTTTCTTATAAGCGGCGGTCACTGTATATGGAACAGGGAAAAAGGGGTATTTTATACCAATTTAGTACCTGTTTTATTTATAATGTTTACTTATCATGTTCTTTTTAAAATATTCAACAGCTTGTCGTATAGTCTTTGATGTCACATTTACTTTTCAGTCCATCTTCCTTTCACTTTTGCTATACAGAACATTTTCTATTAATGATCATTCTCAGGTATATATAATACAAGTAAAATAAAAATTCTTCAATTATATATATATATGTGTGTGTTGTGAGTTCTCCCTACAAAAACAAAAACAAAACAAAACAAAAAAAACACTGTTTAGCATATTCACTTTACTTCAGTAACAATTTTTGCTGTATTGAACTGTGATTGAAATCCTGTTTATTGTAGTTAATGTGATAATATTTGATAATTACAAATTTCAGGTTGGAATTTCTACTGATGAACTGGATGCATTTGCCCACAGCTTATGTATTAGTTATGGAGCTTATCCATCTCCTTTAAATTATAGACGGTTTCCAAAGTCAATTTGTACATCTGTAAATAATATTGCTTGTCATGGAATTCCTGACAGTCGTAAGTTGCAAGATGGAGATGTGATAAGTATAGATATAAGTGTAAGTGAGCAATTAGTTTTATTTTATGGCCTGCTAGAAAGTGTACCCAGCATCACCCAGATTTTAAGTAAACACCCGTTATATAATTAATATAATTACAAATAACACCACTGAATTTGCAAATTGCCTGTTTCGAATCCAAATCATTTCTCACTTTGTTTTAATGCATATGTAGTCAAGCATGACTATTTGCCATGCATGCTCATAAACATCAACTTCCTCTCAATAACAATACCTAGCAAACTGGAAATAGAACAATATCAAAAATTTGATTTTTATGCTTTTGGTTGAAAATTATCAGAAAAAAAAACATTTAATAAAATGTATAGATATACACCCATATTTTTCCCAAACTACAAAATTGTGCCAATCTTTCTTCATATGCAGTGAAATAAGAAAATAAAGAATGCATATTTTGTTGTATTTTTAAAAAAAATCTATATAAATGTATTTGAAAATCTGTCTGTCTGTATGTATGTGTTTGTTTCTCTCACTTTAGATCGACTGCACGAAATTTTATGAAATTTTCGAATAGCTTCTTAAAATTAGTCCATATTTTGAGTTTCTAGGACTAGGGGTTGTCTAGCTATTAATAAAAACTCAATTAAACCTTCTATAGAAATATCATTATGCAAACAATACATTTTAAGCAAATTTATTTGAAGAAAATTATATCACGTTGCTTAGCAATGCAATTAAATCAAATGTGTTTATATGGCACACAGTTTTTATTCATTTTTTTCCGATTTAAATTATAAAGAAATGGATATAAATTTTACAAATGAACTGTATTGCTTTCTTGACTGGATTTTGTCAAACAGCCTACGGGTTTAAAGATTATAAGAAGTATTGATATTTTCAATTTCTTTTTACATGTGTTTTATTTTGATAAAGATTTTTCAAACTCATTGTGTTTAGCCAATTGTTGAAACAGAATAACAATGGAGCCATATTTTCTAATACCATTTTAGTGCTTTTCTTGTTGTTGAGACCCAGACCGTCCGACCTACCAGAAAGGTATAAGGTAACAGTTTGGACAGCCGGGAAGTGCCACCCAATTTAGACTGGAACCCAGTGGGGGAGGCATCCACAGGGACCGTACCCTCCTTCCCCTACCACCAACCTCTCTGAAGGACTTACGGACCCACATGTTTAACGTGATCGTACTCCACGTGAACACGGCGGCAGTTTTGGCAGTGGCTGGAATCGAACCCGGGCCTACCGAGTGCAACTCCAGCGCGCTAACCAATGGGCTACCGCACCCCAAGTGCTTTTTTTGTGACATATATTAATACAATTTCATATTCTTTATAAATTTGTTTTCAAACAGGACCAGGATGTTTTATTCTTCAGATCTGACTGTGATAATAATTTTGTATAGTGAGAACAGAGATTCTTGTACTTATTTTTAGGAGAATTAAATTAAACATCTGGTTACTTTTTGATCACACCTTATAAATGTTGAAACAAATTGAAGGCAAACTTTGGGAATGTAAGATAGCAATAAAATTTATGATTAACAGGAAAATTACTTAAATAGTTATTTTTTAATTATAGATTCCAAATATGATTTTAAAAATACTTGTTCTTATTGCATATGCAGCAAAGAAAAGTAAAGATCTTAATTCTGTTTAAACAGCATCTGCAAAATCAACTACAATTTGGAAAGTTTCTATGTATGCATACATGTATGCATTCTATAGCTCTGTTAGTTCAATAAAGCAAATAACAAGCAAACACTAAACATTATAGCGAATGCTTCTGTTTTCTTTCCTCCTGAATTTTTCTTTTCACTATTTCTAGTTTTTATTTGATAATGATTCGCTTCTAGGGTTATATGATGCTGGGCTTTTAGGAGATCCTTAAAAGTCCCCCCCCCTTTTTTTTTTTCTTCCCAAGTTCCGTGTTTCTTGATAAAATTTACAAGTAGGGTGATGAAAAATACTATAAACTTTTACAGAAATAAAGTTGAGGCGAGTTGCTTAAGAGTAATTAATTCAATTTCCTTACAATTCATTTACAGTCTGAACGTGTACTGTTTGAGCATATTCACGTTTGAATATATTGAATTTTGGTTATTGCTCCCAATGAAATAAACTAGGACATTTAAATATAACTTGTGCTTCTCATACTTTTAGTACGACTGATAATGTTATATTTTAATTATATTACTGTGTTAACTTATCCCATGTATTACGCATTAAAATTTATAATTTAAAAAAAAATTAACATTAATATTAAACTTTTAATTTGAAAACCATTAATACTTAAAAATGGTTAAGTATAAAGTGAAAGATGACTGGTAGAATACCAACCAAAATGGAATTAACTATTTTGTGTTGTTTGTGACATTTTCATTAATGTGGATCATGGATATTGCCAATCTGTCCATCATGCATAAATGAAAAAAACATGTGGCTAATTGGAAGACAAAATTAACACCCCTCTAGATGAGACTTCAGAGATGTGATGTGTATATTCAACAGAACCATTAAGCACTTCTAGTTACTCATTCCACAAGTAATTTGGTTCCTGAACAACACACGTCTTCTCTTTAGCTAAAATTTTCATGTTTTGAGGATAAGGAAAAGGCAATGAAAGCTGAGCTGGTTTGGACATTTGAAATCAGTTCTTTCATATAATTCACTAAATTCACATAGTGAAATAACTGAAGTATACACAATGTTTAAATCCATAGTCCCTGATGAATTTTCTTTATCACATTCTAAAATGATATATCTTATAAAAGAAGCACTTGAACACCATAAATTTCACAATGCATTTTTAAAGAACTCGAAGAGCTGGGATATGATGTTTCTGATTTAATTATATCTGTTTTTAACACTTTACAACAAAGTTGAAAAGTGTTTATGACTTTGTTCATTCTGTCTGTCTGTCCGTCCGTTAGCACGATAACTGCCGTAAAAATGACTTAATCAAAATGAAATTTTAGTATGTTGTTCAGACGGTCTGTAGAACCTATGGGAATATAAATGAATAATATCACCCAATTAGTTTTGGATTGAACCCGGGTCGAAAAAATGAAATACATTGAGTCCTATGGGACCTAATTTTTCAAACATTTTTTAAGCGGATTTAAAATTCACAAATTGCTTCGAAAATTTTAGGTAATATTCAAATTGTTCCATAAAATGTATAAAAAAAATTCAGCGAAATATATTCAGTAGTTTTTTAAATAAAAATTAAAATAATAATTACACCTCTTATATGAAACGATCACGTGACCATGATATGAAACGATCACATGACCCACTTCAAAATGATATATGGCATCCATCTTGTTTCAAAATCGTGATTTTTTTAAGTTCTTTTTAATTCATATTGAGTGTTGTATCCATCCTAAACCTACTTTATTTTTGCTGAAATTCTGTGCATCTACATACTGAAACAACGCAATGACAATATATTTGAGTTTAAATGCTCATCTAAATTTGATTATTTCTACAACTAAGCCTATTTTTCACCTATGTAAAATGTAAACAGCAAAATATGTTGAATGAGTTGTATTAGAATTACTGTATTTCTTTAACACAAAATAATTCAGTCCATGGAGTC
The DNA here is from genome assembly GCA_951213105.1 of Amaurobius ferox. Taxonomy (NCBI): domain Eukaryota; kingdom Metazoa; phylum Arthropoda; class Arachnida; order Araneae; family Amaurobiidae; genus Amaurobius; species Amaurobius ferox. The sequence goes on along the minus strand of OX578135.1, from coordinate 147,770,870 downwards.
TGCATGGCTGATATGAATGAAATATTAATTGATTTTATAAGCAGAAGGACGATTTTTTTCAATGAAGTTTTAAGCATAAAGTTTATGAATTGTAGCTCCATGGTCTTAATTTTTAAATAAAATAAATTATTATAGTATTGTGATGAATGAAATGGAGAAAGTTATGAATGAAATGCTGTTTTTATAGAGAGATCCAGGCGTGTTATTTTTTCTATGACGTCATTTAAATTAATTTCAGTTGTTTTCAATGAAGTTTTCAAATATAATAAATTATCGTAGTATTATGATAATTCTAAAACTATTACCGAGGAATGTATAACATTTTAGAGATGTTTATACCAGGCAATTTATATTTCAATGCCGTCATTTGAATAAAGTTCATTTTTTTCGATGAAGGTTTAAGATTTCAAATATAATAAATTAATGCAGTATTGTGATAAGTTTCAAAATATTACCGAGGAATGTATTGCATTTTAGACTTGTTTAAATAAAATTGCATTGAAGTTGGAAAGTGTTTCATAATCAATGCTTTAAGCATGATTGATCTTTCTTGTTTAATAACAAAAGGAATAAGATAAACCTCTTTACTCTAGGATTAATTGTCCACCAAATATTTTATATTTTTGCATTTTTGCAGCGTCGCCTTTGAAAATACGCCCAATCGTCCGCCAAATGAAGATGAATATTTAAGTGTAAATTCTGCAAATTCAGTGAAATTTCAGTAATTATCTGTTTTATTTTGTGCAATCAATTTCAATTTAATGAATTATGAAAGAAAAAAAATGAATTTGAGTCTGTAAGAAAGCTGCCCACATCATTTTTAACACTTTACAACAAAGTTGAAAAGTGTTTATCACTTTGTTCATTCTGTCTGTCTGTCTGTCTGTCCGTTAGCACGATAACTGCCATAAAAATGACTTAATCAAAATGAAATTTTAGTATGTTGTTCATACTGTCTGTAGGACCTATGGGAATATAAATGAATAATATCACCCAATTAGTTTTGGATTGAACCCGGATAGAAAATATGAAATACATTGAACCCTATGGGACCTAATTTTTCAAACATTTTTAAGCAGATTTAAATTTCACAAATTACTTCGAAAATTTTAGGTAATATTTAAATTATTCCATTAAAAATATAAAAAAATTTCAGCAAAATATATTCAGTAGTTTTTTGAATAAAAATTAAAATAATAGTTACACCAATAATTACACCAATTAAAATAATAATTACAATAAATCACGTGATCGCTTCATTAATTTTACATTATATGAAGCGATCACGTGACCATGATATGAAAAGACCAGGTAACCCACTTCAAAATGAAATATGGCATCCATCTTGTCTCAAAATCGTGATTTTTGAAGTTCTTTTTAATTCATATTGAGTGTTGTATCCGTCCCAAAACCACTTTATTTTTGCTTAAATTCTGTGCATCTACATACTAAAACAACGCAATTACAATATATTTCAGTTTAAATGATCACCCAAATTTGATTATTTCTACAACGAAGCTTATTTTTCACTTATGTAAAATGTAAGCCGCAAAATATGTAAGATGAGTTGTATAAGAATTGCTGTATTTCTTTAACGCAAAATTATTTAGCCCATGGAGTCTGCATAACTGATATGAATGAAATATTCATTGATTTTACAGAGAGAAGGACGATTTTTTTTCGATGAAGTTTTAAGCATAGTTTAATTACTTGTAGCTCCATGTTCTTAAGTTTTTAAATAAAATAAATTATTTTAGTACTGTGATGAATGAAATGAATGGGAAAATGATATGAATGAAATGCTGCTTTTATAGAGAGAGCCAGCCGTGTTATTTTTTCTATGATATCATTTGAATGAATGTCAGTTGTTTTCGATGAAGTTTTCAAATATAATAAATTAATGAAGTATTATGATAATTTTAAAAATATTACCGAGGAAATTATCGCATTTTAGAGATGTTTAAACCAGGCAATTTATATTTCAATACCGTCATTTGAATGAAGTTCATTTTTTTCGAAGAAGGTTTAAGTTTTCAAATATAATAAATTAATGTAATATTGTGATAAGCTTTAAAATATTACCGAAGAATGTATTGCATTTTAGATGTTTAAATAAAATTGCATTGAAGTTGGAAAGTGTTTCATAATCAATGCTTTAAGCATGATTGATCTTTCTTGTTCATTATTTTTATGGTTAGTTAGGAAAATTATGTAGTGATTCAGTGTAAGGTTGCCAATCATTGTTTTATCAAACATGTGCCTTTTTCACTGGTTAACAATAAGTCCAGCCTCTGTATGTCTTTTGGAACAATGAAATGCTCTTGATAGATTTTTTTTTTAAACATGTTCCTCTGCATGCAACTAAAAAAATTAATATAAGAAAATACAAAGAAATTGTACAATTAATTAAGGAACCTAATATGAAGGCACAAAGATTTGTCATTGAAAGTGAAGTTTTCACTGTTTTTTCAAAGCGTTTCCAACTTGAATGACTTATTATTCAATGCTTGTATGTCCAAACAAACAAACTTTTGTTTAAGCTTAGAAGTAAAGTGTACAAATCTGAGGATGCTAGAAGATTTTCAGAAGATTCTGGAAGTTTGCTTCCATTGAAAGATATTTTTTTTAATGATAAGTTATCAAAAGAGCTAAAAACTCTAAAAGAGAAAGATACTCAACTTTTCCTTCTTAGCATTCAGAAACATTATGTTGCTACATGTTTAGCTAACCAACTGAATTTAGACAAGGAAGGTAATATTCTGAAAGAGGCAAAATTCCTAAAGATTAATAATTTTAAATTGTATTCCAGTAAGTCTCAGATTATCTTTAGGGATATCCTTACCTTTTAATGTGGATATTTCTCAACTTGTAGATGAGAGAAAATCTTCAAGTTTGAGGACAATTTGCCAGAAAAGAAAGTTTTTTTTTTTAAGAATATCGGCATCATTTTTTTTTCCCGTTGGAAAGCACCTTTAATGGGCCAAAATACCCACTAAAATGATTAAATCTCTATAACATGGCAGTGCTTCATTTAAAGAAGGTTTTCGACGTCGGGTCTGGTGCAAACAAGTTATAAAGCAGCAATGAATGAATGTGGAATCAACACTAGGCTAAATATTTTAATCATGGACAGAAATACCTTCCATAGTTATATGACTTTCTTAGAACAAGACAAGATTAATAAAGAGATACTTAGGAAAAATGCAGAGTAAAAAGTAGCAGATAAGGTAGCACAAAAACAGAGGGCTGAAGAAGCACATGATTTGAAATAACAATCCAAAAACCTTATAGAAAAGAATAAAGAGGAAAGAAAAATGCTGCTAATAAATTTGAAGCCACTAAAAGATTAACTTCAGCAGTTAAACGGAAGAAATATGATGAGTTGAGCCTTACACAAGAGATATTTTATGGTGTTAAGGATTTAAAATCAAATAAAAGTAAAGCCCTCTCAACAAGTAGTTTCAATTACAAAAGTAATTGAAAGAAACCCTTCATAAATATCATCATACTTCAATAAACAACATTAAGACACAAAAGAGGAAGACCAAAATAAACTTACATTATACTTAGATTTGCAGGATATGTTAATATATGTTGTACTTAATATGCAGTATTAAGTACTGTTTTAATTTCTATCTTTATTAACACCGTTTACACAAATACTGGCTTGTTGTTCTTTGATTTACACTTTGTAAAAATGTTCACGTAACAAACTCATTATTATAATTAATTTAAAGCATTGACATAAAGTGTATTGTTACTTATTGTGCAATATCTGAAATCGGTTGTATTTTGGTCATTGTTACTGTCATTAAGTTAGACAATATTAAATAATAATTATAGTAATCTGTAGTCCAATATCAGTATTTTGTAAAGAATATTTCTTGCTACCAAACAAAAGTTTATTGAAATAAATAAAAATGTAAGCCATTCCCTTCAGAAGTTTAACCTTAAATGGTTTATACTATAGGGCCAACTTATTTACTTCATAATAATAATGAAAATTAACAAATATCTGACAAATTGTACTTTTCGGGGGTGAGATCTTATGAAAATAAGGACTTAATCATAAGCCATACACATAATTTTTTTACTTAAAACATTAAAACACAGGTTGATGTGATTGTCTTATGATGAAGCCTTATATCACACTATAGTATCACACTAAAGTATCACACTGAATGGTATCATACTAAATACCATACACAATTTATCACATTTTTGTGGGTCATTATCATAACAATTCAAAATTGTAATAGTATCTAGTATAAAGAACTTTGAGAGTGAAAACATTTATTGTTTTATTCCATTAATAATTTAATCAATATTGTATTTGACATGCATTTCAGATGTTCTCTTAACTGGTAAATAATTGGTAGGGGTTTTAATAATAATAAATTCTGAGTTTCTCAATTGTTTTCTCTAACATGCAAAATATGTTCGCCTTTAAAAATCCCTTTTTTAAAATTTTTGTCCCTAAGTTCTTTTTTTAATAAGGTTAAAGTGCTAAAATCCCTGCATGATACAATTATTTATTGACAGGCACTTTCTTGCTTTTGTTAGTGTGGTTGCTCTGTCTTTTTATCTTTAAGAAGGAAGCTATTTTTGTTGCCAAAACTGATTAATGCTGTTTCTAATTTACTATATGCTGTATTTTTAATGAAGTTTCTAGACACTTTAGACAATGTATAATTTTCTTTTTCATTTTCACGCTGCTATATGCTATTCCATTATTAAAAGTTTATAATGAAATCTTCAAGTACATTTTTTTTTAAACCTTCTTAGCATGCTTATGTGATAAATATTAGTTACTAAATAAAATACATATATTCAATTTCATAGTTACTATTTACAATAAAATATATTTATACTATTTTTACACCAGTTTGAGCAATTTAATTAAGTTCAAATTCATTTTTTGGCAGGCAGCGTTGGTCCCACAATTAAATGTGAATTAACTTCTCCTTTGTATACATGGTTATTTATTTACTTTATTATTTATTTATTTTTTTGTAATTACAGGTATTTTATGGTGGTTATCATGGTGACTGTGCTGCAGCTTATTATGTGGGAGATGTGGATGAAAAAGGTCAGCGCCTTATCCAAGTTGCTTCAGACTGTCTTTCTGAAGCTATTAAAATTTGCCGTCCTAATCAATCTTTTTGCCAGATTGGAAAAACTATAAGGTTTGGTTAGAATAATTAACATTTATGCTAGGGAAATTTTAGCAATGTAATTAAGCACAGTTAATATGATGAAATGGCTAATTTTTCTTTTCGACTTGAGGTTTCTTGATCTGTCTATCACTGCAAAAAGGAACCAATATATCCTCGAAGCAGGTGTATGCTGCATTGTTTATTAATTTGTGCTTAATTACATTGTTTGAATTTCTCCTTATCCATTGCACAAAGTGTTTTTATGTATTTTGTAAGTTCTGCATGAACAATATGATTTCACGTGTAATAGTTTAATTTATTATGTATTAAAAAATGTATCTGGCATTGCCTGAGAGTTAAAGCAGGATAGTTATATAAAAAAAAAAATTAATTTTATCCATATAAGTTGAATCTTTTGAGATTTCCCTTGCACCATTTGACACTAGAATCCTTTTTCAGCTTGGGGTAAATTTTATGAAATCCAATGCACACATACCGTTTTGACTTTTAAATGATTATGTAAATTGTATGTACTCGATACCACAAGATGCCTCAATTTTATCATATGTGACACGACGATCTAAAGTGATTATTTGGTGCACAGCATCAATGTTTTCTGGAGTCACAGTAGTTCTTGGTGGACCTTCACGAAATTCACATTTAATATAATTCATGAAATTCACATTTAATTCTTTAAACCAGTTGTAAATTGTTGGTTTGAATCGTGCCTCACCACGAAAAGTTGAATTCATTCAAACGCCACACTGTTGCTGTGTCAACCCTTGTCAAATATTATTAAAAAAATCCCTTCGACTTAAATCCTTGTTTTTGTCACTACCTTATTAACTTCAAAACAACGCTGTAAAAATTTTTTTATAGCATTTCTTGCTCTTTAACAGCCAATGTTTACATGAAAGTTCAAATTACAAAAAGTTTTCTGCACTGAAAGCTGTTATATTTGGTATTGCCACATTATAAAAACTTAAGTACTAACCATAATATTTATTGTGGTAATACTTTGACACAATAGTCTTGTAGTCTTGTTTTACACATTTTTAAAATATCTCATACTTCAAAGAGGAATTCAACATGTTTAGGTTAATATCCTGATGTAGTTCATAATTTACATTATCATACTGAATTTAGTATTGCCACAGGGTGCATGCTCTTAGCAGCATGGTCTATTTAATTTACTCAAATTCATAAAGTATACAATTTATAACACCCAATTTTCAATTCTATTTTTGATGATACTTAAATATATATTTAATAATATGAATACACATTTTAATAAACTTTTGGTACCTTGTTCCTTATCAATCAAAAGGGTACTTTAAATTTACAGAAATGGAATGATTATTCACAGTATATAAATTTTACTTTATTTTAACTTATTATACAAGATAATTGTTTCTTTTTATCATCTTGTGATGCTTAAAGAAAAATTAATTTGCTACCGGTTATAATTAAAATGGGATTACACTTAATTTGCCTAAATTTATATATATATATATATACATCAAATTTTCGACAAATTCCAATACAGATTTTTAATAACAAATCCCAAAACCATCTATTTTTAGTGGGGGGGGGGGGAGAATCTTATTTATTCTAAACTTTAACCAAAATCCATAAAACATATACACGAAGTTACAATGAAGTAAAGCGCCACACTGCTTCGCAACAAGGAACAATATATATATTCAAAAGGAGATGTCTAAATCTGAAAATCAAATATGATACAAGAAATAAGAAAAAGAAAAGTACCAAAAATTGGCAGAGGGGGGTTGTGACCCCCTCACCCCGGTTCAGCATGCTTTACGCCATGGCCACACTCCCGGATGCCGGTACCATTCCGCATCTAAGCCATTATACCTAAGAAGATCTATTTGGAAACGAAAAGACCATGATCCCTGAAGCCAAACACAACACTAGAATTTGTGTAAACAAAACCTCAAGTTACTCCCTAACGAAATCATGCCTTATACAACACAAATCCCCAATATATATAGTACCAAGTCATCAACTTTATATGTCCGTGATCTAAATAACCAACGGTTACAGTTTACCATAAAAAGATGACTCAATTACGTTCAGAAAGCCAACCGGATAACCCTTTTTCCGTGCCTCGTTCAAATACCTTTTATCCTGTTGAATTCTGTCGCTACTTTGAGAATACTACTTTAATCTCAAAATAGCGACAGAATTCAACAGGATAAAAGGTATTTGAACGAGGCACGGAAAAAGGGGTATCCGGTTGGCTTTCTGAACGTAATTGAGTCATCTTTTTATGGTAAACTGTAACCGTTGGTTATTTAGATTACGGACATATAAAGTTGATGACTTGGTGCTATATATATTGGGGATTTGTGTTGTATAAGGCATGATTTCGTTAGGGAGTAACTTGAGGTCTTGTTTACACAAATTCTAGTGTTGTGTTTGGCTTCAGGGATCATGGTCTTTTCGTTTCCAAATAGATCTTGGGTATAATGGCCTAGATGCGGAATGGTACCGGCATCCGGGAGTGTGGCCATGGCGTAAAGCATGCTGAACCGGGGTGAGGGGGTCACAACCCCCCCCCCCTCTGCCAATTTTTGGTACTTTTCTTTTTCTTATTTCTTGTATCATATTTGATTTTCAGATTTGGACATTTCCTTTTGGATATATATATATATATATATAAAGGTTTGAAGATCCAGTGAAAGAAAAGTGAGAAGCTGTAACACGAAAATTCAACTATCTAACAGGCTTACGAAATAAAAGTATAAAGCAACAAATCTTCAAGCAAATGGAAAATAAAAAACAAATAAATAAAATAAAAATCGAATCAACAGGTCAATGAAAAGTATCAAAATACAAAGGTATGGAATCGAAAAAAGAATAACAAACGAAATCAAGCACAAACGCTATACACGTCGACAAGGCTCTAAACCTAAATCATGAATTGTTCACTTCCACAAAAATCGTAATCATGCCCAAGTTTTTTGTAGAAGCAAACACAAAAATGTATGTTTCTGAAGAAATAGATAGATTATATCTATAAACTATTTCTACTTGGATGACATACATAAATAAGAAAAATAAAAGGAAAAATGGATACCAAAAAACTAACTGAAAAAGCACACTAACCTAGTAAGCACGGGAACACAGAAAGAAGTGACAAGTGTTGCCATTCACAAAGGAAGAAGATATACTGTTGCCATTCGTAAGAAATAAATAACAGTAATACGAGAAAACATGTACAAGAGATAATATACCATCAAGAGGGGCAAAAATAGAAAGGCTAATGTCTAAGTGGATGTATAAATAAAATATAATTAAAACAAGAGAAGGGAGATGTCAGGCTAAAATTTAAAGCAATATTAAATAAATAAATTCAAGAAAATCCAGCTATTCTAAGTTTTTTAACTATACCATTTACAAAATAAGACGGATATTTATATAAATTGCGGGTAATTTTTAGATTATCAATATGTAAAGCATGGAATTTTTTATCAGATAATCTATATATTCTAAAAAGCTGATTAAGAATTATATTTCTAAACAATAGAAACGAGTTGCAGGAATTAAATGGTAAGATTTTATTAATTTTAAAATTAAAAGTCTTTTTTATCGTATAAATTAGTAACAATTCTATTAGAAGGTTCAACAAAAAGATTTAAATCCAAAAAATTAATATTTTTACTAATAGTAGCTTCATTAGGAATTAATTCCAAATTATCAGGATAGAAATCTATATTAATGACACAATTTTCAGTATGTACTAAGCAAATCAGATCATCAACATATCTGTATATTGTATAATCTATTGATGTAATAGACTGTTCAAAATGAAAAAGATATAAATTAGCTAACATACTGATATAGGTAAATTTAATTATGATTTTCTAGTTCCCATAAATTATTGCACTAATTGTAATTTTAAAAAAATACAAGATTTACATATTTACTGGAGGAAGACTTTGTTGTTCACTGGGGAAGGGAGTCATTTCATCTATCTTCTGTTCATTTGTAAAAGGCACATTATTGATGTTTTTATTCAAGTTCATATCCTTAACTCAGTAGCACTGTATCATAGCAAATTAGAATGTATGTCTTATTTATCTACACTAAGAATAAGAAACTTTAGTATCTCAGTCATTTCTGACTTTTCTTTTATCAAAATTTCATAAGACATTTTATGCATAAAAGTTTCTTGTTTGCTCAGTTGTAAATTGCTGGACTTTTATAAATCGATCTTCTGCAGCTTGTATGAGTCAGCTACGCATAAGCATAAATGTCATAGTAGTGATCATCTGCATGTGCAGCTAATATTTCCCTGTATTGAGGCTTTCTGGTCAGGCAGGAAAATCAGTTTCTCTGGTAGAGAAAATCTAGCAGGAATTAAATGTAAAAAGCATCTTTTTTCTGCATGGTCTTGACATAATGCTTATGCATGAAAAGCTATTGAGGGTTTAGTTGATTAGTCACATGCTCAGTAAAATAGAATTAAATGCATGAGCTCTCTGCAATGGCGTCCTGTCTCTCCTGGATCTGAACTGTTAATAATGATATTTTGGCCAAAACCAATATTCCCATCCTCTCACCAGGCCGAGTTACTTTAACAGTTCGAAACTACATATTGAATGTCATGAATTATCTCGAACAAGAAGTACCTCAGTTCGGAACACATACTAATTGGTTGGAATTATACAACATGGTACACTACCTGTATCCCTTCAATTCGAAATGGTTTGTACTGTGCTGTTATAGGACGTTTTTCATCACATCACCCCCCTAACTTTTTACATCCCTATTTAAACTAAATGGGCTCATTCGCTTGTCTTTGGCCATCGAAAAAGTGCAACAAGTGAGAGAATCTAACCATTTGACTTTAAAATGGGGTAGAATCGTCCAGCTGTATTCTAAAAATTCCTTTAGTCAGCTTGCCTGGTAAAAATGAACTTTTTCTTGTGCATTGGGAGGAAGAGGGCATAGTACCAAAGTAATAATTCTTTACTTTTGATGTTAAAAGTGATTTTTTAGTAATTTTCGTCATTATAACTGGCTTTGTCCTTTCTTTTAAGTTCAGAGAAAGTACCTCAGAATTGGGAAAAAGATTCTTTGTAAAGTCTCTCTAGATGATCAACATGTAGAAACTCCTAACAGAAATTCTAAAGCTAGAATTCCCAGGGTCCAATCAGATGTCTATTTCTGCAGGTGCATTTTAAGTCTCGAAATAACTTGACTAGATTTTACAGATTGTGCTTACTTTCTAAACTTTTTCTCGGGGTATATTTTAAAGGTTTTATTAATTAATTAATTTTTTTATTTTAATTCTGGTTTTAACACTAGAACAACAGAAGCTGTCATTTTGACCACATAACTACTTTGAGAAACGATTCCTCCAAAACGACTCATCCCAGCCCATTGAAATTTTATTACTTCTCTTATTTTCTTAAAGTTATTGAAAACACAAAAGAAAATTAGAAAAGTCATAAAATTTCAATGGGCTGGGATTAGCATATCTGCCAACTTGTACGCATTTTGCGTAAAATTTACGCATTTTAACTGCTCTACGCTTTTACGCATATATTGCTATATTTTACGCATTTCCGCATTTATTTGAATTTTTTAACATCACTAGGGAATCAATCTCTGACGAAATTCTCTGGCTTTTTTTATTTAAAATTTATCAATTAACCAGATATGGTATAATATCTGGGAAACACCGATTTTCCGTTTTTTTTAGCACTTATTTCTACCATTCCCAGGATCGTAGCAAATCCATAATAAAATACAGGGTAATAACAATCAAATTAATGGAGATTTACGGCCGTGTGTAATGTAAATGAAGATCTCGATCGCTTATTTTATGAAAGTAACAAATATACTTCTTCAAAGGTTGTCTAATTCAGCATAAATCGCTAAAATGTTATTTTGTTCATTAATTTCGAATAAACACTGCGATTGCTCAATTCAGTTTGTTCTTATGAATCGCCGAGAGTACAAAAGTATCTTTTTCCATCCATCTCAATCTTCCAAATATTGCATTTTTGATTGACTAAACTAGCTTATTTTCATGCTCTAATTAATTATTATGGTTAAATTCTTAATTATTTTCGCACAAACAGTGCGATTGCGCAATTCAGTTACTTCGCGTGAATTGTCGAGAGTACTGTCGCATGGTAATCCCTAGATCCAATATTTTCGGGGTTGCGATCTAGAGTTTACATATTTATTTTGGGCGTCAGCCTTTTCGTTTGGCCAGCTGCTCTCGAAATAGAAGACAGGATGTCGGAGGGTTCTTTAGATATCGTATTTTCACCGAAAGATTTAACGTTTGTCCATTTTCGGACGGATCATAGGTCTGGCGGCCTGTTTTGAATTAGTGGCCGAAAGCATATCAGTTTCGCAGGGGCTTGAGAAGGGGCTTTTTTGTTTCTGGAGGTCAAAAGCCAATGGCGATGCTTTGGGGTCAAGGAGTTAAGACCTAGATTCCAATGAGGTAGTTGTATGCGCCTCAGGGACGTGTTTTAAAATCTTGGAGAGAGAGAGAGTTTTCAGAAATTTGAAAAAGGAGCAAGGAGATTGATCTCGGACTGGAGGGCAAGAAGTTGCCCCTTTTTTTAAGTGCGTTCCGATACTGAGGATGGAAGCCTGCAACTCGGCCAGTGATGTTGGTGAGTTACCCAATTGGGACTTTTTGCCTATTTTGTATTTGTTTGACCTCTCTCTCCAGGTTAAGGATATTTAAATATTTCATAGGGATGTTTTAAGCTTAATTTTTAATTACCATCTTTTTCAATTTTAGTCTGTGAGACTATATACACTTTCGTTTTGTTTATCTTAATTTGGTATACTTTCCATTTTGAATATGGGAAGTGGTCTTTTAAATATTTTGAATCAACATTATGTAAATATTTATATAGTGTAAATAAATTAATGTTTTATATTACATACAGACTTTTTCTTCTTCGCGCTCTAACAGGGCGTGTCCTAAAAGAGATAGTTACCTTAGGACAAGTACGTTAGACTCTTTTCCCATCCAACTCCATCATTTAAATGTTGCATATTAGATCGCCTAAACTAGCGTATTTTTATATTCTGATTAATTATTACGGTTAATTTCTTAATTATTTTCGCATGAACAGTGCGATTGCGCAATTCAGTTACTTCGCGTGAATTGCCGAGAGTACCATAGTATCTTTTTCCATCCATCTCCATCATTTAAATTTTGCATATTAGATCTACTAAACTAGCTTATTTTCATATTCTGATTAATTATTACGGTTAATTTCTTAATTATTCTCGCATAAACAGTGCGATTGCGCAATTCAGTTACTTCGCATGAATTGCCGAGAGTATGTTAGTATCTTTTCCCGTCCATCTCCATTATTTAAATGTTGCATATTAGATCGACTAAACTAGCTTATTTTCATATTCTGATTAATTATTACGGTTAATTTCTTAATTATTTTCGCATAAACAGTGCAATTGCGCAATTTAGTTACTTCTTGTGAATTGCCGAGAGTACGTCAGTATCTTTTCCCATCCAACTCCATCATTTAAATGTTGCATATTAGATCGACTAAACTAGCTTATTTTCATATTATGGCTAATTATTAAACTAGCTTATTTTCATATTAAGGTTAATTTTTTAATTATATTTGCATAATACAAATTTTTCTATTTTGAAAAATGGGTATGAACTCTGTGAAGGGATATTTTCCAAAAAGTGGTATTAAACCAATGATTTAGGCAAATAAAAAGGAAACCATTTTGGCACGAATATAATTCAGTGCTATTTTTTTTATTATTACTATTAAAGATCTATATTCGTTACTCTCTTTAATGAAAACTTGTGTTTTACCAAACATAAATATTTATTTTCATTATAAAGTAAATTTCACGGGATAAAACCTTTATATATTTTTTGTTAATTTATTGTCCTGAAATTTTATAAAATTGGTGTCTTGTATTTTCATATTCTACCAGTACTATGCCTGATATTTAATGCAGTATTTTTTTTACTGCAGGTACTTGTACATAGTTAAATTCATTAGAAATGTCGTTTACACGTGTAATTAAAAAAAATCATTATAAATGTCATCCACGCAAAATTTTACACATTCCAATTTTTCCAGGTTGGCAGGTATGGATTAGCCGTTTTAGAGGAATCATTTCTCAAAGTAGTTATGCGGTCAAAATGACCGCTTCTGTTGTTCTAGTGTTAAATAAATGTTAATATTTTATTAAAAAGTAAAAAAATTAAATTTGAGTAAAAGCATTAAGAACAATGTCAGAAGCCATTTGACATTTATATGTGGTTAACTTTTTGCATAATGAAAGAATTCTTTTGTCTTTCTCTTAGTGCTTTTGCAAGAAATCTTGGATATTCTGTCATACCAGCATTTTGTGGCCATGGTATTGGATCCAGTTTTCATACTCCACCTAATATTCTTCATTACGGTATGCATTTTTAATAATTTTGTTTAAATTATTGATATGAAAATGACCTAGTCAAACTCATTTAGTATTAACAGTTTATAAACATGACTATCACAAATTTACTAATTTTTCTTTTCATCAACTTGCAGGAATGTATTTCTTTGTCCCCTTTTCTATTAAAAATATATTTCTTCCTCCCTGTAACAAATGCACAAAAGATAATATTAAAATACCTTGAACTGTAGATGTTTTTAGCTCAATGCTATAATTCTCACCTAGCAGCTTTGACCCTGAGATAAAACTCTGAAGCTGTTAAATTGGTCATTTGCACACTCGCTGTGATATCTTTTTATCAAAGTGTGCTTGCACAATTTAAAAAATAAAATGTTTGTTTAATTTCCACAAAATTTAAGGCTTATCTAGCTTCATGAGGCTGCTAAACTTTAAAACCATGTAAAGTTACTCGTAATTTACTGAAAATATCAGGAAATTCTGCTAAATTAAAAAAAAAATAGAAAAAAATGGGGAATTTCAGATGAGAATGCCTTTGTAATTTATATGCTATAAAATCAGCTTTTAGTTTCAACTCTATATTTGCTTCCACTTATTATCAAGATACAATTTGCATTGTATATATTCACATTTACCAATCCATTTTCATTTGCCAATCATGTAAAAGTAAGAAGAGAGCTTAGTTTATTCATGTGTTGAGGAAAGTACATAAAATCTTATGGTGGATAATATTGATTCTTGAAATTTTTAAAGTTTCTATCATTCTAATGATTGTGCCGTTGATATATTACTGTATCAGACATTTTATCTGCCGGCATTTTAATAACCAACACTTACTAAAATTTTAAAAATAATATCGTATAAAGAATTCCATACAGATTCAATTGACTAAAGGATGTCATTAGATAATAATCTAACTCATCAGTCTGACTGTTCAAACCTGCTGAGTAACCTTTATGGTAAAAAATGAACGTGTAATGCACACTTATGCATCATTACTTTGTAAGGTGCATGGAAAACACAAAGTGTTAAGGCAGAATGATTTTTAGGTCCCATGTAATTTTCTCACATTATATAGATCACTATAGATTTTACGTTATATAGATAAACATTAAAAGAATCTCAATATGAGAGAAAGTTCTTATGAATCAGAATCATTGTCACTTGTGCTCATTATATAAATTATGATCCTTCGTTATTTACTTATCAACCTGCAAATGTCTGATGTATCAATTGCCATTCAAGTAAATTGTTTTTAGGTCCTATGTAATATTCTTATCTAGAACATCTATTGGCACAGCATATGCATCATTACTAATATTAAATAATTGCATCCAATTGTGCTAATATGAATTTATAAATTCAGTGTAATTTTTAATGTATATTATGTCATATTATAGAATTCACTGTATTTAAACAATGAAATAGAGTCTTAGTCTATAGATGAAAATGTGTTGATCACATCAGCTTCTAATTAAAACTTTAGTTGAATACAGGGGAAAAAATTACTTTTATGTCTCAAGTATTTTTAGAAAATTAATGCATATTTGTAAACAGTTCTTTTTCTATCTCTAGATAATGATGAAGAAGGTCTTATGAAAAAAGGAATGATATTTACTATAGGTATTGCTTATGGGTTATTTATTTCTATATAATTTTTATGAGTTTCTATTTTTGTTGTAAAGATTTTATATTACACTTATACAAAAAAAATTTCCAGACTTATATTACACACATAAGAGCTCCAATTTTATCTTGACTTCTTGTAAATCTGTATAATGCAGTTAATAATCTATAAAATTATCAAGCAGCACAGCTATGACTCACGCTAAGTGCTGCCCTCATCAGTGACTGTATATAGGTCATTTCATGTCAAATTAATACAGCCCCTAAGCCGACCAACTTTTTAAAACTTGGTTGTTTTGTTGGTCATTCATATATGACTCTATGAAACATTTTACCCCCCAATTTTCATTATTTTTTTATTTGTAAAAATTTAAAAGCTTGGAAAATCTTTTAATTTTTCATGATTCTTGATATATTTAAACGTCTGTATATTTTGACCTAATCAACAGATTGTGCTGAAATAAAGCTTATTTTGTAGCTTAAGGTATCACCTTTCTACTGATATGTCACATGATCCTGTAAATGATATTTTCCATTTCAAGTTCACTTGATTTCATCTTTAACCTTGAGTTGCGAAAAAAGTGTATATTTAATATATATTTTGTTGATACACTATTTATCTCTATTATACAAAAATTTCAAGTTGGGAAAACCATGGACTCATAGTGAAAAAAAATTCTAAATAAATATATGTTATATGAGCAGCTATTCGAAAAATCTTGAAGACCACATAAAGGCCTAATTGATTAAATAATTCTTAACTAAACATCATTATACTTAACTAACATTTATAAATATTTACTAATGTACATATAATTTTTTTTAAGTACACTCATAGCCATTGCTATTGTCTTTTTGTGTGTGTCATATTGTGCCTACATATATATATATATATATATATATATATAACCATGAAAAACGAATATAAAGTAAAGGGAGGGAAGCCATATGAATTGCATATAAATGGCTGAGAGGGATAGCGACCTCTCATTCCCGTTTAAAGTACTTTTACGTCAGACAACGCCCACGGATACCAATGCAATTCAACGACAGATCCCCGTACCATGTGCAAACATGAAAGCACCAGAATGCAGACAGAAAAGGAACGACGAAAAACAATTTTCAGCTACACCACCAACAGTAATGGAACACTCGCAACGTCGCCTTTAATGCATGTCCGTACGCATGCGTACTGAGATAAGATTAAAATGATGTCACATCCCCAATTCTGCATTGAATGAATATTCTTCTTCTTTAAAGAAAGAATTATAAATAACTTTAAGGAAATTCCTTGGGTAATGTTTTTTCAATGCCTCCTTCAAAATTTGTTTATTGTTTGTGAGACAATCCTTTTTGAAGGTATTATTATTTCGATTTCTTCTGAGGTGTCCAGTTATGATGTTACGGAAAATGTTCCTAGTTAAATTCGACTTCCATCCTATAATTTGGTTAATCTTCATTTCATAATTTTTACGTTTATTGTACATTACTGTATGAATTCCATTTCTATGTTTAAATCTTATGGTTATATCAAGGAAATTTACTTCGTCTTTTACATTATTAGGGTTTTTAATTAGTTCCAATTCCGGTGGATAAAAGTCAAATTCAATTTCAGGAGTATTAGCGTAATGTCCCAAAATCACATCGTCCACAAATCTGTAATATGGAATCTCGTATAAAACGTGATTATTCCTTTCAAAATAGGTTAAATAGATGTCAGCTAGGACTGACGAACATCCGCCGCCCATGGGAATTCCTTTAATTTGTTGAAAAAATACATCACCGTTATACAGTATGTTCTCAAATAACACCAGGTGAATTAGATCCATATATCTACGCAAAGTTATTACACTTTTGAGATTATATTCAGAATGCACCAGTAAAAGTATTTTATACAATTTATTAAGATCAATGTTATTGAAAAGGTCCCGGAAGTCATAGCTGCTGAACTGTAAATCTTTATTGCAATATTTTAAGCGTTTAATAACTTCATAGCTGTTTTTAAAATAATATAAAACATCATCAATTTGCCGTATTGCTTGATTTTATGAAGTTGAAAGCTCAGAGATCATATGTCAATTTGAAATGTCATCCCGTTAAAGAAATACAGAATGAATATATGATTACCACCTTCAAAAATAAGACATTTGATAAAATACCTTTCAAGCTTATATTTAATCAACTGAATGTAATGATCCCTATTGCTAACATCAATGTTAAACTTACATATCGTTTTGTACGTCCATATGGACGTAAATTATATAACTATAACCATTTAAGCAAAAATTTATCACTGATGAATGGTAGTGAATGTAAATGTCATCTTAGTAATTTAATGGATAAGCACCATCATCACATAATTACAGGAAATCTGAATGTGATCAATGATTTGCCATTGAGAAATATATTTGAAAAGGGTACAAAATTCCGTAGTCAGGAATATGAATATGTGACAGAGGAATTTAATGCCGATGTAGAGTCTTTCATATACAAATTGGCTATTAAACATAGTTTGCCCATCAAAGCATTTGATGAATGGAAATTCAATTTACTGAACCGGTTCGCCAGTCAATATCATAGCAAACTCAAACATCAGCAAATTTCTATCATTCCCACTTCTATCAGGGAAGTAAGGGAAAGTTTTGTGATCACATATACTGACAAAGTGATATCAAATTACGCATTTACTTGCAAACCTTATTACATTAAAATTTTACAGCAGTCTTATATGGAACGCACTATGTACAAACCTTTGCCATATAATTTAACTATAATGTCAAACAAGATCACTGCTTTATATAAAAGAATCGACATCAATATAAAAAAGGTAACCTTTCCTTATTTAGTACTTATTCCGAAGCTGCATAAAACACCAGTAAAATTCCGTACTGTTACAGTTGGTTGTAATACATATATTACGATAGCTAACAAAAAATTAATGAAAATACTTCAACCAGCTTATAAAGCTATATTGGAACAAAATTCTATAATCATTAAAAACAGCTATGAAGTTATTAAACGCTTAAAATATTGCAATAAAGATTTACAGTTCAGCAGCTATGACTTCCGGGACCTTTTCAATAACATTGATCTTAATAAATTGTATAAAATACTTTTACTGGTGCATTCTGAATATAATCTCAAAAGTGTAATAACTTTGCGTAGATATATGGATCTAATTCACCTGGTGTTATTTGAGAACATACTGTATAACGGTGATGTATTTTTTCAACAAATTAAAGGAATTCCCATGGGCGGCGGATGTTCGTCAGTCCTAGCTGACATCTATTTAACCTATTTTGAAAGGAATAATCACGTTTTATACGAGATTCCATATTACAGATTTGTGGACGATGTGATTTTGGGACATTACGCTAATACTCCTGAAATTGAATTTGACTTTTATCCACCGGAATTGGAACTAATTAAAAACCCTAATAATGTAAAAGACGAAGTAAATTTCCTTGATATAACCATAAGATTTAAACATAGAAATGGAATTCATACAGTAATGTACAATAAACGTAAAAATTATGAAATGAAGATTAACCAAATTATAGGATGGAAGTCGAATTTAACTAGGAACATTTTCCGTAACATCATAACTGGACACCTCAGAAGAAATCGAAATAATAATACCTTCAAAAAGGATTGTCTCACAAACAATAAACAAATTTTGAAGGAGGCATTGAAAAAACATTACCCAAGGAATTTCCTTAAAGTTATTTATAATTCTTTCTTTAAAGAAGAAGAATATTCATTCAATGCAGAATTGGGGATGTGACATCATTTTAATCTTATCTCAGTACGCATGCGTACGGACATGCATTAAAGGCGACGTTGCGAGTGTTCCATTACTGTTGGTGGTGTAGCTGAAAATTGTTTTTCGTCGTTCCTTTTCTGTCTGCATTCTGGTGCTTTCATGTTTGCACATGGTACGGGGATCTGTCGTTGAATTGCATTGGTATCCGTGGGCGTTGTCTGACGTAAAAGTACTTTAAACGGGAATGAGAGGTCGCTATCCCTCTCAGCCATTTATATGCAATTCATATGGCTTCCCTCCCTTTACTTTATATTCGTTTTTCATGGTTATATCCTACTTCAGTTTTTTGAGCGGCATTGCGCCTTTTTCTGAGTGGTATTATATGTCTAATGTTATATATTAAACGTATCTTTTATAGTTGTATATTTATATATATATATATATATATATATATAAATATAATAAAAGGAATAAAAGCCGAAGTTAATGTTTTTGGGACACCCTGTATATATATATATATATATATATATATATATATACAGGGTGTCCCAAAAACACGATCCGCCGACATGATTTTTCCCCTCTGAGAACCCATGTCGATGCATCAAAAAGTGGTTTAAGTCAGCATTTTTGTCTTTTCATATCTCTGGGACTTCTTATGATAAAATGCTGAAATTTTGTACATCACCTTATTAGTATATGGGGCACATTTTACTCATTGGAAATGTTTTTGTATGAGGGCCGTATAAAAATTTAAATTTTGTATGTCTTAAAATTTAATTCCCTTGAAAATGTTAATCGATTTCATAAAATTCTGTACCCTTTTTTACTCAACTTTATAATTCATTATATATGTCTAAGATCAATATTTAAGGAATAAAAAAGCAATATTTAAGGAATAAAGTCAATGTTTAAGCAATATTTAAGGAATAAAGTCAATGTTTTTGGGACACCCTGTATATGTATATATATATATATATATTAGAAATATGTAATAATAAAAAAAAATATGTAATAATAATAAAAAAAAAAAATTCAAGTAATATTAACATCACCATAGAAGCAAATTCACGCCATAATGCCGATAAGAGAAGAGTATATATATATATATATATATATATATATATATATATATATATATATAAATATATCATGTTGCTAAGCAACAGAATTAAACCCAATGAGTTTATACAGTAGACGATGTTTGTTAAATCTAAGCATGGGTATACTGCTAGTTAGCAAATAAAAAGTTAATGCGATATATTTTAACAGAGTTACAATATAGTATATGCCAGCAATCTGGATTTTATTCTTTAATATATATATATATATATATATATATATATATATAATCTTAAATTTTATTTTTAGAATTTGCACAGTCCCTCAATAGTATGTATCAATTCTACAAACATGGCCTCCAGCTGTGTTCCCATGTTCTGAGGTCATAAATTATTTAGTATAGGTCATAAATTATTTAGTATAGGCCTTGTGTTTCCATTGGCTGAGCACCCCATGAAAACAGAAAGATGGGTGAAATGTGCCAGCAATCTTAGAACAATTATATATTGACAAAGGGAAAGATCAATTGAAGCCAAGTATATAAAGTGAAAATTACAAATAATACAGAAGCTTAAGGAACAAAATTTCATTTGTTTAATCATCTAGGGATATATCTAGAGGGAAAAGTCTGATATATTGTAACAACTAAAACAAAAGTTTTATGAAACTGAAAGCAGTGCAAAAAATATACAAATATTAGTAATTTTGTCAAAGAGTTGGAGTATTTTAATTCTATTAGAATGGTCAGCTCTGTCTAGATATCACTAACTAAATGCTTTTCATCTTTCTGAGGTGCCAGCAAGATATCTATCATCATAAAGTAGGGCAGAGTTAGAAAGGGTTGTATAATTACTTTGACATTTTTTCTGCAAGACAAGTTTCAGCTCATACAGAATTAAAATTTGTCTGTTATAATTTTTTATTTAATGTTTTTTTAAATATCTATGTTTATAAATATTTGAAATAATGATCTCAAATGGGATGTCATTTGTGTGGGTTTAAAAAACAATTATGAACTTTATAGCAAAAGGTTATAAAAATTAGGATTCCCAGGATACTAGTGCAAACTGTTCTGAAGCAAGTAGCAGTTAATTATCAATAGGATTTAGGAAGATTTTCTTATGCACTATTAAAAATATCTTTAAATTCATCATTGAAAAATATAAATAAAATAGTCACTGTAAATTCCATTTGCTATTTTACAAATTAATTTTAGTTATTTTATATATCCTCGGTCTGACGGGGCAAGTTTGCTTCGAACGCAAGATGGCTACAGGAGCCCATCTGTGCAAATGTGCATTGCAAAACTAGAACACTTCTACCAAAATTTTAAATAACACTAGATGGTGCTAGGACCTCATAATTTTTGCAAAGCTAGTTCCTTGGATTATTGACCTTCATATTTCAGTTTCGTTTTTTGTTTTTCATTAGGATGCTGACTAAATTGATAATATAAACAAATGCACTTGTAAGCATTTGTAGTTGTCTGGCAATTTAAAAGGCACGAAAATTTATTTGCATGGAAAGGAAGATTAATTTTTTTGGTAATATATTTGTGGCGATTGTGCGTCGCCGTGGTCCCGAACCAGGGACCTGATGCATTGTAGACCGACACTATAATCACTGAGCAAAAGCTAGCTCCTCCTCTGTTCTTATAATTCGGGTATTGACTCAGTGTGGCATCTTTGATCAGATGTCTTTGCTGCCGCACACTCCCCTCGCTGATGAGGAGGCCGAACATTCAATAGAGATGAGTAATTACATAAAAAATTGCAGGATATATAATAATATGTTTATAAAAATATTATATTTTATATTTAGAATAAGTGTTATTTTTAAATTTGTAGTAATATTTAGGTTTTTGAGTTTAGAATTAAGTTTTCATTTAATTGCTTTATAACCGTATTTCTGCTATATTTCATATTATATTTATATTTTATATTGCTAAACAATTACTCTTTCAATTGGTAAGTTAGTGTTTATGCGACAATCCAGTTGTAGACGTATTTCAAAGTAAAGTTAATTTAATATGATATTTTTGCCGTGTTAGGCTTAGCTACAAAAAGTGCCTGGGTCTGGACTGGCAGACGCTTCTTCTTGCGTGTGGGCCCGGGGAAACGTCACTTTCCTGACTCTTCGGTCGTGAACGGGTTAAACCCAAAGGCTATAATGGATATAATACAATCAAAAATGGAATTCCGATGGAATTTATTTATATACATTTTTTTTATTATTTAAATCAAAAAATTTACTGCTGTGTTAACTCATTGGATTTAATCTCGCTGTTTAGCAACAAAATTTAATTTTTTTTTTCAAATATAAACTCATTATATTTAATACGTTGTTTAGCAACATGATATAATTTTTTTTAAAATAACTTTGTGGAACAAATATTGTCTGCAAAATGCTATCTCAATGGAAGATTTAATAATGCATTTTTATTAATATCTCGATAACCCCCTGATCCTAGAAACTTGAAACATGAAATTAAAGTGGGGTTCCCATTATGATGAGACATGCACACAAATAAACAGATAGATTTTCAATGTCATTTATATAGATATATATATTACTGGTATGCAAAGAAAGAAATTGATACCAAGAAGATTTCAGCAGCATGTCTAAAATGTGTATGTAAAAGTATAAATCGAGTAAAAACTTAATGAGATAACTAAAAACTCCCCCCTCCTCTTTCCAAGAGGTTGGTGGTAGGGGAAGGAGGGTACGGTCCCTGTGGATACCTCCCCCACTGGGTTCCGGTCTAAATTGGGTGGCACTTCCCGGCCGTCCAAGCGGTTACCTTACACCTTTCTGGTAGGTTGGACGGTCTGGGTCTCAACAACAACTCCTTCCTCCTCTTTCCACTTGTATATTGAATATTTCATCAAATTTGTATCTAGTAGATTATTTTGATATGGTATCAGATTACTGTTTTCAGAAAAAAGCCCTTATATAGATTAAAACCTCAAAGTTTAGAATTAATTTTATTTTTTTATTAAACTGAATAAAAATTCAATTATATTATATATCTTTTATTTTATTTATAGAGCCTGTAATCTGTGAAGGCAGACCAGACATAGTCATTTTTGAAGATGGATGGACAGCTGCCACAGAAGATGATAGTCGCAGTGCTCAATTTGAGCACACCATACTTATAACTGAAAATGGGGCTGAAATACTTACTGCCGCAAGTGCCTTTAAAAATACTAAACAATAGGTACATGATGTGCCTTTTTCAAAACATGTTCCTATTTTAGTCAAAATACTTACTGGAAAGATGTTTCAAAGTTGTGTGATTTTATATCTTTATATTTTCATTTATAAGTTTTTTTTTTTTTTTTTTTTTATTTTAGAAGTTCTAGTCTTTTAAGATATTTTACTGTATTGAATAAATTTCATTCTAAAATTGTTGATTTGAAATACCTGATTGTAAATACAGTATATTTGTTAATGCTTCTAAATAAAATTGTTAAGTTTGCAACATTGTGCTATATATTCATTTTTATAATGTGAAATGTTATTTAATGTCTAAAATTCTCATTTTGATTATAAACTAAAGTTTCATTCTGTTCCATTTAAATCTAAATTGTATACCTATATATTAAAAATTATAAATGGTTACATGATAGATATTGTTTTGGTAGACATCCTCCATAATCATTCCAGTAAACAGTATTAGTGATTGTTCCTGAAAGTAGTTGGACATAGAACATTCCAAGAGGTTTAATTGACAGAGTTTGAGGAGGGCGAAGACTTGATAAACATTCAGAAAAGCAATTTTTTGCTTAGTAAGTCAAAAAATAATTTAAGTTTGGATGGTTACAAACACATATAATTTATACACCTTACTTATCTCATAAAAAGCAAAAAAATTTAAGCTTAATGCAAATGACAAACACCATGTCCATTCTAAGGATCGTTCAAAGGGCATTTTCTCAAAATGTGTTTTTTCCTGCTTTGGTGCACTTTATGTAAATTTTATAGCATCTATATCCATAAAATTTTGTAAGAGTATAAAATTTATAATTGTGCATCCAGTGAACTTAAACTTTTCTAATTAAATAGTTTAGCATTTAAAAAAAAGTGTATACAATTTTAGAAATTTTTATGTATCAAGAATAGGCATGTTTTTCAAACTATTTTTTTTAAATACTAAGCAATTTAAGTAGAAAAGATTATGTTCATTCAATGCACAATTACAAATTTTTTGTTCTTTCAAAATTTCATGAATGTAGATGCTATAGAATGTACATAAAATGTACCAAAAATGGAAAAAACACATTTTGAGAAACTGCTTTGAGCAGTCCCTAGAATGGATGCTTGTTGTTTATATCATTAAGCTTAAAAATTTTTCATGAGGTGAAAGGTTTATATATTTTTGTAAACAGCAGAACTTATTTCATTTTTTTAGTGACTTAATGAAAAATCAATTTATGTAATCATGGCTTCCTTAGGCAGCGGCAGGCTGGGTCCCTTAAAATTGAAGTGGGACGTGGCTTCTGGATAAAAAATGATTTCATGTATTCTTATAGAAGATAGACTTTTATGTGAGGTATGTGACTTGTAGGTGGGTGGCTCAAAGAGAGCATAGCACAGCCATTAGTGGTCTATTGTACTGTTTACGTGATGTATAAAATGATGTGTAATTTGTGATTTGATTTCTGAATTTTACAGTTGCCTTGAGGATTTGGTTAGCAATCCTGTGACCACAGATGAAGCCGAAAAAAGCTTTTCAAAACTTAAATAAATAAAAAATTATCTACAAACAGGAATAACCAAGAAAGATTAAATAATGTAACCTTGTTATCAATCGAACATGAAATTTGTAAAAACTTTCATTTTGAATGCCTTCCAGGAAAATCAATTTTATATTATATTCTTATAAAGTTTTATGACCAAATATTCTTAAGTGAAAAATTTTTATATTTATAGCAATAAATTATAATTTTGATTTTTTTTTTTTTTTTTAATTTGTATAGGTCCCAAAAATGTTTTGTGCCCTGAGCCCTGCATTAGCTAAGGACAGCTCTGTTTGTAATGTTTATCTTGTCATAGTCAGCTTAACAATGGTTTTTACCTAAGTTGTCACATAAATAAACTATAAGATTAAAAAAAGCATTGTGGATAAACAAGTATTATACATTATTAAAATTATAAAGATCTTAATAGAATGTGTATGTCATGATATTTTGAGAACAGGATAGCATAAATGGTGTCACAAATGCAAGTACCTTTCATCTGACTCAGCATGCTTCCCAGAGATCCAATTCTATCTTGAGTGGTGAAATCGGGCAAATCTAGTGAAAATAAAATATGTTTATTGCTTTTGAAATTTTGATGTGCACACAACAAAAATGGGTTGGTAGTCATAGTAAACAAGGCAGAGTGCCGTAGTTATAAAAAATGTTAAAGAGTATTACAATAAAAGATTTAATTTAGTAATACCCTGGCAAAATTATTCAAAATCTATACAGGCTAAATCTATATAATCTATACATCCCCACGACATGTTAGGTTCCAGAGTACTATCACAATTTGAAAATCAACACCACCCAAAGCAGTGTTTTTTTTATGTTAATCTATACATGTACTGCACTGCAATCATATGGGCATAGCATGAAAATAATGGATTTAAAGCTAAAGGGATACTAAGCACTCAGATGTACAATAAAGAAAATCATTTATTGTATGAAATCTGTACGAAAAAAAAATGTCTACGAATATTAATTCATCATCTAAAGCTAAACTTTTCTGGACTGGAGATAGAGATTGGGCTTGTTGAAACAATAGATGGACTAGGAATAAACAATGCTATAGCAATGTTTTGGTTTAGAGGTCAAATAAAATTTAATGTAAATGTTTTTTTTTTATTATTATTTTGTTTCTTTACTTATTTAAAGTGGTTTGCATGCATGGTAGACTGTCTATTCTTTTCTTTATAGATTTCAGCATAATTACGGCAGTAATTATTTCGTAGTGCAAATTTCCATAAATTTTAGGGGTGTTCTGAAATTCCACACCTATCAAATATATTCCCGAATTTTAGATTTTTTTTTCTTATTATTGCCTAAGTTCTATTATAATTGAATTTTTATTTCACAATGTGGATGTTGCCCCCCCCCCCCCCCCCCCCAGAAATTTTCACGAATATCAAATATATTAAATCCTTGAACTTTAAGAACATTTATTTATTTTTTAGAAATGTTGGTGTGTATCCTTAGCCGTGAAATTTTAGCGATTTACCCATGACTGCCATTTTCTTCCATGATAAAATTACTGCTCTAGGCGTAACCCCATATTAAGCTAGCACTCATTTTTGAACTTCTTTGAAAGTCCTTAACATGCTTTTAAAAAAGACCTATGGCAGTTCTAACATATCATAAAGCTTCTGGTGAAATTTTGGTATTTAGATATTGTAACTGAAAAGCAAACATATCATGTCAGGATATGATAACAGTTAAAAAGCACCTTAAATGTTAAGTGTTGCAACTTGAGGTATGCCGGTATATATAAAAGGCAAAGACCTCATTAACTGGCATAATGAATCATCACCATATCTCCTCAACTGATAAACTAAAAACTGAATTTTTTCAGAAAATCATGGATCATAGACGCACACTAAGGTAGACCAAATACTGTCTGATATGCTCTCATTTCCACATGAACCATTCTCGAGATATTGCATATTTTTCAAATAAATTTATCAAAACCATCGTGTAAAATTTAAAAAATATTAACTATTGTAAAATATGTTCACTTTTTATATATAATATTATACGATAAATTTGTTAGCATCATTCTCGAGGATCTAGTTTGTTCCATTCATGGGAGAAGATACTCTGAGTAATAGTTTTGTATTTTGACTCCAGAATTCTCTAGTCATTTATATATAAGAAATGCCCTTATCTCCATTTGTCTGTAAAGCTTGGCGATAAATTTGGTGAACTTAGCAACTCATTTAGTGAAATATCGCCAACTTCGTAATCATTCACCCCAGATTGGCAAAAATATCATCAAAATTGCAAAAATGATGCTAAATTAATGAAAATGACTCCAAATTGATGAATTAATTATTTTAATATATGCACTATATTTCTTATTTCATATGCTATGAATATTGATAATTGTCAATTTAAAGTTATGTTAAATATAGTTAATTGGGTATTTTGAAATAGTTTTACATACTGTCATCCAGAAAAGCACAAAAATGTGCAATTCAAAATTAAAAACATTGTGTCATAGATCTTATATGTATTTTCACTATGAAAGAAGTAAATTTATTGTATTAAATTGGAAAAGTCATGTGCTGCTCACATCAGATTTTTTTTCTTTATCTTATTTTGTGTTTTATTAATCCCCTTTCGATTTTATCTGAGGTTTTATATAATAATTTTTATCATTACCGCATTTTACATAATAAACACTATTTTATCCATGTCATTAGTTTTATTATATTTTAGTACACTGTTTGTTATAAAGTTTGCAGTATGCATTTGGTACAACATATCCTAAACTTAGATTTTGCACCATAAAACTTAAATCAACTAACCAACCAACCTTGTTATTCTAATCGTACTTTAAAAGCTTAGGATCTATATACTGTTTACCCATACCATCACAGTTCCTCAAGTGTTGTTGTTGAGACCCAGACCGTCCGACCTACCAGAAAGGTGTAAGGTAACCATTTGGACGGCCGAGAAGTAGTTCCTCAAGTGTGAAATATTTGGTGTTTTTTTACAGTTTCTTTTCTTTTGGGTCAGCAACTCGATTTACCTGTCCTCTTGGGAATAAAACATTAAATGCAACTTGCTAGAATTATCAATTTCTTTCAAAACAGTTTGGAAATGCTCATTTTCGAAAGAGTTTATGCCAAATTTGAGAAATTCATAAATACTCAAATTGGGCAGAAACTGCAGATGCTGTTCAAAAATAGATGCCATTTTCGAATTCAGCACATCAAATTACATATAAATTTCCTTTTCCCCCCTGTGATACAAAATCATCACAGGCTAGTAAAGCAATAAATTTTCCTAAAATATTCCATATACTTCCTGTATATTTTAACAAATAACTTTTTAATATGAACTTGCAACAATATTTTGAAATTGTAGAGACTAAAGACTATTACATACAATTTGATTCATAGTGATACAAATATACAACATAGAAAAGGAATTTATAAAAATGCGAAGTACTTCATCTCACTCCTTATTTTATAGTTATTATACCATATACAAATGTTTATTTGCAAATGGCTGGGCCCTTGATACATTCAATCATTTGCCTATACATCGGCTAGAATCATGAATCATTTAGCTGTCACAAGACATTGTCCTGGTACACCAGTGAGAGCAGAACACACTGTGCCTAACAACACAACATTCATGCCCGCAGGTGGGACTTGAACCCACACCCTGGCAGAGGAGTGAGCATGGGGAAATGCTCATCTTAACCACTTAGCCACTGCATTGACCCATATGTAAATTTAAAATATACATACAGTAAAACCTGTGGAAAGAGACTGCTTGGCATTCTGACAAAAAATAGTTGTTTAGAGAGGTGGCCATTTAATAATGGTTCCATTTTGCATAGAAATTAACTTCAACTTTCCACCTTGATGTTTTTTTTTTTTCTGTCATAATCAGTTCTTTATTCTTTAATATGCCCTGAATCTGAGTTTTACCATAATTCAGTATATCTCATATTCCTTTATAACTTTAAATTGATCGTCTAAACTTAAAAAAAAATCTTTTCAATGCAACTTTTAGAAGAACATGAATAAAAACATACAGTTACATTAATTTTTTCCCCTTGAGTTTCATTAATGGGTCACATTGGTTACTTATCCATTGATCAAGAAGTGAATATTAATTATTAATATGAGAATGATAAACACTATTGACTTTCTAAATGTAACCCTGGATTATATAGTATGGCACTTTTTTGGTGTACCATGTATGCATGCAGTAGAATGCACTCTAATACAGAGAAAAAAATTGAATTCCAAAATAGAAAAAAATATTTTTACTTTGTCGTTCAAACAACTTTCTGGTTGTTCAGAGATGTGTGTATAGTTGCTTAATAGGAGTGAAATTAACATTATGTCTATGGATTTTCAAATGCATTTCAGAAAAAAAAAAATGGTCATTAAAAGAGTCATCACTATATGTACACCATGTAGTATTAAGTAAGGTTCTTAAATTATGTATAATTTTTATTACTTGATGTTTGTGTTGATTTTGGCATGTTAAGTTTTGTGTAGCAGTTGCTCCAACCTTATTGGAAAACTGATATTTTATGTTTTTTCTTTCGAGTTAAAACATTTTATATATGCCAGATTTTATTGTATTGAAAAATTAGTTCATTTAGTTTTAAAAGGGTGGCCCGTAGTATGTTTCCTAGCTACAATGGTAGGTATTGGCTATTCTATGCTAGCGAGTACATAATAAGCACAAAATCAGCCCATGGATTCTGTTATCTGCAATGAGAACATGATCCTAACTTTGAGAATGCCCTGAAAGTCTATTCTGTGAGTACAGATTAAGTTCAAACATTATGTTATTTTCTTGAACACAGTGAAGAAAAGTTTGTCTACTTCAACTAACATAAAAGCACAATTCAATTTCCCTGTGTTAAATAATTTTCATCAAAGCACTGCTAACTCTTGTAATTAAAAAAACTAATTAATGTTTCAGTAGTTATATGTGTTCTTCCATGTCACATTTAGATAAAAGGCCTACTTGGTTATTTTGCCATATGATTAAGGGTTTTTAAAGTTAATTACAAACTATGACAATTCCCTCCCCCCTAAATATTGTAGAGGAAATAATAGTTTAGAGAATATCCTAATAGAATGATGCTACTAAATGAGAGATACCTTCCTGTAGGACTTTGTAAAGAAAACAACTCCATATCCATTCATTTAAACCTTAACATCCTAACATGTACACTACTGGCAATAATTCTACCTTGATCTCATGACCTAACATTAACTCCTATTTTATGTTCAGTATCCTAATCTTTTTAAACAATGGGTAGACTTATAAAGTATTAAAAATATGATATAGAAAATAAAAATTCTTTGTATAACAAAACAAATGAAATTAATTAAAATGGTTCATTTAAAACATTTTTTTAAATGATTTCGATGTAGCAGGAAAAGTTATTTAAAATTCAAAAGTGGCAAAAAATATAGCTAATGTGTGGTTAAGTACTATATTAAATTTGAAATTGGTAATATAAGAAAATTTGTACATTTGTTTGTTCATCACAGTGACGTGTTCATCACAGTGACCCAGGACCCTAAACTGAGCTATCTCACTCCACCCACTCTAGAAACATGCTAATTTAAAATTAAATTGCAATAGCAAAAAGTGTTTAGATGATAGAAAATAATTGTTGTGCACTTTTCTAATCAGGATGTGCCACTGGTTGATGATATGATATACTTGCTTTCAAAGATAAACCAAAACAATAACGGACAGCATAATTGTTGGTATCCATCTGACAGTTCTTATTTTGTTATTGGTTTCTATCCATATGGTATAGATATTAAAATATAAAATTCAAATTGTATGTTCTTTCTTTCTTTTTTTTTTTTTTTTTGTTCTTAAAATACATAGTATATGTTTAAGGACAGCAAAATAAGGTCAAATATTTGGATTAAAGTTCTTGATTAATTTACACATTAACTTAATTTACACATTAACTTAATTTACACATTAGCTTAATTTACACATTTACCAAAACAATAACGGACAGCATAATTGTTGGTATCCATCTGACAGTTCTTATTTTGTTATTGGTTTCTATCCATATGGTATAGATATTAAAATATAAAATTCAAATTGTATGTTCTTTCTTTCTTTTTTTTTTTTTTTTTTTTTTTTTGTTCTTAAAATACATAGTATATGTTTAAGGACAGCAAAATAAGGTCAAATATTTGGATTAAAGTTCTTGATTAATTTACACATTTTGTGCATCTTAGGACACAAATCATCTATTTTTACCATGATGTGTGTATGTCTGTAGAGCCCAAAAACTATCCGTCTTATTTTCGCAGTAAATTATCATGGCAGTATTATGTATCACCCAGGAACTAATTCACTAAAAAAAAGAGAATTGCCTTTTCTTTTCCTTTCCCGAAATGACATGTAAAATTCGAAAAACTGTGAAGAATAAATATGTATTAACAATATTAAATAAATGATCGTTTTATATGCAATTTCTGGAAATAAAATTAATAAAAGAAACTTTTAGTACACTAAAGCAGTGGTTCCTAAAGTGAGGTCCGAGATAAACTCTGACAGGAGCCAGCGATTTCTTATTCTGACCTCACAATGAAAGCTGTGCTTAACTTCATTTCCTTCCACCTATTTGTGTGAAACGGCTTTCTTACAGCTCACTTATTTGAAATTCAAGTTGAGGAATATATTAGAAGTTGAGAATGAAATTATCAATAATTGAATCAAACGTTGCTACTCTAATTTATAAAAAACTGCATTATTGTCCTCAATGTTGATTGTTATTACCTTAAAGTTTTTCAATGTTTATATTTAAATACATCTTTTGCAAATTTACTTAACTGGTAATTCTTAATTTCTGATCTCAACAAATGTTACATACTGTAAACAAAATGTTTATTTTATTTTGTATTTAGTATTTTAAGCCAATGTAAATTCATAATGCTCAGAGATTCGCAAATTTCTTTAAATTACAAAAGTATCATTTGGGAATTAATGCACTTGGGATAACTATTTTTTATATATTGCCATATTACTTTCCCTGCAATACATGGTAAGGTATAGGGAAAGTATTGAAATCATGTCGAAAATTGCAGTTCCAAGTCCTCTTTAGCTAAAAAACTACTTGACCAAATTTCACAAAATTTGATAGACAAGTCACTTGTGTGTTACCTTGATGCAGATAAGATTTTGGTACAATTCAGGAAAACAGAACCTGGTTTCTTTTTGCGAAATGACCTGCAAAAATTGTTAAAATCAAATAAAATCTATGTATCAATTAAATGCTTATTTTATACATAATTTTTGACGGTGAAAAGAATAAGATCAACCCCATTACCCCTGGACTACCGTTCTCGAGATATTTAAGTTTTTTCGCATTTTTGTTACGTTAGTTTTAAAAATACATCCAGTTACCAAATGAAAACGAAAACTGAATTAAAAGTGTAAATTCAGTGCAATTCCGAAAAATTATGCGTGTTATTAAGTGCATAGTGTAATTAAACTCAATTTAATGAATTATTAATGAAATAAAGAGAAAATATATATGAATTTGAGCCTGTAGGGAAAGTCATGTGCTGCTCACAGAGTATTTTTTGTTTTATCGAATTGACATCATTTGAAATGCATTAAGTCAGCAAATAAAAAAACTACTAATTCGGTATAATTTGAGGTACTTTATGCGTTATTTTATGTGATAAAACTTATTAAATATAAGTTGTTCAAGAAAAAAATAAATAAAAGCAAAAAATGTAGTTTTTTTGTTTTTAAATACACCCTTTTATTATTTGTATGTAACTTAAACGTATGAAAAATGTATTTATTAAAATGTATGTAACTTGAATGCATGAAAGACAATGACATTCCAAATTTAGACTTTAAAGCTGCTCCAGTTCTCGAGTTATTCCCTCAAAAAATTGAGTGCTTTCCTATGGCCTGATAAGGTTGAAACTACTGGCTCTATAAGCTTGAAATAGGTACCGCAAAAGACGACATACCAAATTTCATGTTACTATAATTCGTGAAAGTTTATTAGTTAGGGCATCAAAAATTTGAATCACACTGACAAACAAACACACACAGGATTAAGTTAAATAAAAGAGTGTAATAATTAATATAAAAAATAATTAGATTTTGTAGAGAATGTCATGTGCTTCATGAGTTAGTTTATGTTTATAAATTAAGTGTATTATGCATTTCTACTGACTTTCTAATATTAGGATCTGTCTAAAGTAGTAGATTTCATGATCTGTAAGATTTTAAATTTATAAATTATAGCAAAGTAAAAATTAAATAGCTTTATTTGAAGAGGAAATGTTTAAAACATGATAATAATGAAATAATTGGTTTCAAGTTTTATAGACCCAAAATATTATATAACGAAAATATGGCTGATAAATTATGTTAGAATGTCTAACTTTTTTCTTTTTACAATTTTAATACACCATTTTGTAATTCTAAATATGTTTGTTCTTAAAGCATATTAATTCAATGTGTGGTTTTACACAACTTTAGTATAATTATTTATATTGGCTTTTGACTAATTTCTGTTATGATTTAAACCCGATATTCAAACCCAGATCCTATGGATCTAGGTCTTGTAAATGACTGGTATTGTGGGACACACAAAAAAAGCCACCTTACTCGCCCCCCCCCCCCCCCATGCCTTTTGCGAAAATCGAATTTGATTGAGTAGCACAGACTTTCAAAGAGGTTTTACTTCCGGGTGAGCCATCCTCTTGCATCGGGCACTAATAGTTGTTGTTGAGACCCAGACCGTCCGACCTACCAGAAAGGTGTAAGGTAACTGTTTGGACGGCCGGGAAGTGCCACCCAATTTAGACCGGAACCCAGTGGGGGAGGCATCCACAGTGACCGTACCCTCCTTCCCCTACCACCAACCTCTCAGAAGGGCTTACGGACCCACATGTTTAACGTGATTGTACTCCGCTTGAACACGGCGTCAGTTGTGGCAGCGTGCAAATCCAGCGCGCAAACCACCGGGCTACCGCGCCCGAAATGTGCCAACAACACGCGGTGTACCCAGGTGGTCACCCACCCAAGTACTAAACGCGCCCGATGCTGCTTGACTTCGGTGATCTAATGGTGTTATTACACGGAGCAATTCCTTCCAGCGATTTTTCAGCAGCACCATACATTTCAATGGGAAGAAATCTTGCCGCCGAATTGCCGCAATTCGCTCGCACTCGGCAATAAAAATTGCTCAATTTCTGAGCGGCGACCTAATCAGAGGACTATAAAATTGGATTTCACTACACTCCTCCTTTCCTCTTCTCATTTGCATTCAAGATGGCGATGGCGACTGTAATGCAAACACGTTGAAGCAGCTCAATTACGTTAGAATCTTGAGATGGATAAAATAATAGAACTTCTACCAAATTACAGATATCTATGGGAAATAAAATATCCAAATTATACGAAAAACACACTAACGAATACTTCCTGAAATCGGCGGCCCTACACAGGGAGGGCCTGTTAGAAAGGAGGGGCTGCTTACAGTATCATTGCCGGGCGGAATTGCTAAAGTCTGGAGATGTAAAAATAATAATAGAACTTTTACCAAATTTCGGACACCTGTGGCATATAAAAGATCCAAATTATACGAAAAAAAACCCCACTAAATAATGCGTCTTGAAATGAACTCGGCGGTATTAGAAAGGAGGGGCCTAAAGTATCATTGCCGGGAGGAATTTCTAAAGTCTGGAGATGGAAAAATGATAATAGAACTTTTAACAAATTACAGACATCTTTAGGATATAAAAGATTCAAATTATACGAAAAACACACTAAAGAATGCTTTTTGAAATGAAATCGGCGAGATTAAAGAGGAGGAGCCTAAAGTATGATTGACGGGCGGAATTGCCGAAGTTCGGCAATAAAAATTGCCCCTAATCAGTGTTATCAGGGGTACGGTAGGGCCGTTGGCGGGGCACTAATAGTGTAGTTTTTCGAAAATTTCTTTGTGAACTTATCAAGTTGAAATTCCATAGTAAAACATCAATTTGACTAAAAAAATGCGTTTCTATGGTTTGTGTAATTAAGCGGGTTTAAATAATATTAAAAGGATATGGTAAAACGATGTTTTTGTGTGTATAACAGTGACGACTGTATACAGAACAGATTATCATCAGGGTCGGATTGAAGCATGAGCTTTTGGGGCTGCAGTCTTGTAGCCTCCGCCAACTTTGTGAATGCTGAATCAAATTATAAGTAGTCTATGAGCTACAGAAAGATGCATTAGAGGGATTTCACCTTTTGGTCTTATAAAAAGAGCTTTGCAATTTCTTTACCGGTTTAAATCAACGTTGGTCGGTCAGTAATGCTTTAGTGGAAGTAAATCTATAGTCGATGTCTTACAATACCTGTAGTCCATCAGGGGCCTACGAAATCATAATCTGGCCCATAATGAATCCCCATCAATTTCGTTTCACTCGGAGAAAAAAGATTCTATCTTCTACTA
Source organism: Amaurobius ferox (assembly GCA_951213105.1). Lineage (NCBI taxonomy): Eukaryota > Metazoa > Arthropoda > Arachnida > Araneae > Amaurobiidae > Amaurobius > Amaurobius ferox. Next base: position 147,735,599 of record OX578135.1, on the reverse strand, counting down.
TCATGTATTTGATTATGTAACTTAGTCAAAGGCAAACGTTTCCGTAGCAATCGCTCGACCGCCACGTTGTGGGTTCGAGCCCCACGTAAAGCATGGATATTTGTGTTGTGGGCGCAATGTGATCTGCCCCCCTCTGGTGCGCCTGGGGCAACGTCAATGGACGGCTAAATGGTTCACACTCTGGCCGCTGTAATAAAGGCGAATGACGAAAGTCAAAAGTGCCTGGCCATTTGATAAAAAAAAATAAATAAATAAAATAAAAAAATTATGTAACTTATAACTGCAATGTGTACGATTTCCATTATTTTAGCATTCAAGCCAGCGTTTCTCAAATTCCCGAGTCCAACAAACACAATGTGAGGTTGTTGGACGTCTTTCTGCAACTCTAAATAATAGCGGCCGACGCGATAATCTCAGACTGAGGACTGATACAATTTCCTCAAGGTACTTTCAATTTCCTAGCCCGAAGTTTTCCGCATAAAAAGCAGGATAAAATTCATTCATGTTGTTTTTCGTAAAGCATGCACGAGGATCAAATCCCGCTCCCCGTCTCTGCGGTTACCTGTCAGTGATAACGTGCATTTGAGGAGAATATGAAGGTCATATTTTTATATTTGCGAAATGCTACTCAATTTTCAATAATACCTTCGTAGTTTCGTAAGTCAGTAAAGTCATAGAATTGATGCAGTCTCTTGGATTTGGTTTTCTGAGTATTTTTAACCCTTACATGATTTTATTTATGAATTGTTATATGTTGTCTGATCTGTTGTCAGGCATGTCTTTGGCTGATACCGCGAGGAACTATTTCTCAACTGCCTTCTGCAATCAATAGGAAGGGAATAGCATGCTAAGAGATGAGTTGTTGTTGAAACCCAGACCGTCCGACCTACCAGAAAGGGCTAAGAGATGAGTGTCATAGTTTCTTGCAGGCACATGCAAAACTACTGTAAAACATTGTGAATACAAAATCTTGCAGTTGTTTATAATGAACCCCCCCCCCCCCCCCCGCCATAAACACCAAGCACCAAGAGCTCCTTGAAAAGACGGTTCTGTACCTTGTTAGTAAATGTTTTTGTACATGCTACTGTTCAATGCAACGTTTTTTGTAACCATGGACCTAAATGGGGGTATTTTGAAGATGAAGAGGATATCATAATCAAATTAGTGTTGAAGACCCAGACCGTCCGACTCACCCGAGGGCCAGAGCAGCTATTTGTACGGTCGGAACCAAATTATTGTGCAAAAATTGCAGAACATCACTGTACACTCTAATTCATGTTTAATTGACATACAACCTAACCTTTCACAGACGAATTTTTATGCACTCAGGGAATCTATCTACACAAGATCAAGTTTTCACCTTTCTGGTAGGTCGGACGGTCTGGGTCTCAACAATAACAACACAAGATCAAGTATATATCGATATGGCTAAAATCTACCAACTGGCATTGGAAGAAAATGATGCCATTTGCATGTCTTAGAAAAATATTGCGATGACCATTTGGAACATATTGGGGGGGAACGATTGATACTAATAAACTCCTAGCTTGAAAACTATAAATTACATATTTATACATAATTCGTTTGCAAATTACAATGTGATCTTGGTGCGGAGGCGTTCTGCTCCGTACTATTTACTATTTTGTTTAGAAATCACCTATACTACTCATATGGTTTTCTCAAAAGGGCTTCAATATAAACCGACTTTTCTCTTCAGAGTTTTATCATTTATAATTTTACTTTTAGTGTGCATTATTTCTCTGTTTAGTTTTACAATAACATTTCTACTTTCTATCTGAGCTAATTTACAACCTTTCTGTATTTAATTATATTACTTGTTTTAAAAATATTTTATTTTTACTCTTTAAATCTATCTTTAAAATAAAAATTATTATTTGAATTGTTGATGGTTTTTAATTCCGTAGAAAATGCAATCTTGATATCCTTTGCATCTGGCAACCGAGTAAAATCCTGTAAGCTACTGCCATCTGTCGACGGAAAGTTCTACCTTCTCCACCGTGCCAGCCCACTGTTTACCATATCGGCGTCTGCGTTCAGCTGTAACCTTGATCATATGCGACGGCTTACATATCTGCCTTTTTATCTTTGCATAGGAAGGAGCATCATAAGAGTGAGTTGTTCTCTCTTATCATAACATTTGGCGGGAAATGTGTATCGCGCTTGGCGCTGATTCTTGAAACTTCGTTTTCTGTAAACTAAATTTTCAGTGAAAATAATTTTGGTAGACCTAGACGCTGACATTTTGCGCATTAAACGATACTGCTAAAGGCGCTCGTCGTATTAAAGAGAAAGAGGGGGTGCGATAATTCATTTACTGAGACTTTGCATTGTTTGTTTTTCTTTCGGGATCGGACCGAAAACTTTCGCAAACATGCTTTTCGCGTCGATTTTGTCTTTTCAACTTTATGTAGTTTAATAAATAATTTTTATTTCTTTATTTCTAAAATTCAGTTAGAAAAACATTTAAAAAATATATTAAAACTTTTAATTAAATTTTGTGATACAAAATGTATTTACATTATATTAATTAATGTTTTATCAATGATTTGATATAGACTTATTTATATTTTCATACTAAAACTATGGAAATTTACTTGAAAGATCAGCATATTTTATATATTTTTTGCCATTTCTACAACTCATATATAAGATTTGAGCCATTATTTAAACATTTTATTTAGTTCTATATAAAATATTTATGTTGATTTACTTTAATTTGATTTTAAACGAAATTATACTCAATCTTTATAAATCTTGTCCATTTGATTAAAAATAATTCTTGTAATAATGTTTAATATTATTTTGTTATTTTCTTATTGAATTTTATTTTGTAATAAATTTGTAATTTAAAACAATTCCTTGATTTTGTGTTGCTATTTCAGTGTTTTATAAAAAGTAAATAACAAATAAAGTAACAATAAAACATCAAAATCGTTTACCATGAAAATCATAATCTGTGCGATTTTCATTCTTTAAAAATGAAAGTGAAACTAACTTGGAATTTTTCCAGTACAGAAACATTCTGAAACTATTTAAATGGCTGGATACTTGTTATAAAAATAATTCACCAGAACTTTTAATGCTGATTGTTTTCGTATTTTTATTCGTAGTTATGCCGCGCGTAGTTTAAACTTTATTACAGTCTGTTTATATTGCGCTCTTTATCGGCTGATTCCGCTTTAAATAGTTTCGATTTCGATTATCATGCCGCGCTTTTTCGATTCTTGCTTCACTACTACACACACACACAGAGTACCTCATTTTATTCGATTATCCGAAAGGGGTTTTATCATTATTTTATTTCATTTTCTATATAAATGGAGATTTTATAGAATAATGATTTGTATTTATGGAATGAAATGCATTTGTGGAATTCGGATTATCGATCCGATCTACATTGTTGAGAAAACAATATTATTTATAATAAAACATGCATGTACATCTATTTCAAACTATTTTTTAGTAGTTTAATTTTGCTTAAAATTAGCTCTCGTTTTTTTTTTTTATTGATTTTACTAAATTAAATCCACTGTTACGGAATTTTATAATTTATTATCCTTTGTTAAAATAATGAATTAAAAATAGTTTCGGAATATTCATTATGTTTTACAAAAATTCGTAGTGGTAAATTATTCTTATTTTCTAATTGAATTGATTTTGGCGCTTTGATCGGTCAAAACATTTTGACTTTATTGTATAATTTCAATATGTTTACGTCGCACTTCAGTTTACTCAATTTATTATGAAAATCAATTAGTTTCGGTTTCGTATATCTCTCTTCGAGACGGCGGAAAATTTCCGATTTTGCCAAATAGTGAAGTTTATTATTTTGGCTTTTTGTTTAAAGTTTACGTTAAAGATACTTAGAGAAAATTTAAACGACCTATTGTAATGGCGTTTTGTGCACATATTCCCTATTTTATATTAGACTTCATGTTACCGATAAAAACGATTTCTAAAACAACAAATTTTTCGGCATACGAACGATTTACTTAAATTTTAACTTTGTATTGTACCAAATTTCAGTTCAACAAAATTGGACTACAACAAAATAATTTGTATAAGCCTATAAATTTCGGTGTAATGTGGTATAACCTGTAATAGCATCATCATTAGAGGTTATTGTTGCAATTCGATTGTTGTACATTTCAGCCTTAACGTTTTTTTATGCTCTGAATGAAAAGTTTGAGACAAATCGTTTTATCGTTAAAGTTAAATAAAATATCTGTAAAAGAAAAACGGAGGATGGCTCTTTAGGATAAGTACATTATAACATTTAATCGATATGAGCAAATATCTACGTTTAATTTTTCATTGTCCAAGATCTTCAAGAATTTGTGTCTGTCCCCTAGTCTTCTGTCGCAAGTGGGAGTGGTCAGGTGGATCTCCTGGGAAGCAGGCCGCGGCAAGCAGCACTGCTAAAGGACACTTCCTCCCCCCCCCCCCTTCTCCTGGTACGTGTCCCCATCAGGCTACAGGGGGAGAAAGTGATGGGGAGGGGGACGCGCGAAATCACTGGACTGTAGTAGGATGGAACGAACGGTTGCTCGCTGGGGAGGGAATGAGGAGAACGATCTATCTATCTGGATGACGTCCTATGACTCTTTAGTTCAAAAGATCTTGCCCAGTTTCTGACTGCTTTTGGATTGAACATTGTTGTGCAAGGATTTAACTGTTAGGACAATAGAAAGTGAAATTTTGTAGTATTAAATTATGTAATGTTTTATGTAAGGTTATATCAAAGGAACACCATCGATCAAATGTTTTTATTTACTAATTCAGTGCAAAGGCGTATCATCCAATTATTTTCTGTTTGTGATTTTTTTCTTTTTTTTTTTATCCTTAATTCCATAATTGTTGTTTCAGGTAAATAAATAAGTTCGAATCGAAGTGTAATAGATTGCAAAATATAACGCTTTTACTTTTTCATATATTGTAGAATAATATAGGAAGGTGCCAAGCTCATACCAAGTATTTTTACGTGCGTGTGAAGTATAACTCAAGGACGAATGCATGTATTGCCATGAAATTTTATGTGTGGATATATGGATATATTATGTAAAAAACTAGAACTAGCTAGAAAATTACATTATTCAACATATAAGATTTTCAATAGAGTGGTGTTTGTTCTCTATGGAGAAACGAATATAATTTTCAAAACAATGATAGTAGTATAGTCTATGCGGGGGGGGGGGGGGGAATAGTTTGAGCTACGCTATATATATAACGAGCATTAAAATAGTATGTATTTATACAAATCAGTCGAAAGCTTTTAATTCCTTTGCGAAGTGGCTTGAACGATCTGTTTTCAACTTGAAAAAATACATTCGTAAAGAATTAAAAAAATATCTTATGGCAAATATCTTATATATGGCAAAGGTGAGTAGAAGCAAGTATTTAACAATAGAGAATTAATGATTATTTTCATATTGGCAGAACTCGTTTAAAATAGGCGTTCTTTAGGCTCATATCATGTTCCCATTGCAGATAGCAGCCTTCCTCGACTGATTTTGCATTTTTTAGCTCTTTGTAGCATGCTATTGTCGATACCTAGGTATAGGCGGTTCTGTTCTGAAAAGCGGGTTATCGTCTATTCCGTAAAGAGTACAAAACGGATTCGTGGATGCTGGTATCTGCAATGGGAACGCAATTCTAATGACTTTATTTACACAGATAAAAGCATCAACGAAAATTTTTGTTCAAACTTTTGTTTACAGTAATGATAACTCGAATGTTTAGTTTTTCATTAATTTTGTATTTCGTGTTAATTTTGTATTTCTTAGCGCCTTTTTATCAACGCGTGAAAATAAAAATAAAAATTCGCAAAAATAATATAAAAAATAAAAGTATGACCAGAACATGTTGTTACAGCATGATTGCCGTTATAATTTTAGTGTTTTATTTACTGCAAACGTGTAAATTTGACCTACAACTCGATTTTGAATTGGGGACCCAGTTAAGTTACAATACTTTCCCTATGCATATACTATGTATTACAGGGAAAGTAAAAAATTAATTAATGTCTCACAAATTATGTTAATCCATTACATAATATATTTTACAGTATGTTTAATCGTGTGCCCGATAGCGATTTTACAAACACTCTAAACTATATACTCATCTCTATATTATTGACAATAGAGAACATGAGAAAATCAATTTGCTAATTTCTTGGAGATAATTCTTGAATTCAGAACACAGACGTCGGCCGATAAGAATTTTAGACAAGAAAAGAATTAAAAAAAAAGATCCTTGTTTACTTTTGCAATTTACAATATCGTCGAAGTCTACAGTTTAGTTTTGTTTACACTACCTTTAGTTTTGATTATACTGGAAAACGTATCCCAGGTACTTTGCCTGTAAATCTATTTTCATAGCAATGTCAGTCATATGGTGGGGAAGTATACGTTTTGAAATGAATTTGAATTGCTTTGAAAATATTAAATTTCTGAATTCAGAATAGATTAGTCCGGGACACCATTCGAGTGGGAGGAGCCAAGAAAGGACCCGGCCCCTAATTTATTATTTTTATTTTGAAGGGACGACAAGAAAAATTCACAAGGAGGTAAAATAAAATAGAGAGGGGGTCCGGAATATTTATAGGGGGTCAAAATTTGTTTTTTGGATGACCCCGTTCCTTTTGTTATTTATATTGATTGAAATAGGATACACCCGATTCATCGCCTGAAATAATATATGGGATCAATGCCTACTCAAATACATCGGTTGTGTAATTTTAATTTCCTTCTTATTTATTTATTTGATGTATTTTTAAATGGTGGGAAAACTCATCAAAATTTGAGAAAAAGAAACTTATGTATTTAACACATGATTTTCAATGCAAATAAATACATTTCGATATTCTGGGACAGCAACAAAAATTAAAGTTTTTCATGACTTGATCTTGTTGAAAGTCAATGGGTTAAACACTGTTATTTTTTTTTCCTTTATGGAGAATAAAATAAGTATACACAGTTTCATGAAAATAATTTAATTCTTTCAAAAAATATAACGCTCTTTGTGAAAAATTTAAATTTCTATTATCTCTAGAATGATTCAGAATAGCTGGTAAAGAATAATTTCAATTAATTTCAGGTTAAAAGCATTTACAAAGCTCATATGTAATTTTTTGTTTATCATTTTGAATTAAAAACTTGCAATATATTTAGAACGATGAATATTAGAGTGCTATAACTGATGCTATTCGCTTTCAAATAAAAATTCACGTATAAATTGACTACTCGTTTAAGAATTTTACTTATCCCTTATTGAAAGCTGTAGGAAGAGCACATGTGAAACTATAAATAAAATAAACCCAACGTTTGGCTTGAGGTTGATTCCCTTATAAATAAAACAGGTACTAAACGGGTACTAAATACCCCTTTCCCTGTTCCACATATAAGATAAGCATTTGAAATCTGGATATCATGTTGAGAAAGCCATGATTAAGTCTGTAACTACACCCAATAATGAAATTAATATTTAAATTAAAAATAAAATCATATATGTAATATAGGTACTAAACCTCTTGTTCCCTGCATTAACATATATGGTGTAAGTGCATAAATAGTGAATGAGCTGAATAGATTTAGACTGATACGTCAACAAATGGAGCTAGGCATGTACTGGTTCTCAAAAATTGTGAGAATATCACACAAGAAAAATACAATATGATAAAAGTGAAAACTATTTCCGAAACTATCTACGTTCTCAAGGGCCATACTTAGTTCGGTAATACTAAAATTCTACGTTTCTGTATGCGTAACTGTAAATTTTATTACAGAAATTATTCACATGGCCCGACGTAGAAGAATGGAGATTTTTGGAATAGAATTAACAATAATCAGTAAAAAATAAATATCAAAATACATAAGCCAGTTCAATGCCATTGTATAATAATATAATAACATCTAAATAATTTCAATTTGAATAAGAATAAAATAACATAAAATGTGTTACCATTGCCACCTGAAACTGTCGAATGGAATGTAGGAAGAGTCTGGGAGCCAACTTAAAAAGGTTACAGTTAAAGTTATAATCTAAGATTGTAACATGGTGAATAGAAAATGCTTAATCATCTATGTTCGAAAAAATTAATTAATTAATTAATCAAATAATTGATTCTTGAATATTTTTTTCAAACATGGTGAACTTAACTATTTGATTCGCATTAGCTGATTATTAATGATATTTTTAAACACTGATTTTGAAAGGTTTGATAAAAAATGTTGAAGTTTGTTGACTATATGCAGCTGTTTTGTCATAAATTTTAAATTTGAGATTATCTTCATTTTGAAATTGTAAACTAACTTCAAGGTAGTTGATCCAGGATGATGAATAAACATTTTCAATAAGTTGTAGATTGGGGGGATAAAATTGAAAGTTTAGCATTGGTGCATCTTTAGTAATTTTTATAGTAATGAGATCACCAATGAATCTGTACATGATATGACTATGGGAAGTGGTGCTTAATTTCATAATAGTGTAGATATAAGTCGGCCAGAATGGTGGATGAGATTCCTCCCTGTGGAATTCCCATTTTTAATTTGTAAATGCTATTAACCTGAGATAAATATTGAGTGAATAGAATGAATTTTAATAAAGTTTTAAATTTTGGTACAGTGATGTTTTTTAGATTGAGCGAATTGTTCAAAAATTATTATGACTTTATATAAATCATGTATGTCAATGTTATTAAATGTATATATATATATATGTATGTATGTGTGTGTGTATATATATATATATATATTTTATTTTATTTTTTTTTTAATTTTTTTTTTTACGCGCGACCACTCTGAAAAATCTATAGATATCCTGCGTTTAATAAATGGAATAATCGTGTAGAATTTCGTCCAACTAGCTCGATTTATTTGAAAGATATTGTGCCTAATGATAAACGTGTAATGATCATTGAAAAAACTAATTGATTCTCATTCAGATATGCTCTAAACGTATATATCCATTAAAACCGGTTCCGGGTCTTTGACCACATTACAATACTTTTCTTTCATATGCACTATATTGTAGAAAAATAATAAATCTGATATGTCCCTTTACATATCTTACTATGTATTCCAAGGAAAATAAAAACTTCAAACTAAAATTTGTAAAGAACCTTGCTTGCCATTCCAACTTGGAATAGAACCATAGATATTCGAACTAGCCGACGCTCTATCTTTGAGCTACTCGGACGGAATTGCAAGCTCTTATCGAAGTGGACTCTGCATTCTCCACTCTCTAATGTTAAATTGACGTACAATTGAAAATCTGACTGACCACCTCCTGTTATTTTTTTCTCAGGTAAGCCTCCTGATGCTATTTTTATCTTTCAGGTTAACATCCCGCGTAATCATTGTCCTCCCGATTTGAAATCAGCGCTCTTTATTCCAAAGTCCACTGAATCCGTGCTAGTCGTACTAGGGTCATTTTCAGACCTCCTATATCTTTGCATTAACCTATAGTGTAGATTTGTTAGGGCGCCATTGTAAAGAACCTTGCCGCCCCAACCGGACATCGAACCCTGGATCTCCGAACTGGCCAGCCGACGCAGCTACTCGAACGGAATTGCAAGCTCTTATCGAAATGGACTCTGCAAACTCCTGGGAACAGTGTTATTTTCAGGCATACATCGCTCCCCGGAGACATTTTTTATTAACTTAGTTTCTATTTTATGTAACAGCATTTAGATATATTTATATAGGGCAAATAGGAAACGTCCCCCCCCCCCCCCCCCCCAAGTTTCATACCCAAAAGTCCTGAAAGACTGCCTGCTTGGGAGCAGTTTATCCTAGCGTAGTCGAAGGGTTGCATTCGATTTGTTATCAAAAATTACATTTATCACTCGGAATTTAAATTGACAAAGTTAAGCAAATTGATTTCTTTATTCTTTTCCCATTTTTGAAGGGCATTTCGGGTCATTTGCACTATTTCTATTTGTGTCACAATCTAGTTACTATCAAATTAATGTGTAGTATATATCAAACTGCCAAATTTGAGGATAATCTGTCGAATTATTATTAAATTAAAATGTATACAAATTTCTGCGACAATATGCATACACAGACGTCACAATCAAATGAGTCGATGCTCAAATGATATGTAAATCCATCATAAAATCTTAAATGTTTAACTCCATTGCAACAGGGAAGTGAAATTATCGAATCGACACAACAAATAAATAAATAAGCAAATCCAGTTTTAATAAAATAAACTGGCGACACGTCTATGATTAAAAAGATTAAAAGTACTGAAATATAAGAGTTTTATTTTTCATAATTGGGGGATGTAAAAATACAAGAAAAAAAGTCTTAGGATTTAGGAAGAGCACCAGTATATTGGAAATTTATTTAAGGCCAAATTACAAACTAAATTTGCATACTAAAGTTTCCGGTCGTCCCTTCTAACAGCTCTATTTAATTCTCAATTATTTAGTTTTATAAGTTTTTTCTGTTGTTATAATATCAATTTTTCAACATTTCTTCAAATATATATATTTTTTTCTCATAGTGACCCATCCTCCTAAATTCCTAAATTTAGGAAACATTAAATTTTACAATTTACGAGTCAAGTGAAATAAAAAAAATCACCTTTTCTTTTCCCTAAAAAATTCTGGTTACGCCCCAGAGTTTGGTGGAGACCCATGGATGGTTACATGATTTTCTTTTTTACTTTTCTTTTTTTTAATAGGCAAAAGAAATAGCAGATTTTAAAATGATTTTGATTCACAAATTCACATACAATGAATATTTATTTTGCAAATAGACAATAAACAAGTGTTTCCGCGAGTACAAAATATTTTAAATAAAATATTTAGATTTAACAAAAAAATCATTCTTTTTATCAAAATTTTTTTTGAAGCATTTTTTCTCCTCGGGATTTGCTAAATAGCGCTTAGATGATGACTGGCGTGCTTTCAACATCAAGTTTCGGATGAGAAAGGAGGGCTAACCAAAAATAACTTCTAATTTTTTAAATTTTTATTTTATCATTTTGGTTTCAAAAATATTTATTTTCCGTGAAACATATATATTTTTTTAGATTGGCTATAAATAGAGCTTTGGTGATAACTGGTATGGATTCAACATCAAATTCTGAAGGCGATAGAGTGGTTCACTAAGAATTTCCACATTCAGTTCCTTTTCTACTTCCAGTTTAAAAAGTTTTATAAAAATATTTATTTAACAAAATTGTCTATAAATAGAGCTTATATAATGACTGACATGGATTCATCATCAAATTCCTGAGAGGATATGTGACTTACTATGGATTGCCACTTCTGGTTCTGAAAATGTCACATCCGATTCAACAATTTACATTTGCATTGCAATATCTATTTCTTAGGATCAGCTATAGATAAGCTTAGATAACGACTGATATAAGATTCAGTAACAAATTCCGGAGGGGATAGAAGGATTCATTGAGAATTTCTACATTTAAACTAATTTAATTATTCAGAACTTTTAAACTAATTCAAATCTCCACGAGGTTTATTATCCCGTAGTCTGTACCGAATTTCACAGAAACTCTTAACATCCGATTCGGCGAATCTAGATATTTTTAAATTGGCCAAATGCCGAACTGGTTGTTTAAAATATCTAGTATGGAATATAGTATAAAATATCTAGTAATATATGAACACTACTGCTTATACGTCAAAATGGACAATTTTCGAGAAAACAATATATTCTGTATGCAATATGAGAAAGTAAAAGTAAGTAAAAGAAAGTAATGCAATATGAAAAAGTATGCATGTATGAGAAAGTAAAAATTATGTTGTGTAAATATTATGTTTTTGACAGAATTAATAGCGAACGCGTTACATTCGTTTGTCCCTTGGACTTTATGTGAGAATAGTCTGTTTCCATTCATATCCAGGCGTACACAGATTAAAATTCACATTTTCAGTAATTCCGAACGTCAATCTCTATTGGGGATTTTCAAAAAAGAAATTCTAATTCTTATGCCCCAGTTTGTCTTCGAGGGGAAAAAACTGTTTTGTTTGTCTTCAGCTTTATAAAATAATTATAGATTGTGAATTTTTAAATAGTATGACCACTATTTTATACCGCTCAACCCCCCCCCCCCCTCAACCTCCAAATCTCAACACGAGACCAACGATCTACCGACTGAGCTACCAAAGGACGCTTCGATGTTGCCAAAGGCTTTTCGGTAGCGAAAATAAATTTAGTAATGTTATCCAACACTCCATTTATTTTCATACATTATTATAAATATTTAATAAATAATTTCGCCTAATAAATTTTGCTATCCTGTAAAATTTCCACTCACACGCCATGATTGTCGATTCCCCAATATTTTCAATCCTGTTTAAAATTCATGCATTCCTTTCGGCTTGAATTTACGTTCCATAACTGTATTCCCCCCTTCCATTTTACTTTGACATCATTATTTCCGGTAATCTTTTTCAAAGCAACACCTGTTACAAGCTTTCGCACCATCTTCTAAAATAAGCCGTGTATTTTAGGAAATTGTTAAGCGCGCGTCTTTGGCGAATGGGAATTTTTTGAAATTTACGGCTTTTGAGAAGTGTTCTCTGCGATGAAACGAACTGCTACAAAGAACAAAATTCAAAACTTTTGTTGGGAAAGTTTTATGACTTTTAGTTTCATAAATTGCAGCATGTAGCACATCCGAAATTTAAATTTTGATGCACTCGTTTATTCTTAATTAGTACGCATATAAATATATTCAGTAGCTTGCACGAGGGTTTCGCCAGAAAAGCTGGAGGGGGAGGAGAGATTGAGTGTACTTAAAAGTCAGTTTTAAAGATAAGGCTAACTGCACTTTTGCGGGGTCAAGGAAAGCGTAACATTTAAGTCACATTTCGTTTGCAGAGAAATAATATCGAGACCAAGTTGAGCCATGTTGTTGAGCCCAGGACACATATTGTGAAAGATCCAGACACTGACCACTAGCAATTTTACACGCGCTTCGCGCGTTCTCAATGGCTAGTGGTCACTAAATGTGACACCTATAAAAGTTGCTGATAACCAGATTCAATTATTGGTATGAAAGTATATCGAATTGTGTATTTATTGTTTCTGAGAGGCAAAGTGGTGTAAGTGTCTCACTAATATATTTTTGTATAGTCACCCTAATTCGATTTTTCGATTGTTTCATTAATATAGTATTGGAACGGATCGAATGGGACCAAAATCGAGATTCTGGTTCGAGTGGAAGTGCTCGATCATTTTCAAAAGTGGTTTGATTTATTTTTAATTATTCCTTTTGCATTGTCACCCCTAATTCGAATTTTCGAAATAGGTTTCTTTCGTTGACCAGGAAGCTGAGACGAGTCGAATGAGACCAAATACCTAGAATGGAATTGCTCGATATACTTTTCAGCGTCACCCTTAATTTGAAATTTTGAAACTTTAGATGTTTTCCTTCGTCCCGAAGCTGAGACGGATCAAATGACACCAAAAACCAAGATTCTAGCTATAGTGGGTGCTTGATAATTTGATACAACACCTCTTCAGGCAGTTCAGTGCATATTGATATTTAGATAAAAACTTTGCATTCATTAATTTCTATATTTTGACTTTTCAATTTGTAAAAAACCTTGTTGCCCTAACCTGGAATTGAATCACGGATTTTCGTACTAGCCTGCAGACTCGAGCTGCTGAGATGAAATTGAAGCTCTTATCTTATAAGTGGACTCTGCAAATTCGATAAAAAAAAAATCTTCTCAGCTGGAAATCGAACCATCTATCTGCGGCTGGTTAGTCAATGCTCTATCCGTTTATTGTAATTGAGACGATTATGCTTTATTTATATATTTCAAGTGAACCTCATATAAAAAATCACAAGAACCTGCCAAAAAGGGGCAAACCATAAGTAATTTCGAATTTTGAAACTTTGTGTATTCCGTGCTAAATTATGAACTAATTTTATGCCGGCTACGTGGAAGGACTGCAATTGTGAGTTCCGTCTGTAGTTCGCAAAATGGCTGCAGATAGTAAGTTTTTTTTTTTTGCTGATATTACTGTTAACTATTATTCCATGCTGATGAGCACATGATAAGCGCGAGACCAGGCCATGGATACTGTTATCTTCCATGGGAATGTCTTCCTGAACCTTATTTAGATTTCAGGTCGAAGTGAAACTTCTGATCTATAATACCACTAAATTCATCCGATTTTTTATATATACAGGACATCATCATATTCTTCATAACTCTCTGCGAATTGAAACTCTGCCATAAATCTTACTATCTTGAGGTTGGGAAAGTTACAAATTCGGTATTTCATACTTCATTCATTCAGTACATCTAATCTTCAGGGTTAAGTTGCTCAGGCGCCATTGTAAAGAACTCTTGTTTGAACAGAGAATCAAACCCAGAAACCCTCAATGCATGGGCTCCAGAGGTATAGGTGGTACAAGAAAATAAATAAATAATCTCACTTTTCTTTCCTTGGATCTTCAAACCTTTTTTTCTTAAATAAATATATATATATATATATATATATATATATATATATATATATATATATATATATATATATATATATATATATATATATATATATGTACTACATAAGAAATAGAAAAATGAAGAATGACAATGTATCAAAATTTCGCCGGGGGGGATTGTGACCCCCCACTTCCCGGTTTAGCCAGCTTCATGTCATGACGACACTCCCGGAAGCGGATACAATGTCGCAAACCAAGTACATATACTAAAACTAAAAATGTAAAAAAGTTGAACTTTTTTACATTTTTAGTTTTAGTATATGTACTTGGTTTGCGATATTGTATCCGCTTCCGGGAGTGTCGTCATGACAGGAAGCTGGTTAAACCGGGAAGTGGGGGTTAGTATATGCACTTGGTTTGCGACATTGTATCCGCTTCCGGGAGTGTCGTCATGACATGAAGCTGGCTAAACCGGGAAGTGGGGGTCACAATCCCCCCCGGCGAAATTTTGATACATTGTCATTCTTCATTTTTCTATTTCTTACGTAGTATATAAATGTACTTGTTTGAGCAGCTTAGCGCCTTTGGGTATATTTTCAGTAGATTGTTTTAGATGAGGTTAATAGTTATATATATATATATATATATATATATATATATATATATATACGAGAAAATAGAAAACGCTTTTATTAAAATTATTTTATATTATTTATAATGTTTTATAATATATTTAAATTATAAAAAATGTATGTATAAAATCTACTTCAACTAGTAAGAAGAAAAATTAGGACTAGACATAAAGTTAACCCCTTTCTATTAAAATGTTTTTGAAAGTGCACAGAAAAATTTTATGGCACAGGCAAATTTAAAAATGAACGGCATATGGCAAAAATATAAACGTTCATTTAAAATGCATTCAACATTCATAAAAGTAGTTGTTTTAGATATTTCTATTAAATACACATTTATTTCCATTAAAGAACACGAATTCATAATGTCTTTTTTCCAATTTCTTACCTTCTCCGATACACATTATGCAATTCATAATTCAGAATTTTGTTGGAAATGAAAATATGCAAAAATTACGAAAGTTTCAAACCGTAGGAGTGGCAGATCACAGTCGTCCGGAGGCAAATATAAATATTATTGAAATTGACGGTGGTAGGAGTGGTACAGGTCAAAATCTCGCTAAGAGTCCCAAGAATAGAAATTTCACCTGCCACTGCTGTTTTCTCAAGTGGGCTAAAATGTGAGTTGGGCCGAGTCCATGCTCGAATTTTCTTGTGCACATTCGAACATGGTCCGCGTACTGTGGATCGAATGAAAAAACGATCCGGTATTTTCTCAAGCGTACATTTTTGTCTCCGTATATACTATTGTTTTTCTTTATTACGAATCTGAAATAAGCAATTTTCTCAAACAGTATAAGTTTCAACATTTTCCGCTAGGGGTCAACTTAGCGCTACAAGTGCTGAAATTAGGTGAAATATACATTTGACACTTTAATGATGAATTTATGAATTTATAAACTCACAACAGACGTTTAATGTTATGTCTCTGCTTATACGAACAGCACAGTGACTCCTACCTACCTGAAGGTGCTTTTCCTTGAGAAGCTGTTCAATAAAAACTATAGCAATTACGTTGTTTTGCCTCGGAAGTTCGAAAAAATAATAAAATTTATGGATCACATTTCCGGGTTTAAGTTTCGAAATTACAAATTTTGAAATCCCTTGAGTTTGGTTCATTTCACCACTTTTAGTTCAAAATTTCTTCTGGTGGTCATTTTATAAACTATTATTTGTATGACATCGTTTCTACATATTTTGGAGAATATTCTTATTAAGTTTAATTGCATTTTGGCTAGTCCTCTACAATAAGGTTTTGAAATATACTTTAATTATGACTTTGTACAATTACATTATTCAGATTTAAGCTTTTGTTAAATGTATTAAACAATATACAAGGTTCTTTAAAAACAAATTTTACAATTTCATAAATCGAAGCTCCCTTTTCCATTTCTATCTAACCTGATTCCCCGTTTCATGGTGGTTTTTCAATGTTTGCACGCAAAATCTATTGAGCAATTCATTCTTATGATCCTTTCTCAAATATATAAAATCGAGCGTATTTAATTTACTAAAGATGAGTACAATATCAGCGTATATTAGATTGCAATTAAAGGGTTATTTGAAAATTATGTTTAGCAAAAATACTGCAACATTTCGGTATTTTTTATTGTATTTGTGATATGCCATTCCGGAAGCCGAGAGGTCTAAGGTAAGCGTTGCCTCTTGCTCTCTCGACTGCCGGGATCGTGAGTTCGAATCCTACCTGCGGGCAATTTGAGATTTAATGCGAGACTGGGGTTCCCTCAAAAGCCCAGTTAGTTTAGTCAGTAGATGGTCTCGATATCAGGTTTGATACCAGTTCTCGATATCAGGATCCAGATATCAGGTTTGAGACTAGACCTCAATGATTGCAGCTTTTCGCCAATCTCTTTTAATTTGTTATTTCTCGTCTTACAATTTTTTTTCCGTGCTTCAGGGTGACAGTATTGCTCAGGCGTCGGTATGAAGCTATACCCAGGAAACTCAATACACTACTAAATCTCGATAACATCGCTGCACCAATCCGCTATCCGGGATCGGAAAAATACGTGGCAGATTTTCCTTTTAAATTTAAAAATTACTTTTCCTACGTACATAGTATTGTAAAGTATTGTATCTAAGGTCAAAAATTCGAATTCGAGTTTTCGACGGAAGAGCACGTTTTAAGCATCCCTGAACTTGAATTGAACATTTTTGAAGTGATATATATTAGTGTGTGTATGAGTGTTAGTGTGTGAGTATGTTAGTGTATGTGTGTGTATGAATGTTAGTGTGTGTGTATGAGTGTTAGTGTGAGTGTATGTGTATGAGTGTGAGTATGTTAGTGTGTGTGTGTGAGTGTTAGTGTGTGTGTGTATGAGTGTTAGTATGTGTGTGTATGAATGTTAGTGTGTGTATGAGCGTCAGTGTGTGTGTGTATGTATGAGTGTTAGTGTGTGTGTAAGTATGAGTGTTAGTGTGTGTGTGTGTATGAGTGTTAGTGTGTGAGTATGTTAGTGCGTGTGTTCGTGAGTTTGAGGACGCGGTATCTGACGAATGAATGGAGCATTTCGAAAATAATTTGGTAAGATTATTGCAATCAGTGTAAAATGGAACCCTGTTGATTTTAAACGCAACCCAACATTCAAAAGACCCCGTCATAATTTTCGAATAAATTTATCAAAAAAATTATTAAAATATTAGAACTTTTAATAATAATAAATACATGATCCTGTCAGAAGTATTTTTTTATAAAACGAATAATACAAATTTTAGAGAGCTAACATGAACCGTTCCTGAAATATTGCACGTTTTACAAATACATTTTGTTAAAAAAATTACATAAAATTAAAAAGGGAGTTAGTATTCTCCAATAGACTCAATTTTTCCATATGCAGTAGTATGCAACACATCTGTTAACATCATTCTCGTGGCTTCAATTCGTTTCATTTATGAGAGAAGATACTTTTTGTAATATATATTTTGACGCCCAACAATTCGTTAGTAGTCACTTATTTCACGAGATATTAATGAAATGCCAAATACATTTTGATGAGAATTTTGCAAGTGAGTATGAACAAGTTATTCCGTTTGGACAAATAAGTTGCCAAAAGTGGTCAATTTCAATTTACGTGATGTTAATTCAATGTCAAAAACTTTGTTGTGGATTTTGTACATTTCACTGTGGAAAAAATTAGAGTCATTGCATTATGTAGAGAAAGTCATGTGCTGCCCTCATCAGATTTTCTTTTTAAACATCGTGTGTTAATAAGATAAATCAGTATTTATGCTGTAGTATCTAATAGAAATTATAATCATTTAATTGTCAACTATTTAATAGTATACTTAAGCTCATATTGCAGTCATACTTCCTCTTATGCTGCAAGACTCTTCGTGTCGAAGTCTATTAAGATAGCGAAGATTCTTGCCTAACATGCGATGTTCAAAAAAGTAGCAGTAGTTTCCTTTCATCTAAGTAGAACCTTTTAAAAATATTTCTCGAAAAAATTTTTTTTTCTTTTAAACTGTAACAGTTGTACTACTTCTAATGCATGGAAATAGTTCTCAGTTTTAACCACAATAGAATCCAAATCGCGTTTTTTTTTTTTTTTTTTTTGGATTTTTGGAAGCTGGGTGGGTGGGGGATTATTACGACTGAAATTGCTAGATGGTATAAATTTATATTTTATTGGCGTGAATACTTTAAATTGAACTAAGGATAACTTTATGAAATGCTCTTTAAGAAAACAAAAGGAGCCTCCCCAACTATGCTAAAGTAAGCCGTTCTCTATTTCTTTCTTTCTTTTTTCTTTCTTCCTTTGGTGATTTGGCGTCACTAAAAAAAGTTGCCTTACGAAATTTTAAATTTCTGAACAGAAAATTCAAAATGATTTTCAACGAGTTCTCATTTTATTAAAACAAATGTGTGATAAACTGGATTTTTATTTCAGTGATCATAAATAAAACTTTCTTGAGACGTAGTCTCCACTCGACTTTCTTATACATTCATATTCGATTAAATTCTACTTTTATTTCAATCATTATCAGAGAAGAAGATTTATTTTTTAATATGATATATATAAATATAATAAAAAAAAATTAATATATTTAAATATATCATATTCTACCCTTTTCCAATTTTGCTTTCATCAGCATAGGAAATATTACGGATATGTAGGGGAACGAAAAATAGTTTATTATTTTCTCATCTTGAAACGAAAAATAGTTTATTTTTTCATTGAAATCCTTTTGCAAAAAATTAATTGTTTTCTTGCTATATATTTAGTTTTTTTATAAGCTTATGTATATGAGTTCCCAACAATAATTTTCCAAAATGTGCAATGTGACCGATATGCATCCAGTTTATGTCTATCAACTTGATCCACACATTAAGATTACACATTAAGATTTTAAACTAAAATAAAATATTTTTCTCTTCTTTTTTATATTTTAACTTCTTTTTTATTTTATTTTGTTTTTATTTTCCTACAATACACCATAGTACACGTAAAGGAAAAGTATTCTGATAAGATAACGTGTAGATCCATCGAAATCCGATTTGGATGGATGTACGCATTTTGGACATTTCTGAGTACGAATCAATTGTTTTTTCAATGGCATCAGTGAGTCTGTGCATATCTCTCTAACAAATTGGGCGATTTGATTAAAATTAGATACGATTATTTCAATTGATAAACTTCAGAGGATTATTGATTTTTAGGTGATCAGGCTAAGAGAAGGCCATTAATTCTTCGACAATCTTTTTCAAGAATAGAAAGATTACAGAGGTGCTAAAATAATTTGCAGCATTCACATATTTCCATGACTTTGGAGGAAAAAGGCAGTAACACATTTAATATGACATTTTAAGTGTTTAATATTAATGAATACACTGAAAAGGAATTTATGCAGTAATTCACATACGTTATTTATTTAGGAATGTTTATGCGTGTAATATTCCAAAATACTCTGAAATATGTGACATTCTTATTTTATTAAATATTTAATAATAAAAAAAAATTTATAATTAAAACATATTTTGTTAAGTTTTCGAGAGTACATGGTTGGAGTAATGTCTACAGTCCCAAAATAATGGCTAGAGGGTACGTGAAATTTTCATATAAGAGTCAATGCACTGAAATAGATGCAGAATTCGGATTTGTTATGCTATATTAAGCACTAGCAGTACAACCGTTCTTAGTATGAAATATACATTATAAAGAAACTTATCCCAATCATGTGCAAATTCCTATAGTATCCTAAATGACATTGTTATTCAAAACATTCTAGTAAAATATTTCAATTAATCCTCTTTAAAAGAAGCTTAAGAATCTTTGTACTCGGTGTACAAAATTATCTTCAGAGGCAGATTTTGAGAATAAAACATCCTGGTCGCATTTGTAAACAAATTTACAAAAAGTATGAAATTGAATTAGTATATGCCAAAATGAAAGCGTTAACATTGTACGGGAAGATTTATCCGCACTACTTATATCGTGTAAGTTAGAAGATATACCCGTGAATAAGTAGAATATTACCTGCACTACAATATATGAGTTTCAAAAATCTTTACGAAAATAAAACAGATTGCGTAATAAATTAAAAATATCAATAATACCTCTAATCTTTAAACCTGAAGACCGTAATTGATTTCAATATATGCCAAAATGAAAGCGCTAAAATTGTATGGTAAGTAAGATATACCCGTTTTACTTATATTCTTGTAGATTAGAAGATATACCTGTATATTAGTAGATTACCCGTACTACAATATATGAGTTTTAAAAATTTTTGCCAAAATGAAACAGATGGTGTAATAAATTGAAAATATCAATATTCCCCGAAATCTTTAAATCTGAAGGCTGTAATTGATACAATCCAGTCAAAAATGCAATTTCAATTAAATTTATTTCATATACATTTATTTATTTAAATTCAAAAAGATTTAATAAAAATCGTGTGTCACACAAACACATTGGATTTAAATCCGTTAGTAAGTGGCATGATATTTTCTTCAAACAAATTTGCGGGAAAATATCGTCTGCATAATGCTATGTCTCACTGTGTGTTTTTTATTAATATTTATACAACCCCTGCTCCTAAAGAGTCGGAACATGGACTACATTTTAAGTGGGACTATTTTAAGGCTACCCACGAAATTTCATGAAATTCGGTGCAGCCGTTTTCCCGTGATGGTGAGACAAACACATGCACAGACAGATTTTCAATTTTATTTATATAGATTTATTAATTTGAAAATATTGAGTTTTTCGGGGTGATGTGCTTTTTTGAGCACCACTGTTTGTGAATAATTAGTGCATAAATATTATAATTATTATCATATTTTAATGTGAATAACACCATTTACCAACCGTCAACGTGCACTATTCCCGAAATATTAATTTTTTTTTTAAATATAAAATAGAAAAACATTATACAAATAAATAGATTCGCTATTATCAAATGAGTGAATATTTTTAATCAGAAATAAATGGACTGCACTATTATTTATGAGTTATCATGAACCATTCTCTAGATATTGAAAACTTTTCTTTTTCGCAGACGACACGATATCGCTCAAAAGAATCAAGCTTTTTCCCACAAAATTCTACACGTTTTAGTCGGTAGTATTAAAAAGCCTCTTAATTTAAGGCGAAATGGAGGTATAAGTGTTTTCCCCACAATATCAAATTTTGTTTATATGTAGAGAAAATCGTGTTGGACACATTATATTTTTTTATTCGCGGCCAGATTTAGATTTCACTGAAACTGTTCTGTCTCACTGCATCTGTAATTCCAGTGGCGTCACCAAGGGGGGTATTTGGGGGTCACAACCTCCCTCCCCAGGAACCCATCAGAACCCATTGAAGTTCGTAGAAGTGATATTTGGAGAAGTGGAAAATATATTCTGTTACCTCACTCCATTTTTTTTCTAGCGACGCTACTGTGTAACCCTGATGAAGGGATTAGTGTTATTTGCACAAAACCAGTTGGTTGTTGATTTTTATGATTATACCTCATTATTAATTTTTATTTTTACTTTCTCAACATAGGGTATGAAAAGGAAAGGCACTGTGTGAGCGGAAGTAAAATCGATTCCCGGATTTTGAATACATTTGAAAACGTTTCAGGCATATAGATATAAGAAACAATAGTTTTTGTCAACGATGTCTGTGGTCTTGGTTTCTTTATCTCTGGCACAATTTGAGCATTTCAGTTATGGTATTTGATTTTAATATAAAATGGCGATTTGCATATGAAATGGCTATTTTTTTTGTTTGTTTGTAAAGAAATGTAATATAATTTTATTTTTATAATTTCTTTTTTGATTTTCGCAAGAAAAAAAATCAAAGTTGTTTCCCTGGTTTGAACTCTTCGATTTTAAATAAGCCTTTGAGATTTATTGATTAAAAAAAAAAGCATACCGACTTTTGTTTGAGGGATAGAGCGTTCCGTGTGGGAAGAAAATATTTTAGTATTTCGAGATCGGTTCGTAATCATTTCTAAACAATGGTGTCAATTCATTTCGCGATTAAAAGTATTTATGAAACATTGTGGAGGCTCATTCTCCAGATATATTTTATTCTCTTTGCTTATTAGTCTAATTAAGTTGTTTGTTTAGTTCTGCTAAGTATTATTTTTAATGAACAATAAAATGTAGTGTGTACAATCATAATTTTATTTAGAGATACTTGTTAATTTTCAGGGAAATGAACACAGAGATAATAAGTTGAAAGTATAAAGTAAATTTTGGTGCTTTTGCTTTAATACGTAGAGAACTTTGCACATCCCTTGCGTGACGATCTTGATGGATACTATGGGTTCAGGAAGAAAAAAAAAAGAAACAGGCACCAAATTACCGGACAGCTCTGGGGTGGAGGGACGAACGGGAAAGGGAAGAAAGATCTATTTGTCAAGATGACGTCCTGAGCTCTATTTCTAAAGATCTTTCCCAGTCACTCTACGACCCCTACAGAATGAAACCATTTTCTGCGAAAGCTGAATGAAGCTTCTCTTGGACGAGCTTGATGGACCCAGCAGAAATCTTATACAAAACCATTTTCTAAATGGAGTTCTAAACGATTAAATGTCACTGAAATTGCGTTCAAAGTGCAGTCGTATACGTTTGCTATCTAATATAATATAAATTCCATTTCGAACATAGAAAGAAATACGATTGTCTCAGTACCTCAGTGGAAGAAAATGTGTCTGGTCAGTTGGAGAACGGTAGTTCAATTCCTTTCTAAGATATGATACCTTTTTAATGGCACCTAAGTAACTTAACCTTTCAGGTTAAATACAGTTGATATATATATATATATATATATATATATATATATATATATATATCGACCCAGACCGTCTGGCTTACCCGAAGGTGTAAGATAACTGTTTGGACGACCGGGACAGTATCACCCAATTTAGACAGAAACCCAAAGGGGGCGACATTCACAGGGGGCCGTACCCTCCTTCCCCTGCCACCAACCTCTCGGAAGGACTTTAAAAACCCGCAGATTTAACGTGTCCGTATTCTGCGTAAACACGGGGATATTTTAGGTAGAGTCGGAAATCGAATTCGGGTTCAGTGGAGATATTGTTGTCCGAATAATATCGAAATTAAATTCCCCCCCCCCCCCCCCCATACAATCCCTTTCGATTTGTGGCAGCAGTTCCAATTCACCGAGGGTTACGCCGGATGGGTGTGCTATCCTATATTTAAAAAAATAAAGAAATGAGAACGAAGATCGTACAGATCGAAAATTGTTCTTCGACCGGAAATGTGAAAGACTGAAAGTAGGATTTACTTCAAATATAGGAAATAGTATCGTCTCAGTGGCTGTATGGATAATAGTGGCTGTATGGACGTTTACATTTTACATAAGTGAAAAATAGGCTTCGTTGTAGAAATAATCAAATTTGGATAATCATTTAAACTCAAATATATTGTATTTGCGTTGTTTCAGTAGGTAGATGCACAGAATTTAAGCAAAAATAAAGTAGTTTTAGGACGGATACAACACTCAATATGAATTAAAAAGAATTTAAAAAATCACGATTTTGAAACAAGATGGATGCCATATATCATTTTGAAATGGGTCATGTGATCGTTTCATATCATGGTCACGTGATCGCTTCATATAAGAGGTGTAATTATTATTTTAATTTTTATTTAAAAAACTACTGAATATATTTCGCTGAATTTTTTTTTATATATTTTATGGAACAATTTGAATATTACCTAAAATTTTCGAAGCAATTTGTGAAATTTAAATTCGCTTAAAAAATGTTTGAAAAATTTGGTCCCATTGGGTTCAATGTATTTCATTTTTTCAACCCGGGTTCAATCCAAAACTAATTAGGTGATATTATTTATTTATATTCCCATAGGTCCTACAGACCGTCTGAACAACATACTAAAATTTCATTTTGATTAAGTCATTTTTACGGCAGTTATCGTGCTAACGGACAGACAGACAGACAGACAGAATGAACAAAGTCATAAACACTTTTCAGCTTTGTTGTAAAGTGTTAAAAAAAGGTATGATAGACTACCGCGGCTCCCTATGTCAGACATTGACGCTTTTTCATATGATAATCGTTCTGTATTAAAAAAGATCTGATGTGGGCAACACATGACTTTCCTTATATAATGCAATGAATTTACTACTTTTGCAGTTTAAAAAAATGTTTTTCTTATAGTAGATACTTATATTCTTTCCAAGATATTGAATTTTCTTCAATTAGTCGTCATTTTCATTGATTTAGCGTCATTTTTATCCATTTGGCGAGATTTTTGTTAATTTGGCAACAATTAAAAATATCACCAAATTGTCGACATTCCACCAAATTCGTCGCCAAAATCTCGCCAAGCGTTATGGACGGAAAAATAATTTCTTCTTACAGCAGATAAATGACTATTGGCGTTCAAATACAAAGGTATTACTCAAAGTATCTTTTTTCATGAATGAAACGAGCTAGATCCACGAGAATGATATCACCCAATTTATCGCATGGTATTACATATGAAAAGTGAACATGTTTCTCAATAGGAAATATTTTTTTTTA
The DNA here is from genome assembly GCA_951213105.1 of Amaurobius ferox. Lineage (NCBI taxonomy): Eukaryota > Metazoa > Arthropoda > Arachnida > Araneae > Amaurobiidae > Amaurobius > Amaurobius ferox. Next base: position 147,710,484 of record OX578135.1, on the reverse strand, counting down.
TTTTATATAACTTTTTGATAATTTTTTTGAAAAATGTGCAATATCTCGAGAACGGTTTATGATAGCGTTCTAAAATTTATGCCAATCGTTTTCTAATGAAAAATTTCGTAAGAAATGTCTATTTGCGTAACTTTATTAGTGGTTTTGATTTTTTGACGATTTTTTCAAAATTTCACTCGAAAATTTAGGGGGGTTCTGAGCATTCGATTGCGTATAAAAACAATAGGCTTCCAGTGTTTACGTATTGTGATTTTTGTACCGAATTTCGTTCGAATCGGTCCATTCGTTCGTCAGTTATCGTCTCCACAGTCTCACTGACACACACACACACACATACTTTCACACACACACACAGACATCACTTCAAAATGTTTGATTTGTGATCAGGGATGCTTGAAACGTGCTCTCCCGTCGAAAACTCGAATTCGAATTTTTGACCCCGTCACAATACTTTCCTTATGCATTATGTATATAAGGAAAGTAATAGTATAGAACAATTCTCTCCACTCTGTTCGACTCTGCAGCCCTTCTCAACGTAATTTTATGTCAAAACCATTGACCAGAATGTTTTGGAAAATCATGAAAATTGTGTTCGATTTGCTTAATTTGTTTGATTGATATAGCGCTTTATGAAGATAAACATATATATGCCAAATATCTCTAGAACGGGTCGTGATAATTTCTAAATAATTATATACATTCATTTTAGTCAAAAGTATGTGCACAGCATTCACTCATTTTATAATGATATTTTTTTTCTATTCGAAGATATTTTACGAAAACATGAAATATCTTTTTTTTTTTTCTTTATGGCCAGGCATTTGATATTTCATCATTCGCCTATACTCCGGCTAGAACCGTGAACCTGTTAGCCGTCACATGACGTTGCCCCAGTGCACCAGTGGGGGTATGGGCACACCGCGTTCAACGACACAACATCCATGCCTGAAGGTGGACTCGAACCCAAAACCCGGCAGCCGAACGATCGCCAGGAAACACTTGCCTTGACCGTTCGACCACCGCGTCGGCAAAATATCTTGAGAATGACGCATGTTAACTCTCTTAAAAAAAGTTCGAAAAATTGAGACTTGTTAGCCAAACAATTGGGATTTGTTAGACGAAATTTTGAGACTGTTTTGCCTAAAATAGGGTTCAGATTATGAATATATACAAAAAAGTTTCAATATTTATTTATTTTGAACTTTTTCTTTTCTTTCTTTTTTTTTACGAAGAAACTTGTGTCTATCCGAACAAGGTTCCCCCCCCCCCCCCTTACTTTTACTTGAAATGTCTTCGAAACTACAAAAGATAGATATAAATGGTAAGCGATAAAAATATGCATGGAAAAATTCAGTTTTTAATCTATGTTTATTTTAAAAAAAATATAGCAAACATTTGTAACTCTTTGAAAACTCTACAAGTGTATGTAATTGGATTTGGGATCGAGCTCTTAGTTTTCAAAATATAATGGTGTTATAATTTTGATATTTTAGTATTTTAATCTGGGTTTTCCAATGGGTAGGAAAGCTGTAATATTTAAAATGTCAAGATTGTTGCAGCTCAATCTGTTTTGTTACTCTTTGGTGAAATATTGATACACAAGCACGAGATATTTTGTTTCGTTTTTAGGAAATTAAATGAACTTGAGAATTCTAAAAATGCTTATTGATGAGGTTTGAACATAATAAACAAGAAAGATCAATCATGCTTAAAGCATTGATTATGAAACACTTTCCAACTTCAATGCAATTATATTTAAACATGTCTAAAATGTGTGTGTGTGCAATACATTCCTCGGTAATATTTTAAAACTTATCACAATACTACATTAATTTATTATATTTGAAAACTTAAACCTTCATCGAAAAAACTGAACTTCATTCAAATGACGACATTGAAATATAAATTGCCTGGTTTAAACATCTCTAAAATGTGATACATTCCTCGGTAATAATTTTAGAATTATCATAATACTACGATAATTTATTATATTTGAAAACTTCATCGAAAACAACTGAAATTCATTCAAATGACGTTATAGAAAAAATAACACGCCTGGCTTTCTCTATAAAAGCAGCATTTCATTCATAAATAATTTCCCATTCATGTCATTCATCACAATACTATAATAATTTATTTTATTTAAAAATTAAGACCATGGAGCTACAAGTAATTAAACTCTATGCGTAAAACTTCATTGAAAAAAATCGTCCTTCTCTTTGTAAAATCAATGAATATTTCATTCATATAAGCTATGCAGACTCCATGAACTAAATGAATTTGTATTAAAGAAATACAGCATTTCTAATACAACTCATTCTACATATTTTGCTGTTTACATTTTATATAAGTGAAAAATAGGCTTCGTTGTAGAAATAATCAAATTTGGATGAGCATTTAAACTCAAATATATTGTAATTGCGTTGTTTCAGTATGTAGATGCACAGAATTTAGGCAAAAATAAAGTGGTTTTAGGACGGATGCAACACTCAATATGAATTAAAAAGAATTTTAAAAATCACGATTTTGAGACAAGATGGATGCCATATATCATTTTGAAGTGGGTCATGTGATTTTTTTATATTATGGTCACGTGATCGCTTCATATAAGAGATGTTATTATTATTTTAATTTGTATTTAAAAAACTACTGAATATATTTCACTGAATTTGTTTTTATATTTTATGGAACAATTTGAATATTACCTAAATACCTTTGAATATTACCTATTTGTGAATTTTAAATCCGCTTACAAAATGTTTGAAAAATTAGGTCCCATAGGGCTCAATGTATTTTATTTTTTCAACCCGGGTTCAATCCAAAGCTAATTGGGTGATATTATCCATTTATATTCCCATAGGTCCTACAGACCGTCTGAACAACATACTAAAATTTCATTTTGATTAAGTCATTTTTACGGCAGTTATCGTGCTAACGGACAGACAGACAGACAGACAGAATGAACAAAGACATAAACACTTTTCAACTTTGTTGTAAAGTGTTAATAAAAATATACGTATTCAAATATGTATTTATGTGCCGCCAGGCAAGTTTATAAATTTACTTGAATGCAAAATTTCGTATTGAATGTAAAATCTCGTAATATTGAATTGTATAAGTTTAATTTATATTGGGCAAATCAAGTTATTAAAATAATTGGATATTTTGATATGAAATCTATGGTCGGAGTTTCCAGATGAAATCGGGCGAAAACTAAAAGTGAACTAAAACTAGCTATAAACAGATGGCGAGTAACTTGTAGTTTTTTGAAAGTCTGTAAACAAAATGAATGAGTCTTGAAAAAAAAATCGAATAAACTTATTGGAATAAACTTTTCTGGAGTTTTATATTACAATATGTTATTCACGCAAAACCATTCCGGCTCCATCGGACTGGAACCACCATGGAATTTTTGTTTGGTGGAACCCTTGAAATATTTCATGAATTCCCGCGGAGCCCCCCCCCCCCCCCCCCCGAAAAAAAATTGCAGCATTTGCACAGCAGTTTTACAAATTCTGCCTTCGGGGTGTTTAAAATTTCTCATATTACTACACTCTTTGAGATATGCTTACATTACAAAAATCATTCTTCAATACAAATAGAAAAAAAATATAAACGAAATTGCTGTTTAATTTAAGATGCCAAGATTTGAAACAGCAGCGTAGCAGGTTTGCAAATTTTACCTTCATGGTGTTTTCCAGACATGTAACTCACACCGCTGTGAAAACGAATTTAAAGGCAAAATTCAAAATTCGAGTATGTGATGTTATTGTTTTGCCTCCACAACTCGTTCATAATTTCAAACAGTAAACAAACACCCCTTTTATTTCTGTCAAAAAACTTTTTTGACTGCGCTGATTTATAAGCGGAAGTCGGTTGATGGGGAGAAAAATAAAATTGCATGATAAAAAACTGTCTAGAGCACTTAAAAAAAAATAATAATAACAAGAGCGTAATATAAATATACTTGAATAAAGAACGTAATACGTAAAGAAAGTCGAACTTAATAACGGGAGCATTTTAGTTCAAATCGAATTCAAGTTTCAAAAATATAAGCAGGGTTGGTTACGATGTTTCCTTTTTCGACTATGATTAATTCGATAAAAAGCCCTTCAATAAAAAACTTCTGTAAAATATCGGTTTTTTTTATTTATTCCTTTGTGCATAAATCTATTCTATCCCCCAAAATATTTCTAAATTACAACGTTTGTTGGATTCGTTAATAATGTTTGTCTTAATAACCGCAAGATTGCTTTCGGAAATCTGAATTCTGTTGTTTAAAATAATAAAATAGAAATAATTTATTTTTTTCGCCGTATATATATATATATATATATATATATATATATATATATATATATATATATATATATATATATATATATATATATATATATATATATATATATATATATATATATATATATATATATATATATATATATATATATATATATATATAAATTAGTAAATCCAAAGTTAGAATGTATGTAGTAACTCATAATACACTATTTCAAAATTTTTCTACAAAATACAATGAAATAAAAGAAATTAAGACATAAAGAGGAAATAATAAAGCGTAATGCAGGTCATAAAGACAAAGACAATCAACAAATTTCAAAAATGAGGAATGCAAATAAGGAAACAAAAAAATCAAGCAAAAAAGCTTGCATATGGAAGAGATTTAGGCTTACGACAGGTTCATTTCGAAAAAATTCTCTTCGGGTCCATATATCCCTTCGAAATGAACACAAAAATGCTTGTTTCTGAAACACAAGATAGATTTTATCTATAAACTTGTGTTATATGGACGACAAGCATATAGATTGGAACAATAAAGGAAACATAAATACCTCAAAACACACCTTATCAGCGCAACCATGACGAGCAAAATATGACTAGACCAATGTTGCCATATGCCAAAATGAAAAGATGTGATTTGCTGTTGCCAAAGAGAGAAATAAAAACTGTACTGCGCAAAAGCAATAAAATGAGTAATTCAACAGTTAAAGCTTCAAGATAAAAAGATGAAAATATAATTGCAAGAGAATGAAGAAGTACGGCTAAAATAAGATAATAAGGGGAGAATATGAGAATTTTAGGCTAATCGAAACTTATTAACTATACTATTAACTAAATATGCAGGATATTGATACATTTTACTGGTAATTTTGAGGTTATTAATGTGCAAAGCATGAAATTTTTTATCTGATAATCTATAAATTCTAAAAAGCTGATTAAGTATAATATTTCTAAACAATTGAATCGAGTTGCAGGAATTAAAAGGTAATAATTTATTAATATTAAATTTAAAAAAATCTTTTTTATCATATAAATTAGTAACTATCCCATGAGCAGGTTCTATAATTAGATTTAAATCCAAATAATAAATATTATTACTAATAGAAGTTTCATTAGGTATTAATTCCAAATTATCCGGATAGAAATCTATATCTATGACATAGTTATCAGTAAATACAAGACAAATCAGATCATCTACATATCTATAAATTTTATAATCTGTTGAAGTAAAGAATTTTTCATATTGATATAGGTATAAATTAGCTAACATACTGCTACTACAGCCACCTTGTGGAACACCTGAGACTTGTAAGTATAATTTATTACCTTGAAAGATATAATTATTGAAAAGAACAAAATGGAGAAGCTTAGGAAAATTGGTAAATTTAGTAAGATTAGAATGATTAGTAATATAAGCATTATATAAAGCTAAAATGACATCATATAGATCAGTGATCTTAATATTATTAAATAGATCTTTAAAATCAAAAGTTTGAAATCCTATTATTTTACCAAGCGTTTTTAATTTATTTTTTAATTCTTTACTGTTATTTAGAATAATGTAGCTATCACCAGAATCTCGTAAATTACTATTTAGTACATTTAAATAATTTAGTAATAATTTACTAGCAGTAGTAGAGTATGAATTATGACCACTAGTAACAGTTCTAAATTTAATAGGATTTTTATGAAATTTAGGTATAAGCACAATATATGGAAATGTCAAAAATTTATTATTAATATCTAAATCACTATACATATTGATAATTTTCAATTTGATACTATTAAGAGAGTGTGAATCAATTTTAAATAGACTATTATTTTTTAAATAATCTAGCAGATATTGAATATAGAATTTTTTACAAATAATAGCATAAGTAATATATATATATATATATATATATATATATATATATATATATATATATATATATGTGTGTGTTTGTATTTATCATATTTATAAGCAGAACATTGAGATTTTTAATGTTTTCTTAATATTTTTATTTTTAATAAAATTATTTTTGTTTTTTTTTAATATTTTTAGAAATGATGTTGAAAATTTATTTAAAGACTTCAAAATCCTCAAATTTATAGGCTCTAAATGTTTATTGTTCCTATGCTTTTTTTTTTATTTTCTCTACAATACACATTGTATACATATAGAGGGAAAGTATTGTGAAAGTATCAAAAAACCGATTCTTGCTAAAAACGAATTTACACTACACGGCCTGCGAGTATCTTTGAATACGATTTAATCATTTTATTAATGATATTTGTGAGTCTACGAGCAGGATATATCCCGAATAAATTGGGCTAATCGAATGAAATTCGGTACGATGAGTTCAATTAGTAAAGTTACTTATGATTTTTAGACAGTTTGTGTGTGTGTGTTCAGGAATAGATTCTCAATTTTTTGAATATTTGCTATCGAAATTCAAAAAACATAAAAAATACTTATCTTACAAGATGCTACAAAAATAGCCACTTTATAAGTAATTTTTGTAATTGAAATCTAATAACATCATTTACAGGACACTAACTTTCTTCAGATATTGTATGTTTTTTTTTATCTAACTTGGAATAAATTATAAGCACGGTTATTCAGAAATGAATCGACACTTTGTTTAGGAGTTATCACGAGCCTTTCTTAAGATATTAAAAATTTTATTTTTTCCCACCGCGAACGCGTTTTTTTTTTTTTTCTAAAGAACAACTTTTAATCGGTACATTACAATACACTTATTAATTTTTTACGGAGATCAAGTCATAAAAAATCTGTAATTTTGGTTTTTACCTTCTATCAACAAATTCGCAATTTTTTAATTTGTGGGGAATGGTGTGTGTTGGCGACTCATTAAATTTTTTATTCATATCACGAAGGTAAAATAAGTTTCGTTATCAGTCTTAATGGAATAAAAGGAAACTTCAGATATCCATAAATAAATCAAGAGTAAAATATGCATAAAAACGCATTATTAGATTGTGAAATACTTATTTTTATTTTATTTTGACGAATATGAAAGAGAAGATTTTATATTTGTTTAAAAAATCCGTACTCATAGTTTCCAGTAAAATGATGTCTGTAACCAAAAGCAAGGAAGTTATGCCTAATATAATTTTTTTACCATTATTAAAATCAGTAGTGAACGTGGATAAAGAAATGTTTTGAGACGTGATAATGGGAAAAAGAAATTTGTATAACAAACATAAATGTGAAATTTGTCGGTTTACTTGTTTTTTTAACATTTTACAACATAGTTGAAAAGTGTTTATGACTTTGTTCATTCATTCTGTCTATCTGTCTGTCCGTTCGCACGATAACTGCCGTAAAAACGGCTTTATCAAAATGAAATTTTAGTATGTTGTTGAGATAGTCTGTGGTATGGTAATGTAAATGAATAATACGAGTATCACCCAACTAGTTTCTGATTGAACCCGGGTTGAAAAAATGAAATACGTTGAACCCTATGGGACCTAATTTTTCAAACATTTTTTAATCGAATTTAAAATTCAGAAATTGCTTCGAAAATTTTAGGAAATATTCAAATTATCTCATAAAATATATAAAAAAAATTTCAGCGAAATATGTTCGGTAGTTTTTGAAATAAAAATTAAAATAATAATTGCACCCATATTATATGAAAAGATCACGTGACCCACTTCAAAATGAAATATGTCATCCATCTTGTGTCAAAATCGTGATATTTAAAGCTCTTTTTAATTTATATTTAGTGTTGCATCCGTCCTAAAGCCGCTTTATTTTTTATTTTTTTTTTCTGTGCATCTATATACTGCGCCAACGGAATTACAATATTTTGGAGTTTAAATGATAATCAAACGTTGATTATTTCTACAACGAAGCCTAATTTTCACGTATGGAAAATCTAAACACATCAAGCTGTAAGATGAGTTGTATAAGAATTACTGAATTTCTTTAACGCAAAATTATTTAGCTCTGGAGTCTGCAATATAGCTGATATAAATGAAACATTCAGTAATTTTACATAGAGATGCAAACGATTCTATAGTATTACGTTTTTCGATGAAGTTTTAAGCATGGAGTTAGAAAGTATGGTTTTACGTTTTTAAGTAAAATAAATTATTGTAGTATTGTGATAATTTTAAAAATGCCGACTCTGAATGAAAGGAATGGAAAAAAGTTTATGAATGAAATATTCAGTTCTTTTATATAGAGAGCCAGGCGATTTATATTTCGATGACGTTATTTGAATAAAGTTCATATGTTTTCTATGAAGTTTTCAAATATAATAAGTTATTGTAGTATTGTGATGATTTTAAAAATATCACCGCTGAATGTATCGCATTTTAGAGATGTTTAAATAAAATTGCATTTCAGTTGGAAAGTGTTTCATAATCAATGTTTTATGCATGATTGATCTTTCTTGTTTTTATTGCCTATAGTTTTAATTGTTAGTTTGAGATCCTTTGACTGGAACATGCTACACGAATATAATATATCTTTTATCTATATAAATAAAAATGAAAATCTGTCTGTCTGTCTGTCTGTCTGTTTGTCCCATCATCACGGGAGAACGGCTGAACCGAATTTGATGAAATTTGGTGGGTAGCCTAGAAATAGACCCACTTAAAATTTAGTTCATGTTTGGAGTTTCTACGACCAGTGGTTCTCGAGATATTAGTAAAAAACGAAATTTTCGTTTGTCTCATCATCACAGAAAAACGGCTGAACCAAATTTAATGAAATTTTGTGGATAGCCTTGAAATAGCCCCCCATAAATTTAGTCCAAGTTTCGAGTTTCTAAGACCAGGGGTTGTCGAGATATTAATGAAAAACCGAGCTTTTTCTTATGACTTATACTCTCCGACTCCGTGGTTTATTCAAACGGAAAGGATCAAAATCGTTTGTTTAAAACGTCGAAAGGAAATAAAACTTTATTTCCGAGTTTGGTGCAGGATTTTTGCATTAAATAGTCACTATCGGAAAACACGAATTGTTTGAAACATGAATTTAAATGGAAAAATCTACCTCCATGGTTATCTTTCACAAGTTTTTACTTAACGATGAAAAGTATAAAGAAATCAAAATGGCTATTTAATTTCGCATTTTATGAGGAAGATTCTATCTTATATCATGTTGCTCGGCAACGGAATGAAATTAAATGTGTTGTTAATATTTATTATTATTTTTTCTATTTGAATAATAAATAAATGGATGTAAAAATATATTTTTAAATGAAAGGTTTGGTTGTTCTTTTAATTATATAAATTGCGAACTGCATACATCATTTTCATTTATTTTTGCAAAGAGGTTTCCAGCTCATATATTGTGTTTAGCTAATAAACTCATATATTGTGTTTACCCAATAAATTCATTTAGCCGATTGTTGAAGCAGAAAAAGAGTAGAACGGCTGTATCTTATAATACAATTTTAGTGTTTTCATTTAGTATATACAAACGGGGACAGAATATTTTATTCTTCAGATCTGCAAATTTAGAGCTACGAGTTTAGCGAAATATCTCTAAATAACTTGGTAACTTTTCTTAAACTTTACCAAATTAGCGGAAATATTTCCAAATTTATAAAAATGACGCATATCAATGATTTGTTTTTTTAGAATAGAGTACTGAAATGATGTTTTGGTAGGAATTTGTTGGACAGTCCATCCATCCTACTTAGTAACACATTTAACGAATTTTTTTAATATCACCAAATTGATAAAAATATTTGTGAGTCCATAAAAATATCATAGAATTGATAAAATCGCGCTTAATAAATGAAAATAATTGTGTTTTGTTAGGGGATAGTATTGTGATGATGTTTCGTCAATTTGTCGCAAAATGGGACTATCTGTTCTACAGTCCCACTTGGCGATAAATTTGGGGATTTTTTAAGTTATCGCTAAATTGACTAAAATGTCGCCAAATCTTCCATGGAGGTCGCATTATTCAGATGATATGATTCCCATCAATTTATTTGAAGCAAATTATATCATGTCGCTTAGCAACGGATCCAATGTGTTATGCCGCATACGATTTTATATTAAATCTTTTCCGATTTGAATAATAAAGATATGTACATAAAATAAATGTCATTGACATTGCATTTTTGACTGGATAATATCAATTACGGTCTTCAGGTTTAAACATTATTATTATTGATATTTTCGGGGACTTTTGATTCAGGGATTATTGATATTTTCAAGTTATTATGACATTGTTTTATTATGACGAAAATTGTTGAAACTCATATATAGTACGTTGTACGTAATCTTCTACAAATGCATTATATCTTCTAATCTACGAGAATATAAGTAGTACAGGTATATTGGCATATATTTAGATATATAGTGGCATATATTGGAATAAATTACGACCTTCTGGTAAAAGATTACGGGGATTATTGATATTTTCAATTTATTACGTCATCTCCTTTATTCTGGCAAATATTTTTGAGACTCATATTGTAATACGGGTAATCTTCTACTAACACACTGGCATATTTTCTAATCTACGACAATATAAGTAGTACGGGGTTGCATATAATGATTCAATTCCTTTTTTTTTTGTAAATTTGCTTACAAAAGGGGTCAGGATGTTTTATTCTTCAGATCTGCCCGTGAAGATAATTCTGCATAGTGAGAACAGATATTCTTAAACTTCTCTTTATGAGCAATAAATTTAATATTTTAACAGAATTTGCACATGATTGCGAATTATAAGTTTCTTTATATTATATACTCCGTACGAAGAACGGGTATGCTGCTAGTATATAATATATCGAAATATATCTTTTCATTTATTATTATTATTATTATTATTATTATTATTATTTTCTTTATATGTTGATTAAACTACCGCTTAAGAAAAAAGCTGAATTGAAATTAAGTGACAATATAATGAACTGGTTCACTACGTAAAATGTAATGCTAAACAATATATAAATAAGCTTACGTACGTTTCGAAAATCATTTGGATTTCCTGAGTGCAGCAAGTCTGAACCTGAAAGGCCAAATAACCACAAGATTATGTCGGCCAAACGGAGAATGGCTAAACTGAGAATGGTTAAACTGAGAATGGCTCAGTAAAGTCGCGCTACTTAGTATCACGAAAGAGAATTAAAACTCTGAAAAATAAGGAAATGTATAAGCATTAGTAGCGAAAATAATTTAAGACGAAAATAATTTAAGAAGCAGAAAATATAAACGAAAAGAAAAACAGAAATTATATGTGGTCAAGCTAAACTTCTGAAGAAGGAATTTCCAAAAGATTTCCGAAACGTACGTATTCTTATGGGTCGTTTTCTCTAAACGGACTTTTTCATCTTTCTTATTACAATATATATATTTTTTTTCAACCTGCTTTCTGCATTATATTTTAACATGGATGGTTTAAACTAAAAAAAAAAACCCAGTAGCAGCGATCACTTTGGGGAAATTAAATAGAAAATACAAATTTTTATTTTCACATGACTGCATGACAGGGGAATGACACTTAATATAGGCAACTGTTTTGTTAGTATGTATATATATATATATATGTCATTAGAAAAATAAAAAGTTTGTTTTGCTTTAATTGCAATCTTATATTTAGAACTAACTTCTTATTTGTTTTATCTTCTAAAAAGAAAATCTAGTTTTTAAATGCAATTCACCTGTTCTAATGCCGTTTAATTGTCTACCAAGAAGACAGGTGAATGGCGACAGGGGAATAACAAATCATGCTATTTTACTTTCTGGGCATATGAGTTTTATTTGATTTTAAGCCTAACTTGGTATTTAGTTAGCTATACTAACTAGGCACACATATATGTTTAAAAAAATATTTATTACTTTCCTTATATACATAATGTATAAGGAAAGTATTGTGACGGGGTCGAAAATTCGAATTCGAGTTTTCGACGGGAGAGCACGTTTCAAGCATCCCTGATCACGAATCAAACATTTTTGAAGTGATGTCTGTGTGTGTGTGTGTGTCAGTGAGTCTGTGGAGACGATAACTGACGAACGAATGGACCGATTCGAACTAAATTTGGTACAAAAATCACAATCCATAAACACTGGAAGCCTATTGCTTTTATATGCAATCGAATGTTAAGAACCCCCCTAAACTTAGAATGAAATTTTGAAAAAATCGTCCAAAAATCAAAACCACTAATAAAGTTACGCAAATAGACATTTCTTATGTAATTTTTCATTAGAAAACGATTGACATAAATTTTAGAACGCTAACATGAACCGTTCTCGAGATATTGTTCATTTTTTTAAAAAAAATTATCAAAAAGTCATATAAAAAAAAAAAATTCCTATTCAGAAACATGTTCACTTTTCATATGTAATACCATGCGATACATTGGGTTACATCATTCTCGTTCCATTCATGAAAAAATACACTTTTAGTAATACTTTTGTGTTTGAACGCCAATAGTCATTTATCTGCTGTAAGAATAACTTATTTCTTAGTGCATAACGCTTGGCGAGATTTTGGCGACGAATTTGGCGGAATGTCGCCAAATTCTGCGACTTTTTGAAATGTTGCCAAATTAACGAAAATCTCGCCAAATGGATAAAAATGACGACTCATTGTCGAAAATTTAACATCTTGGAAAGAATATTAGTATCTACTATAAGAAAAACCTATTTTTTTTTACTGTAAAAGTAGTAAATTAATTACATTATATAAGGAAAGTGATGTATTGCCCACATCAGATTTTTTTTTATTCTAAGAATAATTAAAGACAGGTGAATAATAGGAATAAAAATACACAAAATTGTTCAGTTTTATAATATTTCCCTGCACAGAATGATAGCTAGAACATAGTCGAACTCTTGAAATGGTGAATATGGACTTCAGTAAAAAAGAATAATACTTTAATTATGTTTTATTGTCATCTGTGCACAGAAAGGTGTGTTAAAATTTAACGACAGGTGAATGACAAAAAAAGCTAGGGGATAGTTGTAAAAGAATAATTTAAAATATTGCTCTAATGCATAGTGGATTTTTTTTATTACTGTTTGTGTTTTAAATTGTCTAATTTAATAAAACATCAAATTAAAAGAAAACTAGAAAATGAAGGCGTGATTTCATTATTTGGCTGTTGGGACACACAGGAGAATAACATTCAATAAAAAACTAAATTTTTAAATATTAAAAATATAAATTGTTTCTTTAGCTAATGGGTGATAAACATGAACTATAATATAGTAAAATCGATCAGTGTCCAAAATCAGTCCCAAGTCATGCAAACTTTTATTAAAACACCTGGGACATGTGAAACTCCCGTTTACAGGAAATGACCCTTATTTATCTTTATTTGCGCGTTGTGAATCCGTTAATTATTGATTCTGCACAAATCGCATACTTTACATAAAACATAATCTACGCATATATGGAAGTAGTATAAGTAAGGAAAATTCATTTGAAAGATTTGAGGAATTATTCAGATTAGATACAGCAAGCAGATCGGGAAGAAATTATTTGAGAAATTACCCTTGGTTGGAAAGTCTCAAATTCCCCTGCAAACGAGATTACTTCTATCTACCATTATCTATTATATCTGAATTTAAAGGAGTGCCATTGTATCTCCTATTTTCCCAGCGTTAAGATGCCGAAGGTGTTAGTCGAATTTTCGTATTGGCTGGTATTTTAAAATAATGTTGGCTCGAGAGCATTCCAAACATGTCTTGCAGTGTAGAATCAGTTTATTAGAAAATATTTTTTGAAAATATAAATAAAATGATATGCAGTGAAAAAAATTACAAAACTGCAGAAGAATGGAGATTCTATTTCATGAGAACTTTATGTGTTTTGAGATAACGCCAAGTGTTTCTTTTAATATATCGCAAAGTTGCACACATAAAATTTTAAAATCATATAATGACCGAGAAATTGAAATATTGGCATTTTTTTCAGTTAGGTGACACTGTATACCTTCAAAAATATATTAGAAATATCATTTGCTGTATTTAATGCGTCAGACGATCATTATAGACCTTTTTTTTTTATCAGTCAAAGAACATGACGTTTTCTCAGAGTGAAATAATATTTATTTTAAACCAATATTTCTCAAATCATTCTTATAAGAGTGTCATTGAAGAGTTTCAGTAGCGCAGTCTCTATTTAAGACAGTTTTTCCTGAGTTAAAAGGATATGCCTGCATGTTCTCTCTTTGTCAGCAACAGATCCAGTTTCTCGAAAACTCTTTACCAACTCGTAATTGTAAAATTATTGGAGGTTTTAGAGAATGGGTATTTTTTCTGAAACTTTTTAGTGGCAGTCTCTAAAGAAGAGAAATATTGCTCTAAAATAAAAAAAAATTCCACTCTGGGAAAACGCCATGTTCTTCGATTGCTAAGGTCTGTAACGATCCTCTGACGTATTAAAAACAGCAGACGATATTTGTAATATATATTTCAGTGTATAATAGTGCCACCTAACTGAAAGAAGTTATCAATGGGTAGTGTGTTTATTGAAGAGGGCAGGGATGTCTGCTTCCATCTCTGTTGTCATGATTCGGAGGCCGGACTTCAAGGCATCCTGGGATAACTTATTCCACTTTTCTGTTTCGATTTCAAATTTCCACTGTCGAGAAAGCACATTTGCAAATGTACGCGTACTTCCAAGCATAGAAATCACTTTTAAGGCATAATCGTGCAGCTTGGGACACCTGTCAGGCGTCACAAATTTCCAAAACTATCCACATTTCAAACTATTTTTTGAAGATAGTAATAAGTCGCTGCTCATAAAGTTCAACCTGAAATTCAGGATCTTGATCTTCAATTTTGGCTGCTATAGGATCAGCAAGAATTTGGAATATGGTCTTGAAATTGTTAAAGTCCAAAACTCGTTCTTCAAATTTTTCCATCGGTTTAGCAATTATAGCAACATTTTTACCAAATTATGTGAAAACGACGCAATTCAATTTACTTTTAATTTCATCGCATGATTTGAAGAATTTCAAAGAATGTCTCGAGAAATGGTTCCATTCAAATCCATTTCAAGAAATGGATTTGAAGGATTCCATTAGGTGGAATAAAGGGTTCCTCCGTATGATTATAACCTGAGCATCTACCGCCTATAATTTATTAAATACTTATACTACAGCGTACATCTTCAACCCTCTACATACTTTGTCCCTCGGGGTGGGGCATCCCAGTGGTTAGCGCGCGGGGATTGTACTCGGACGACCCGAGTTTGATACCCGCCGCTGCCTAAACTGTCTTGTGTTCACGTTGAGTACAATCACGTTAAATATGTGAATCCGTAAGTCCTTCCCAGAGGTTTGTGGTAGGGAAGGACGTTGGCCCCTGTGGACGATGCCCCAACTGGATTCCAGTCTAAATTGGTTGACACTTCCAGACACCTTTGGGTAGCGGCCACTTATCCTGTTGCTCATACCCTAGGGTGAGTGGGGTGGCCTGGGTCTTCAACACTTTCGGGTAGGTTGTACAGTCTGGGTCGAAGAATAAGAAGAAGCTTTGTACCCCCCCCCCCCCTACACACAGACACACCACCACCACCACTGTGAGATTTCGCGGTGGAGTAACTTCGGCCTACAATGGACATGGACATTGCAAAGAGAAATATAGACTATCACAAAATAATTTCACTCATGTTCGACGATGTCCAAAACGTATACATATTTTGAGAACTCAATTTTCGAATTATTTTCAATACATCGCATTAAATTATATATTGTAGAGAAAGTTAAGACCTCTTCTAACGTGTATACCAGTAAAAGAGTTCCGCCAGGATGCCACTCTCCCTCTCACTTCGTGAAGAGAGGCTCGTAAAAAGTTTTACGATCGAATTATCTCATAAACAATTCAAATGTTGGGTTTCATCTTCATGATCCATAAACGCGGCACATTATTAGCTCTCAACGGCCGAGGGAAAGTTTGCCAAGAATCTGGAGTTAAATACGCGAGCCGCTTTATTTGGGTTTTCGATATATCGGGAAAAAATTCTTTCGGGGAAGCATATCTTATCCGTTCCCTCTATCCTCAAATCTTTTATGAGTGACAGAATGTACCGTGGGGATTTTCTTGTCAGGAATGCAGGGCCGAATATACATGTTTGGGGGCTTGCAAACTGTGGTGGTTATTCATTAAGGGATCATAGGACTGTTAAACTTAAAAGAATTAACTGGAGTGTGACTCAACTCGACTTTCTCATAGCAGAATTCATTTTTTAATATTTTTCTTTTCAAATTTTACAAGAAACATTTTGAAAAATCGGTATCATGAATACAAGTGATTACAATTACAGCGTGTTACTCTTTTATTTTAAAGAACTTATCTTTTGATTGATACCATACTTGACAATGTACCCCCCCCCCCCCACACACACACACACTAGGGATGACATGCTCTCGAGGGGTGCAATGACGTCACGAACAAAAATATTATGTCGCGGCTATTTTTCACAACAATAATTGAAGCTATTAGGACTTGTGGTCATTGATCTATAAATAAAACCCTTTTATGCATGATTATGTCAATTTTTGTACTATGCTGCCATGTTAAAAACGTATAAAATTTCGAATGAATTTCAAAGTTTTAGCTCAAATTTAAAAAAGTTACATCTAGTTCTAGATTTTTTGATAACAAATCCGGATATAAAGTTTCGTGAAAATTCATTAATATTTGTGTACGCAAGAAATAGACCACAGACATGGTTCTAAAAATAGCCAAATCATGTTCAAGAGGTCTTAAAACATATATTGGTATCAAAATCTCCAAATTGAAAATTTTCGTGAAAACAATACTTTCTCAATACTACGTATGAGGAAGTAAAATTTGATTTTTCTTTTCAAAAAGAATATATACGAAATTCATAAACTTTTCAGAAGATTTTTAAAATAACTCACACGAAAAAAAATCCTATAATTATTTGAGTTATAGCGTAAAATGTCTCAGGTTAAATGCAATAAAATTTTCTAAGATGCAACTTTAAAATACTCCCCCCCCCCCCTCCCCCATTATGCGCAAGGTAACTCTGAAATTTAAAAATATTTTTAGAATATTTAATGTTATTCTCTATAAAATGAACCTAATTTTTTTCATGTCTTCTTGTTTTGAAAAATATTTTTTAAAGGTTATGTTGTTGAAATTTCAAAAAATTTGTAAAAGCTAATTACAACATTGCACAAAATAGAATTGTAATTTAAATACAAATTAATTTAGGTTCAAAATAAGTAATTGTTCCTGAAGTATAATTAAATACCAAACATTTTGTTTTGGATGCAAAATTTGCTGAATAACACTGTGCAGAAGCTGTCATACTCATATTTTTTCAGAAAATGGCTCAATATAGTTTCCTACTTCCTATAAAAAAAATCTTTATATTGTATAAAAATAATTGTATATTAAAAAAATATAGATTTATCACTAAAAAGAAAAAATATATTTTTTAATTTTTTATACATTATAAGATATTAAAAATATTGAATATGATGAATTTTTTTTCACTTTTTAATATTTTAAAGAGTCCTTTGACCCTTTAATAAATAATAGAGGAATAAATATAATTGAGTGTAAATTATACTACTATTAAATGATTTTTTTCGCTTTTTACTTTTTCATACTTAGTACGAGTATATTGAGAATGTATTGTTTTCACAAAAATTTTCGATTGATGACAGATTTTGATGCCAATCTATATTTTAGGACCTCTGGTACGTTTTAATTAATTTTGGAGTGATGTCTGTCTGCCCGTGGTCGATTTCTTGTACGCGCAGATAGCTGCCACAAATATTAATAGATTTACACGAAATTTTACATCCAGCTCAGTTACCAAAAAATGTAGAGTTAGATAGAATTTTTTTAATTCGAACGGAAACTTCGAAATTATATATATATATATATATGTGTATATATATATATATATATATATATATATATATATATATATATATATATATATATATATATATATGTATATATATATATATATATGTATATATATATATATATACATATATATATATATATATATATGTATATATAGTAAAATATATAATATATATATATAGTAAAATAATATATATATATTATATATTTTACTATATATACTTTTACTATATATATATGTGTATATATATATATATATATATATATATATATATATATATATATATATATATATATGTATATATATATATATATATGTATATATATATATATATACATATATATATATATATATATATATATATATATATAGTAAAATATATAATATATATATATAGTAAAATAAAATAAAATAAAAATTCTTCAATTATATATATGCAGGGTGTCCAGTGCTATCAGTGCCCAATGGCTATTTCCTCAACCGTTAGTCACAGAGATATACTTCCAATTGCAAAAATGTTTTAAATTTTAAAATATATCATCATAGAAACAGTTTAAATCAATAAATTCATTTCTGAAAGAAATACGAAATATAAATTTTTATAGGGTCCCCCGGTCCTACCAGTTATATTTAGGAAAATCATTCGAATACAATTTCATGCAAAATAAAAAAATAAAAAATCTTCCTTTTACGACTAAAATTCACCGAGTTATGAAGCAATAAACTTTATGACATAAGTCGCTTTTCCACGCAAAAAAATGTCCCGTTTCAGGCAACCAACCAATCAGGGACCGTATTGACCATTTCTCAACGCAAAAAGTGCTCCAACTATAAGCAGATATAAGTCGGTCAATTTTGCTCGTAAATGGATGATTTTTTTTTTTATTTTGCATAAAATTGTATGAGGATGATTTTCCTAAATATAATTGGTAGGACCGGGGGACTGTATAAAAATTTATATTTCGTATTTTTTTCAGAAATGCATTTATTGATTTAAACTGTTTCTAAGATAATAGATTTTAAAATTTAAAACATTTTTGCAATTGGAAGTGTATCTCTGTGACTAACGGTTGAGGAAATAGACATTGGGCACCGATAGCACTGGACATCCTGTATATATATATATATATATATATATATATATATATATATATATATATATATATATATATATATATATATATATATATATATATATATATATATATATATATATATATATATATATATATTATTTATTTAACATGGCAACAAAGGACAGCATTTGACATAATCGTTCATAAAAAGGGTTATTTATCGATCAATAATCACGAAACTTAATAGTTTTAATTATAGTGAAATATAGCCACAATACAATTTTTGTGTTCGTGAAGTTATTAGTCCACACACCCCGGGGGAACAAATGACCCCCGGGAGAAGATTTTTTTTTCAAGCCATTTATCAAAAGATTTTTTTTCAAGCCCTTTAAAATGAAGGATAACATGCTATAATTGTGATCATTTGAAATAACAATACAAATTTTTCAAAATTTTTCTTGTAAAATTTGAAGAAAAAAAATAAAACGCGCTGCTTTAAAATGGATTATGGTATGAGAAAGTCGAATGGAGCTACACTGCAGCTAATTTTAGTAGTATTATATTTAGTAGTTATAGATTTGGTGAAATTTATATACACTAGAGAAAATCGATAATTTCTTAGCATTATGTTATTTTATTCACATTTTGGACCTTGGCTGTTTGCTTAGAAATTATGCTTTGTGAGTAAATAAATGATTATATTATTTGCAATTAATGGTTATAATCTATTATTTCATTGCATTATTTAGAAATTATATGAATTTATTCTTTGAAAAAAATATATATTATTTTCCACATTTAATCATTGTTGAATGTCATCACCACCAAGTGATGATAACACTCGTCTTTTTAATGCTATACCACAGAACTTATATGATAAGTCTAAAACTCATTACAAATTTAAAAAATAAAAAAGCATAAACAAATGCATAAGAATAATTATTTTCTCTAGTAAATTGCAGATAAAAGACCTAAATGAAACGTTAAACACTTTTATTTATTTGATTTTTGATCTAATAAACTACTGAAGTTTTAAAACTTGTACAAAGGCAGGCAGATAGTTAACTGAAAAATTGAGCCTATTGAGAAACTGGGTGACCGTTTCATCTGCTTCATAATAGATCCGACACGCAGATATATTGTGAGTGTGCAATACAAGAAAATTTGTTTAACTGAATTTAATTGTGCTTAACTGAAAATGAATTTTTCTATATCTGAGCTTTATAGGCACTTCGCAGAATATGCATTAGGGTGGAGCAAAAAAGTTTTGATTTTTTGTATTCGCTTTTAACCATAATATACCACGAAATAATGTAGAAAGTCCTCAAAAAGGTTTTTATCACAAATGAATCCATATCTATCCATATTCCAATCTATTCATACTCAATGCAATTTTTTTACTATAAAAATTTTATTAGGGGTGAGGCTAAAATTTACTTTTGCCTAGGGGTCTTGGCAAGAGTTAAGCGACCCTGCTTAAAAGACCTTTCAGCATCCATAGAACGAGGCATCAATCAACCAGCGCATGAATGTTGGCAAACTCCAATTGAAATGATGAAACAATGATTGAAATGATTGAAACTGACCTCAAAATGGACATCGTCAAATTTAAAAAATCGTCTCAAGACTCGAAATGATATGATTAAATTCGAGATAAAAATGTAATTTTCGAAATTCGCCGCTGCTTCGTCTCCGGAAGATGAAGCTCAAGAGGGGTGAAACTTCACAGAAAAATTTAATCGACCAATAGGAAGTTATTGTAAATATAGGCGTTGAAAAAGTATAGATTTTTTTTTTCAGTCCACCACAATATACATTTGTCTTGAAATAACTGGTTAACATAATTTGT
This sequence comes from Amaurobius ferox, assembly GCA_951213105.1. Classification (NCBI taxonomy): domain Eukaryota; kingdom Metazoa; phylum Arthropoda; class Arachnida; order Araneae; family Amaurobiidae; genus Amaurobius; species Amaurobius ferox. The sequence goes on along the minus strand of OX578135.1, from coordinate 147,689,426 downwards.
CAGAAAATGGGAGCGGAGCATGATAGAACGATCACTCGGGGCCGCCCATACTCAGATATCCTAGTAGATACTATAATATACTACTATATACCCACTACCTAGTTGATACTATATACACTACTATGATATCAGTGTGCCCATAGGGGGACAAGTACCAAGATTGGGGTCCCGGACCCAAAATATATTCTCCAGATTTTTCAAGCTAAAGAAGACATAAAAGAAAATTTACGATAAGGGTAAAATCAAATATGAAGGGGTGGCCTGTAATAAATGTTTATAAGGAACCCATAATTTGTATGAACGGCCTTGGATCATTCCTCCAAGTTGTTCACTCCTCTAAGAGGTTCTATCATGTTCATTAAATAGTAATATGTACATTTATATTATAAATGTTAAGGAATTGGCATGAAATATGCTTATTTTCAGCCATGTCGCTCTCTCTCTCCTTAGAAAAGAAAACTTTTCTAACCCTTCCCTCCTTCCCGCTGTCTCAGTATGAAATAATTAGTCAACATGTGTACTAGAAAAAAAATATTTATCGAAAAAATATATATTTTCATGTGAAGTTTAAAGTATGTTCTTTGCTTCAGCATCACAGAAGATGAATTTAACGCACTTGAATGATGTTAATGCGTGTGTGTGTGTATTGTGGGGAATTTTTTTTTTTTTTTTTAGATTAAATTAAGCTATGAAAATAAACTTAAGATGAGTCTTGAAATCGAAAGTATCAAAATTTCTTATTGATTGCCAGCAAGGTCAAATTATATTATAAGAAGACCTCATTTTATTTAATATTTTTATATAACAAAGAATGAAATAAGATTAACTGTGATTATTTTGAAGAAAATAAACACATGGAATCATTTTATACGTGATTTTTTGTTATAATATAAATGGTGGTTGCTTTTGTGTTATTATTTTGAGAAACGTTATTTTGAGCTGCGATACCGGTTGGTACTTCTATTTAATAAACATTCATATAAGGAACTATTTTTAACGAAAGTGCCGATTTTAAGAAAGATGTGGAAGGTCGCGATCAACTTTAAATATTTGCCCCAATGCACCTATTTCTCTTCCTGTAACGAATAAAATTGACGGTTTCTTCCTTTTTACCCAGTCGGAGTATGTCTATAAAAGTATCTTCTATTATTTATACAGATTTTGTTAACTAAATTTTTTTAAAACCTTAAAACGTATAAATTTCAATATATTTTGATTATATTTCGCATGAAGTATACACAAACATATGTTACACATATGTCATATATTGAACGATAACTGGGCAATATCCATCGGACCAGGTCTGTATTGCTCTGTGGTAGATTTAATAGTAAACGCATCCATTTCAAACGAAATTTTAAATTTTAATTAATAGAAAATTAATAAAACCATGAAGAATAAAAATTCAGTATGCAGTCGCGAGTTATAAAGAATGGCACCACGAGCCAAGACTTGTTCATAAATGGTTTAAATATTCCATAACTGAATTTCAGAATTTTGAAATGTTGAAGCTGAAGGCGACCCCCCCCCCCCTCCCCTTAATGAGAAAAATATCGAAAACCATCTCCTTACATCCATGGGTAGGTTATAAAAGCGCCGTTTTCATCCATTTAAGACGGGTAAGCACCCTCCAAAGTTTTTCTGGCACTCTTTCAAATCTGTAAAAAACAGTCTATTCTGAAAGCGCGACTGTCTGCTTTGCAAAAAGTCGCACCCCGCCGAGAACGCGCGATTGCGAGTGTACTTTGTCAGGAACTTATTTAACGATCGCCCTGTGCGACAAACAGAGACCTTTACGAAGGATTTTAAGTCGTGTGTGTTTTAAAATAAAGCTAGCTATTTTTCTTTTTTTTTTTTACTGTATAGATTCATTCAGTTCAGCAATTTTACTTGGAGTAAAAATAATCTGATGTGTCCTACGCATGACTTTCCTTAAACATTAATAAACTTCAATATTTTGGAAAACAACATAAATTAGAGTGTGTTTTCTAACAGTCCCACCAATGCTGTTAACTTTGGAAATAAGCATACCGAATTTCAAAGAAATCGCCTCATTCCTTCTGGAGATGTAATGTCTCCCATGAATTTCTAAATAGCTTAAAAAGGGATCGTGATAAGCAATGGTGTGTAACAATTGTGTAAGCAATGGTGTATAACAATTGTGTAAGCAATGGTGTATATCCATTTATTATGTAAAGTACTTATAAAACATCTACTCATTTGATAAAAGTAAAAATATTTCATTCTTTTTTTTTTTCGTTTTTTAAATCAAAAACTTAGCGATATATCAAAAACGTCTTTTATTAAAATCCTATGACGTCCATTCATTTACAATAGTAAATACGTATACAGCATTCATTCATTTAACAATAAGGTGAATATTTAATTTATGATTTTCTTTCTTTTACTAATTTTAAATAAAAAATATGGAATATCGCAACTAAAATTTTGCAATCGATTAACGTTCGGGATATTGGGTGCACACTACATGCTAATATGTAAATATTCGAAAACTTCTATTAACTATATAAGTTTTCCTGAAAAATCTACATACCTATCTGATTTCAAATATCTAATTCACTTAGAAATGACATTTTCGCATTCCCTTAAAAAAAAAAAAAAAATATATATATATATATATATATAAAATAAATAAATAAATAAATAAAAAATATATATAATAATAAATAAAACATGTGCAGCAGCTATAAAATGACATATATTGGTGGAGGATAATTTTGGGTGTGTAGCCCTCTTGAATGTAAATATCATTATTTATTTTTTTTCAGAAAGTGTAGAGAAAGTCGATTTATGGCCACTATCAACATATATTACTCGGAAACAATAATACCGATAATAATAGAATTCTAGGTCATTTGTAGAACATATTGCTTAATATGGTCACTCTTAGTTACTCGAGGGCATGACATTGCCATGCGTCCCACAAGTAGTATACTAGCCCTTTCTTTCCCGAAAGTGTACGTAAAGTCGGCTCATGGCCTCTATTGCATTATATTCCCCGGACCATAGATGTACAAATACACTCTAAAAATGATTCAGTATCCCTTTTCATTTAAAGTGTAGGAAAGATAGGCTTATGGCCACTATTCAGTTACACTATTCGGGGACATTGTCATACATCTCATAAGTAGGATTTTTTCTTTTTTCAGAAAATGCAGGGATAATCGGTTTATGGCTACATTCAATTAATACTACCCCAGGACATAGATATATACTTCGCAAATGTCCCAGGATCCTTTTTCTTTTTCGAACAATGTAGGGAAGCTCGATTGGTGATCACTATTGGGTTATACTTCTCGGGTACATTGCCACACACACCATAAGAGAATCCTTGACCATTTCAAAAATTTATTTTTAATTTATTACTAGTCCGTCTAATAAATTTCAAGTCTTTATATCGCTGAAAGGTATTTATTTTGTGTTCATTCAAAGTATAGAACATTTTAACATGCGGCACCCCAATTAGCAAATATTGGAAGACTGCAATTTTCCCTCCAATGTGTACGAACCATCTTCTTTTATATCAAATTTAAAGTCTCTATCTAATTAAATTAAAATGCAAGTTTCAAAATTATATCACATTTCTGACGTTTCCGTGCTCCGTAACCCCTAATTCTTAATCATTCGAAAGCTTTTAACGCATTTTTAAATTTTCTTAAACGATCTCCCCATTTACCAAATTTCAAGACTGTATGTCCATAAACGATATTTGTTTTGCGTTTATTCGAAAAATCGAACATTTTAGAATACGGCTCCTCTAAAATAGCAAATGTTCGAAAACTGAAATGTTTCCTATAATATTTGCGAACGATTTACTTTTGTGTCAAATTATATACATCTACGTATAATTGAGAATGCTGTGTATTGTGTAGCACTCCCTACTTAGTAAATTTTCGAAAACTTAATGTTTAAAGAAGTGATTGTCGAATGTTTGACCAAAGTAACAAATTTTAAGTTTATTTAATCAATAAGTACAAATCTATCCGATCAGTAAGTGCCAATCTCTATCCACTCAGTAAGTGTATTGAAAACTTAAAACATACAATCCATGTTAATATGTCAACTGATTTGAAATGTTAAATTTTCATGTTAACAAATTTGAAACATGGCTCCCATGTGATCTTCTGTAAGCTTGTCGAATTTTTGCATGGGGTGATCGAACCATTGAAAGGGAATTTATAATGTGTTAAATGTCCAGAGTATTTCTCTGTTATACCAAGGCTTCAGTGAAAATGTGGAATTGTATAATTGTATTGGACTGTGGAGAAGTAGAATAAACAGAAGAAGAATTAGATGGATTTTTAAATTAGGGCGGTTTACATCCCTACATTTCCGTTCCTATTTTACTTATATGGATAAATCTTGAGGTTTCGAGTCAGTTTCCGGTGCTGATTTCAAATATACATACCGCTTTCCGATAAGTCGAATAGTTCAAGAATGATAGAAGGTCGAAAATCGGCTGTATTTGGTCTTTTAAAATAGTAACATCCGTGACACTGGCTGTGCATTTGACATATTTGGATGACTTTAAAGTAATTTGTGACAAGTCACTTCTGTAACTAATGCTTTTCTCATTCAGTTTTGTAAATAATCCCTTTTAACCTAAATCCCCCTTATAACGGATATTATTTATGTCAAGAGGACATAATTCAATTCAGTTAAATGGAGGGGACAGTGATTTTTCTTTTTTTTTCATTAAACCGAGAGAAATGTAGTAAAATAAAGAAATAGGACAAGTTATTCAAAGTTATCGCAACTGTCCATATAATCCATATATAATCGTTAATAAAATAAAATAGTTATATTGGTGTCAGTTAAATAAAGGATGGCAGATTATTATGCAAATAAATAAGATCTGGTTCATTATAGATTCAAAAATAATATCATCTAGTCCATTGATTTAGAAAGGTTGTCCTGCCCATATGCCTGATCTAAACTATTCAGTGGTTTCAAATAATAAAAGTTTTAGAGAATGTTATGCTATTTACATTTTTCAAGTTCTGAAATTTCACTGTTGCAGTTCTTAAGATTTTTCCCCGCCGTGTTTTAATCAATACCACGAATCTCGCCTACAGCTTGCCCCTGATTTTTGCAGAAAAACTGACCAGCAGCATGCAAGGGTCCAGTCGGTGCAGGTCAGCCGCATCTGACAACAAAAACCGTTCGACGCCGACGCGCGCGCTCAGCCGATGATCTCATCCCCGACCGATCGATCGATGCGCTCGCTGCGAGGGATGTCGAGGGGGGCTAAGGGGGGACGGAAGAGTGAGTGGGCAGAACGCGAGGCAAAACTTTTTTCCCTTCCTTTCTCGCGCACGGCCGAAAAAAAAGTCTTTCCTCTGAAGAGAGAAAAAAAAAAATAAATCGTCCAAGTAGGGAAGAAAAAAAAAAGGTGCAATCGATACAGTTCTTCTTTACTTAGTTTCATTTAAGGAAAGGATCATCCTTTATTTTTAGGTTTTTTTCAAGAAAGGGGGAGGTGATTTTTTCCCTTCCATTTGGATATACCTGGGGTTTAATTAGATACCGAAGCGCGCCGATTATCTGCAAAGATTTCAGCTTTGTCGGAGTAATTGGGTCTGTGCCATGCCCCGGGAAGTGGGAGGGGCAAGAGGTGCATCTAAAAGGGACCTTACCCCCACTTAAAAGTAGATGGAAATCAAAAGCATTGTTGTGGAAATGTCAACACAGTTTTTGCGATGAAAATCTCAGTTTGATCTAGTTTTAGATTTCACGAGGAAACATTCAACTGACTCCTCGGTTCATGGACAGCATTTTAAGCAAACATATACAAAATAATAATAATAATAATAAATTAAACGGAATATATTTTCTAAATAGAAATTTACTATATGAGCACCTTTCTTTCTTTCGGCCTAGACCGTCTTACCAGCCCGAAGGTGTAAGGTAGTTTGAACAGCCGGGACAGTGCCACCCAATTTAGATTGGAACCCAGTGGGGGGAAACATCCACAGGGATCGTACCCTCCTTCATCTACCACCAACCTCTCTGAAGGACTTTCAGACCGACATATTTAACGTGTCCGAACTCTGCGTGAACACGGGAACAGTTTGTGCAAAGCTGGGAATCGAACACTCGGGTCCTTCAAGTGTAATCCCTGTGTCTTAACCCCTGAGTTGTCCCGCCCCCGTATGAGCACCTAGCCTCATAAGCACGTTTGAATTTTTTTATGGTGGATATGCGGTGAATGGCCTGCTGTTAGATTATGATGATCCTAAGTGGACATCCAAATGAATCAAAATTGTAGGGTCAGTCAAAGCTGATTGAAATATTAATGGTTTATCTAGAATGCATGCGTATGATTGATCTGATATGTGAAGAATATGTTTAAAATGAAATGGCGACATATATCTAATAATATACTTTGGAGGGGAGTTAGCTTTTTTTTAATTAGTCAGTGAATAATATTTTTATTGTCTAATGAAATAAAACTATTAAAATTCAGGAAAATTTACTACATATATTTTTTTATAAATTATCAAAATAACTATACTGGTTGAAAAAATGTTTATGAATGATGCATTACTGTACACAAAAGTGGCAGTAGAACAGTTGGTAGGTGGGTCGCAAAATCTGTTGGGTTTTTTTATCTCATAAAATGTTTGAGAATCAGTGTTTTAAAAGACTTCGCCCTTGTATGCATTGCATAAAAATAGCATGGTTGTAATTTAATGTAGATTATACTGTTCCCGTTATAAAAGTCCTCTTTAACTATCACCATAATCAATCACTTAAAAAGCTACATTGACGAGTTTCGTCAAGGAATGGGCAGTATAAATTTAAATTTTCTTCTGAAAGAAATCCCCTTGTAAAACACGAAAGATATCTTTGTACCACGTCTATATGAGTGGTGTCTATCAATTTAAAGACCCCAATGGTCAAAACCACCTTTTGAGAATCCATTACTTCTCCCAAACCGCTAATGATTCCCAAGCTTCCTTTCGTCGAAAATTGTGTATCCAACGTAGGGAGGGTGGTTTCTTTTCACAAAATTAGTATAAAGACTGATCTCCCAAATGGTTGTGGAGACATTGACACCTTTTATATAGATTGTGTAAACTACAGATTTTACATCAAGTGATTAAATACAAAAACACCTAATATTATTGGTCTGCATCTTAATATAAATCTCCAACGGGTTTCGGTCTCATCTAGAGAACCACGTCACGGGATTCAAGCGAAAAATATCCCCTTATATTATACAGGAATTCATCCCATGTAAATTAGAAAGTTGATTTCTGGTTAGCGCCTTCTCCCACTGCAATCCATCAAGACGGCTTCAAACCAAATTAGTCACAAGTAACTATAGGTCAATGTAGTCTCCTGATCTAGTCAAGCACGAGTATTGCACGAGACGAGCATTCTGTCTTGAGTCGTTAATAATGGGAAGTAATAGGTTAATAATGGGCGTAAGTTGTAGTGTTTTCTTTTGAAGATTATTAGCCTAAGATTCTCAAAGTAAACAATATATTAAGGCTCCTGCATACGAGCGACTTTTGTAATACAAAAAATTGAAAAATGAAATATTTCCAATGGATACGCCCGAAAAAGAGGACACTAGTTTACACCAAAGCGATTGCGAACGAAAAGGTGACTTTAGCCAATAGGAAGAGACTGCGCTCACATAAAATTTTCGGAAATTGCTAAAATCCAGCTTTTTACCGGCTATCGTGTCACCCACTGCTTTGCGCAGAGTGGCTGAGTTGTAAACCTAGTGTGAGCATAAAGATTTTATCATACCGAGACCTCAAAAGTGAATCACACAACTGTTTGTCGACGGTCGTCCTTACAGGGTTACAGGCGTATAAATTTGTAATGTGTTTCAGTAAAATTGCTGAACGTTTTGCACAGTTCTGAGCTCGGTATGTATGTCTTTTATCTCAATAATCTTGTATGAAGCTCTTTGCTGTAGCACTTTTTTCTTTTTTTTTTTGTAAAATTTTGAATAATAATTTGTTTGGCGTTGTTTTTGTACTTTCTTTATTCATTGGGACTGGAACCAACATACTCTATTGAGATCTTTAAGCGATACAACTAAAAAGTTTCAGGACAGCTCCACGCTAAGAATTTAACATTATATTTGTACTTATTTTAGGGTTACTGCCGCCCATTAGCAAAAGTAGAGGTAAGAATAGTTGATGAGCAAAAATCTCAGCAAAACATGGTTAATTCTAACTCTTTTTTCGGTAGAATGTTAGAACCTTTTAGTTATTTTTTCAGAGCACTTTTTAAAAGTTCAAAAAAAAAAAAAAAGGTTGAATTCCTTGGTTATATTTGCCATATGTATTCACATTTTATTTTTTAAATCAACTAGTTTCATAATAAATATCGGAATACAAAATATCTGAAGTGTGTCTCTATTCGACTTCATATAACATGGGGCTTCGTTCCATTTCTATCACAGTCAGTATCAAAATACAAATAAACATGTATATATTTTTTTCTTTCACTACATGCATAATGCATATTATGACGGGGTCGAAAATTCGAATTCGAGTTTTTAGAAGAGCACGTGCCGATCCTCCCTGAACTCGAAGCGAACGTTTTTGAGGTGCTGTGTGTGAGGATGCGATGTTTTCCGAACGAATGAAGAGTTTCGAACGAAATTTGGTATGGATATTACAATCGGTGAACACTGGAACCCTATTGTTTTTAAGCGCGATCGAATGAAAGATCGGAAGACCTTCCAACTTTCGAATGATGTTTAAAAAACATTAAAATATCAGGATCTTCAATATTGTTATAAGTATAACAATTTCTAATATAATTTTTCCTTAGAAAATGAACTGTTCTCGAGATATTGTACGTTTTTTAAATAAATGTGCTTAAAAAAATTACATAAAATTAAAAAAAATATATTAACTATCGGGAAATATGTTCACTTTTCATAAGCAATATTATGCGACAAATTTGTTAACATTCACCAGACAAAATACTTTGTGTAATAGTTGTGTATTTTAACGCCCAGCAATTTGCCAGTAATCATTTATTTCTCTCCGTCTGTATGTAACCCTTGTCGATAAAATCGGCGAACTTGGTGACTAATTTGGCAAGGCAAAATGTCGCCAACTTAACGACTTTTTTTATGGGGTCAAATTGACGAAAATAGCGTTAAAATTGCAAAAATGACATTAAATCGTTTTATATAGACTATATTGCTTATTGCAGATGGTATTAATACTGATAATTATCAAACTAAATTTGCGAGAAATATAAGTTAATTGTATACTTCGAAATAGTTTTGTATGTTATCCTCGAGCGCCAAATGTATTATTCAACATTAAAACATTGTGCCGTGATTCTTATACATCATTTTGTCGCTGTGAAAGAAGTAAATTCATAACATTATGTAGGGAAAGTCATGAGTCAAGCTGATAATAGCTTAGTAATGCATTTGGCTTATCTGTGTTAACAAAACTATTTTAATACCATTAACATCTATAATGCAATTAAAACTACCAATCACCCCCATATACTATATACTACCATCATTATTCTGGAAATTATTGTTTTCATGGGAAATAATACTGTGATAATTTTAAAATTAGAATCGTTTGAGTTCTAATCATGAGAATCATTAAAAGTACTATCTATTTTTGTTTCTCACATAATATATCCATTCCACACCTAAAATTTTACATTAGAAATGCATTCGTTTTTGAGTTATAGTGTTTACGCCTCTCATATACACTCACATGCCCACAGACAAACATTTCCCCCAAAATATTCGAAATGTCTTAAGTTTTAAAATATGCCGATTTCGAAAATTTTTGAGAAAACAATACGTTTTTGTATAAAGTAATAAAGGACTGGGTTCTCTATACCAGTGGTTTCCAAAGTGGGGTCTTTACAGTAGTAACTAGGTTCTCTATATGGTATGAGAGAGTGATCATACTGTACAACAAATGTACAGTTTGGTTACTTATACATTATGTATACATTACCTTATACATTAGGTATATAAGGAGAGTATTGTGACGGGGTCGAAAATTCGATTTCAAGTTTTCGACGGGAGAGCACGTTTCGAGCATCCCTGATCACGAATCAAACATTTTTGAGGTGATGCCTGTGTGTGTGTGTGAGAGAGAAAGTATGTGTGTGTGAGAAAGTATGTGTGTGTGTGAGAGAGAGAAAGTATGTGTATTGTGTGTGTGTGTGTGTGTGTCAGTGAGTCTGTGGAGATAATATCTCACGAACGAATGGAGCGATTCGAATGAAATTTGGTACAAAAATCACAATCCATGAATACTGCAAGCCTATTGTTTTTAAACGTAATCGAATGTTCAGAACCCCCAAATTTTCGAGTGAAATTTTGAAAAAATCATCAAAAAATCAAAACCTTTAATAAACTTACGCAAATAGATATTTCTTATGTAATTTTTCCTTAAAAAACGATTGACATAAACTTTAGAAAGCTAGTATGAACCGTTGCCGAGATATTGAACATTTTTCAAATAAATTTATCAAAAATTCCCATAAATTATAAAAAATATATTAACTGTTGAGAAACATGTTCACTTTTCATATGTAACATCATGTGATAAATTGGGTGACATCATTCTCGTGGATTTAGCTCGTTCCATTCATGAGAAAATATACTTTGAGTAATACTTTTGTATTTGAACGCCAATAGTCTGCTATAAAATTTATCTGCTATAAAAATAACTTATTTCTATGCTCATAACGCTTGGCGAGATTTTGGCGGAATGTCGCCAACTTGGCGACTTTTTAAAATGTTGCCAAATTAACGAAAATCTCGCCAAATGGATAAAAACGACGCTAAATCAATGAAAATGACGCCTAATTTACGAAAATTCAAAATCTTGCAAAGAATATAAGTATCTATTATAAGAATAACCTATTTTTTTTGCTGTAAAAGTAGTAAATTCATTGCATTATATAAGGAAAGTCATGTGCTGCCCATATCAGATTTTTATAACTAGAGCTTGAACTGTCCACATTACCTAACAAAGAGCCAAAAATATTTGCTGTTTTGTTCTAAAAATAGGAATCAATTTATCACTCTTAAGTTGTATTTTCGCTGATTCTTAGATACCTATTTTGCGAAATAGGATGTCACGGTGTAAAAAATAAATAAATAAAACTGTTGAAATTCAACCCATCTTAAAAGAGTTGAATGATTGATTCGATTACGATATTTCTTTAGATTATACTTTTGCGAGCATCGTCAGCCAACCGAAAAATGATGGGCGCAGAAAAAGACACCCCATATTTGCAGAAAGACAATTACTCAAAGCGCTATTATCATCTGACTTCTATTCATCTTTTATGGCATTATTACACTGGACAAATTTATTTCTGTTTCTGCTGTTGATGAACAAATGTATTTAGGGTTACCAGGTTCCAAATCGGGTCACCGTGTTTATTATTAACACTTTACAACAAAGTTGAAAAGTGTTTATGACTTTGTTCATTCTGTCTGTCTGTCTGTCTGTCCGTTAGCACGATAGCTGCCGTAAAAATGACTTTATCAAAATGAAATTTCAGTATGTTGTTCAGACCGTCTGTGGGACTTATGGAAATATAAATGAATAATATCACCCGATAAGTTTTGGATTGAACTTGGGTTGAAAAAATGAAATACATTGAACCCTATGGGACCTAATTTTTCAAACATTTTTTAAGCGGATTTAAAATTCACAAATTACTTCAAAAATTTTAGGAAATATTCAAATTATCCCATAAAATATATAAAAAAAATTTCAACAAAATATATTCAGTAGTTTTTTAAATAAAAGTTAAAATAATAATTACACCATTTTTTATATGAAGCGATCACGTGACCACTATATGAAAAGATCACGTGACCCACTTTAAAATAAAATATGGCATCCACCTTGTGTCAAAATCTTGATTTTTAAAGTTCTTTCTAATTCATATTTAGTGTTGTATCCGTCCTAAAACCGCTTTATTTTTGCTTAAATTCTGTGCATCTACATACTGAAATAACGCAATTACAATATATTTGAGTTTAAAGGATCATCCAACTTTGATTATTTCTACAACGAAGCCTATTTTTCACTTATGGAAAATGTAAATACCAAAGGATGTTGAATGAGTTGTACAACAATTCTTTAACGCAAAATTATTTAGCTCATGGAGTCTGCAATATAGCTGATATGAATGAAATATCAATTGATTTTACAGAGAGAAAGACGATTTTTTCGATGAAGTGTTAAGCATAGAGTTTAATTACTTGTACCTCCATGGTCTTATGTTTTTAAATAAAATAAATTATTATAGTATTGTGATGAATGAAATGAATGGAAAAAGTTTATCAATGAAGTGCTGCTTTTATAGAGAGAGCCAGGCTTGTTATATTTCGATGACGTCATTTGAATAAATTTCATTTGTTTTCGAACAAGTTTTCAAATATAATAAATTATTGTAGTATTATGGCAATTTTACAAATATTATCGAGGAATGTATCGCATTTTAGAGATGGTTAAACCAGGCAATTTATATTTCAATGCCGTTATTTGAATGAAGTTCGTTTTTTTCGATCAAGTTTTAAGTTTTCAAATATAATAAATGAATGTAGTATTGTGATAATTTTAAAAATATTACCATCGCATTTTAGAGATGTTTAAATAAAATTGCATTGAAGTTGGAAAGTGTTTCATAATCAATGCTTTATGCATGATTGATCTTTCTTGTTGTTTATGTTTTGATGTTCAACACATGACTTTCTGTACAGTTTAACAAATTTCAATATATGGCAGAATATCAAATGGCTTAGCGGCGATTTAAAATCAATTTTTCCAATTTCATGGAAATTGTTTGATTCTTTCAGAAGAAGTAGTACATTAAATTGGGGAAAGGCTTCGCTCACTATGTCAAATTAATGTTAAATTCTTCCCTCGCTATTCTTCTAGCCTAAGTAACCAAGTGTTGAAAAATATAATTATTGACTATATACGCAGGATCAAACACCTGGCCAGTAAACAGTATCTACAATCACATATGGATCGCCTTAAAATATTTCGTTCTCTCATTTTCCCTACATCTTTTGCAGATTGTTGTTCCATACACAAACAGTAGTTGTAATTTCACCAACAATTAGTTTTGAATTCCCTGTGTTGTGTATGTACTGCCCCTCACCCGAAACTCATTGGTTTAAGCCTTCTTACCCAATCACTTCTCAACTTCACAATTCAAGCACATTTTCTTTCAACGCGAAGCACGGCAGCATGCTAGTAAGTTAGCAGGATATGTATATATTTTTATTTGCTGTATATTTATGCAGATGCGTGTATTTATATGTTTATTTTTTATATTTTATTATTGATAATTATCTCCTGGTCTCGTTTTTCTTTGGATCTGGTTTTCTTCCGTTCTTGGGCACAGATTGGATAAATTTTCAACCATGTGGTGTATGCAATCATAGAAACAACAGAATTTAATATAACTACGAGTATCAGAACCTGCCTCTGAAGACCTATCTAGTAGATATATGTATAGAATAAAAATTTTATGATAATCCAACGAAATAATAGAAATACGGTGTAACACATTGAGTAACGCAAATCAACTGTTGCCACTCATGAGATAAAAATCCAGTGTTGCCAATAAAAAGAAAAAGTAGAAAATACTATTTGAAATACAACGAGTATAAAGTAATCTACATACACTGGCCAGTGAATTAGAAACCCAGGTTCAATATTTTATGGATCCGCCTTTAGCACGAATTACAATATGTTCGTGGTTAAGGCTAGATTCTACAAAGAGTTGGAGTGCATTTAAGACAAGAGAATACCAGGCGTTGGACAAGCAGATCATAAGCTCCTGTACAGCCTGTACAGTTGATGGCGGACGAGATTGTTGTCTGATGTATCGTTCCAACATGTCCCAAATGTTCTTGATAGGGTTTAAATTTGGACTTTGTAGTGGCTAGGGTATATGTTGGAAGTCAGAGTCATGCTCCGTTAACCACTGTTGCACGGTTTCTGTGCGGTGGATGGTAGTGTTATCGTCCGTAAAAGAACAGTCGCCTGTGGGGTAAAAAAGCAACATTTCAGGGTGGGCATGATCGGCAAGAAGGTTGAAATATTCCATTGATGACGCCCGACCTTCTGGAAATATGTGAATTTAGAAGGGCGAATTCAGAAGTTGGCAATACCGTAAGGTTGGTGATGAAAGATGTATCGCAAAGCATTCTGAGTAATCCTGTTTCTGTGGTGAATGAAGAGAGTGGAGTTTTACTGTTTTGTTTTAATACAGTAAGTAATTAGTATTTTTGAATAGTTTATAAGTTAGATTTTAATTTATATATAGTAACTTGACACATAGCATTCATTAAAATCCAGCTGATGTCCTTTTTATGGCCAGATGTATTGTATACAATTTAGTTATTCTAAGAGCAATTTGATGGTACCATTGAATACTAAAAATAGTATATATTTTTTTCAATTTACTTTAAAACATGCTCAAAAATCTGAATTTTACCAAGTTTTTCTTAGCATTTTTAACAAATATACGATGTTCATTCTGACTAAATTTAAAAAATAATTTGATTGATTCTACGTACATATGCCTATGTATAAGCTTAAATATATTTAGGTTCTGAAAAGTCATGTATGTTTGAAACTAGATTTAGCTACACATTTATGCAGTATTATTCCATTAAAATTTAACCAGTGTTTGATTCGCCCAACCACTCAATTTAGGCTGCCTTTAACAGTGATATATATATATATATATATATATAGCTTGGGTTAATTTCAAATTGCTCTGCTGCATGTCTTCAAAAATGATTTTTGCAAACAATATGTAAGTTGTAAACTATAAAGTAAGCATCCATTAACTCATATTTAATAGTCAATATTAAGTATACTATACTAGGTATTTGTATGAAGCAATGGGTATTTTAATTTTATAAAATAAAAATAATTTTTATGAAATTCAAATTTTTCCTAGACAATACATTGTAATTCGTGAAGTTATTTTAGAAATAGTACAACAATTACTAAGTCATTTGTCTTTTGTAAAATTTATTTATAATATGAGTTTTGTCTGCACCAAATTTCAGAAAAATAGTTTGTGTTTAAGATGAATTATTTACATTTATTTTCACTACATATTCAAATTTCATAAAATCCGGTTAAAGTCGAGAGAAGTTATCTAATTATAATAACGTATATTAGTAAAGGGGGTGCAGCAGCATGAGTAATTTTTTGTCCGACTACGTTCAGCAATGAAATTGACTGACCTGTAAAGCATTTACCTACACCACATATCCAAATTGTAAAAGATTGATGAAGTTTTAGAATCGTTCTCGACGAATATAATAAATATATCAGCAAATAAGGCATAGCACATGCAACTTTTATCCGATCATGTTCAGCAACAAATTCAGCTAGTAAAACATTAATTTATCCATTTATCCAATTTTTTAGAAAAGCAGTTACGTTTTAAAGGAGTTATCGTCGAACAAAGCATGCAGATAAACAGAACACCAAAACATAAACGAAAATAATATGGTATTTTAATTACGTGCTAGATAAATCACAAGCAAAATATAAATATTACTCGTATCAAGAAATATTTTATTATTTTCAACTATTTAGTTGCTAACACATATCGGAAAGAAATATGTGTTTAATAACTAATGTGAGGGAATAAAATATAATAGCCAAGATGAGCTAGCCATATTTGACAACTTTCTAACAATAACAGCACCCTATTTGAGTTACATAATGTAAGTGCTGCATCGGTAGCCGAGAGGGCTTAAAGCAAGCATTTCCTCATGCTCTCTCAACTGCTGGGGTCATGGGTTCACATCCCACCTGCGAGCATGAATGTTGTAGTGTTGAAATGCAATCGGAAAGTGTATGTGTTCTGCCCCCGTGGCGCACCGGGACAACGTTATTTGATGGCAAAATGGTTCACGCTTTGGTAGCTGTATAAGCAAATGATTAACATCAAGAACCTGGCCATTAGAAAAAAACATTAAATATAAGTTTGTTTACTCTTGCAGAATTGAATTCAATAGCTAAGCCATAAGATTGTTCTAGAAGGAGGTAATTTTCCAATGGTTGTACCTGTAAAAATGAATGTTTACATTAAAATTTATGAACTAAGTTTACAATATTTAGAAATTTTTCTGTTGAAATTTAAAAATTTCGCTTTTTCTCAGCTAAGTCACGCTCCCAAGAATTCCTTCCAAGAAAGTCCTTCCGAGAGGTTGGTGGTAGGGGAAGGAGGGTACGGTCCCTGTGGATGCCTCCCCCACTGGGTTCCGGTCTAAATTGGGTGGCACTTCCCGACCGTCCAAACAGTTACCTTACACCTTTCTGGTAGGTCGGACGGTCTGGGTTTCAACAACAACAACGCTCCCAAGAATTGTGATTAAAATACTGTTTTCATAGAAAACCCATAACTAGTTCAAAGTGAAAAAAAAAAATCTGATGTGGGCAACACATGACTTTCCTTATATAATGTAATGAATTTACTACTCTTACAGTAAAAAAATAAGTTTTTCTTATAGTAGATACTAATATTCTTTCCAAGATATTGAATTTTCGACAATTAGTCGTCATTTTCATTGATTTAGCGTCATTTTAATCCATTTGGCGAGATTTTCGTTAATTTGACAACATTTCAAAAAGTCGACAAGTTGGCGACATTTAGCCAAATTCATCGCCAAAATCTCGCCAAGCTTTACTGACGGAGAAATAAGTTATTCTTATAGCAGATAAATGACTATTGGCGTTCAAATACAAAAGTATTACTCGAAGTATCATTTCTCATAAATGGAACAAGCTAGATCCACGAGAATGATGTCACCCAATTCATCGCATGCTATTATATATGAAAAGTGAACGTGTTTCTCAATAGAAAATATTTTTTAATTTTATTTTATGACTTTTTGATAATTTTTTTGAAAAATGTTCAATATCTCGAGAACGGTTCATGTTAGCGTTCTAAAATTTATGTCAATCGTTTTCTAATGAAAAATTACATAAGAAATGTCTATTTGCGTAACTTTATCAGCGGTTTTTATTTTTTGACGATTTTTTCAAAATTTCACTCAAAAATTTAGGGGAATTCTGAACATTCGATTACGTATAAAAACAATAGGCTTCCAGTGTTTACAGATTGTGATTTTTGTACCAAATTTTGTTCGAATCGGTCCATTCGTTCGTCAGTTATCGTCTCCACAGACTCACTGACACACACACACATACTTTCACACACACACACACACATACAGACATCACTTCAGACCTCGTCACAATACTTTCCTTATACATTATGTATATAAGGAAAGTAAAAATCGGTGGTGGTTTCAGTCAGCCGAAATGGTTTTGCATGAACAACATTTTGTAAAATAAAACTTCAGTAAAATTATATAAGTTTATTCGATATTTTCAGACTCATTTGTTTTGTTTACAGGCTTTCAACGTGCTATAAATTACTCGCTAACTATTTATAGCTAGGACCTTTAGTTTTTGCCTCAGATTCATCTCAAAATATCAAATTATTTTACTAACTTACTTGGCGGTATATAAATTAATTTTATATAATGTATCTGACAATATTTTAGATTCAAGTTAATGTAAACGTATCTGGCAGTACATAAATATGTACTTGATTACGTATATTTCTATCTATTCGGTTCAAACCTCATCAATCATTCAACATATTTAGAACCATCAAGTTCATTTAACTCCCTAATTGTTTTTTAAGCAAAACAAAATATCTGCTATACCAATATTTCATCAAGGAGTATAATAAACGCATTGAGCTGCAACACTCGTGATATTTTAAATATTACAGATAACAGCTTTCCCACCCATTGGAAAACGTAGGTTAAGATACTAAAATATCGAAATTATAACCACTATACTTTTAAAACTAAGATCTTGATCTGAAATCCAATTATACACTTGCAGAGCTTTCAAAGAACTACAAATTCTTGTTCTTTTAGTTTTAGAGATATAAGCATTACACACTTGAAAATCAGAAAAATTTCAATGTTCTACTTGACAAGACAATTACGTAAAAACTATAAGAGATTTTAAAAAGTAGAAACTAGATATATCTATTTTTATAGATTCTAAGATATTTCGAGTGAAAATAAGAAAAAAAGCACTCGCTCGGACAGATACATTTTTATCTATTAAGTTCGGCGATATATCCATTCATAGTGTGTACATTCATTGTAATGCTCTAATTTCCGTCACAGATACCATACCCCAAGCATAGGTGTTATTCATATCAAAAAATTATTTATTTGCATAAAAACCGCTTAAGAGCAAGCCAAGAAAGGTCTTGATGAAGTAATGCTCCCATTTTGCAATAAATTTGAATAGAGTAAATAAGTTTCACTATTGTTACATATAAAAATAAAATTGGACGTAACAGATTTAGGTAAATCTGACTAGCCGAATACCCGTGGAAAATCAACGGTCCCACAATAAGCAACCCCCGAATAACTTGAATTTTTCTGCAATTTGCGTTTCACATTTATTCGGTAAATCGAAAATTTTGGTGTGCGAAACCCCCTAAAGAAGAAAATATTAGGAAACTGAAATTGATCACTTTCTTCCTTATATCTACCCGTATCACAAAATTTGAAGTCTCTATCTCATACTGAAGCATGAAATTTTATCATTTCACTTTTCGAACGTTTTTATGTGGAGCACCCTCTTTAATGATCATTTATGAAAAACTCTATCCCTCTTGGCTATTTTATGAAATGATCAGCTCATATACCAAATTTCAACTCTATATCAAATTTTAAAGTAGGCGTTTCACATTTATTAGGCAATTCGAACATTTTGGTGTGTGACACCCCCTAAAGTAGGAAATATTGTAAATCTGAAATTGCACACTTTCTTTCTTTCGAACGCTATACACATACACCACATTTGAAGTCTCTATCACATCGCAAAACATGTTTTTCTATCATTTCACTTTTCGAACGTTTTGGCGTGGAGCATCGCCTTTACAAAACATTTTCGAAATTTCGATTTTTTCATGGGTTTTTATCGAACGATCGACCCGTGTACCAAATTGCAAGTCTCTATCTATTCAGGAAGTGCCTAGAAAAAGCGTGACGGACACTTGGCAATTAGTATATGTATATATACTTTGAGAAAGTGTATCGCCGAAGATGGTTATTATTAACACTTTACAACAAAGTTGAAAAGTGTTTATGACTTTGTTCATTCTGTCTGTCTGTCCGTTAGCACGATAACTGTCGTTAAAATGACTTTATCAAAATGAAATTTTAGTATGTTGTTCAGACGGGACCTATGGGAATATAAATGAATAACATCATCCAATTAGTTTTGGATTGAACCCGGGTTGAAAAAATGAAATACATTGAACCCTATGGGACCTAATTTTTCAAACATTTTTAAGAGGATTTAAAATTCACAAATTGCTTCTGAAGTTTTAGGAAATATTCAAATTATCCCATAAAATATATAAAAAAAATTCAGCAAAATATATTCAGTGGTTTTTTAAATAAAAATTAAAACAATAATTACACCTGTTATATAAAGCGATCACGTGACGATTTTTCCTCGTGATGGCACGGCTGCCAGATTGCGGGTTCGAGTCCCGCCTGCGGGGATGGATGTTGTAATGTCTTATTTGGGGCAGAAGTCAGACTTCTACCTTCGGGTGCCCCGGGTCATTAGACTAAACAGAAGCAGTGCACACATTCTTCCTTAAATGTAATGTTAGGGACACGACAACAACAACAACAACAACGTGACGATTATATGAAGAGATCACGCGACCCACTTCAAAATAAAATATGGCATCCATCTTATGTCAAAATGGTAATTTTTAAAGTTCTTTTTAATTCATATTTAGTGTTGTATCCGTCCTAAAACCGCTTTATTTTTGCTTAAATTATGTGCATCTACATACTGAAACAATGCAATTACAATATATTTGAGTTTAAATGATCATTCAACTTTGATTATTTCTACAACGAAGCCTAATTTACACTTATGGAGAATGTAAATACCAAAAGATGTAGAATGAGTTGTATAAGAATTGCTGCATTTCTTTAACGCAAAATTATTTAGCTCATGGAGTCTATAATATAGATAATATGAATGAAATATTCATTGATTTTACACAGAGAAGGACGATTTTTTTGATAAAGTTTTAAGCATAGGGTTTAATTACTTGTACCTCCATGGTCTTAAGTTTTTAACTAAAATAAATTATTATAGTATTGTGATGAATGAAATGAATGGAAAAAAGTAATTATGAATGAAATGCTGCTTTTATAGAGAGTCAGGCGTGTTATATTTCGATGATGTCATTTGAATAAATTTCATTTGTTTTCGATGAAGTTTTCAAATATAATAAATTATTGTAGTATTATGATAATTTTAAAAATATCACCGAGGAATGTATCGCATTTTAGAGATTCCTAAACCAGGCAATTTATATTTCAATGCCGTCATTTGAATGAAGTTCATTTTTTTTCGATGAAGTTTTATGTTTTCAAATATAATAAATTAATGTAGTACTGTGATAATTTTAAAAATATTACCGAGGAATGTATCGCATTTTAGAGATATTTAAATAAAATTGCATTGAAGTTGGAAAGTGTTTCATAATCAATGCTTTATGCATGATTGATCGTTCTTGTTTTACTTTTAATTGAATGTGTTATTACCAATTGAGTTACAATCATTTTATATGAGATTTGTCATTGATGAATGACATCATAGAAAACGAATGGCAGTCATTTTTAAGCACTGGCATGAAACCTTCCTTAGATAATGCTCATTTAATAAATTTATAACCAAAAAAGCTACACAGTCCGATTCTAAGCATTATTGATATCTGTCAATTATTGTGACCTACCTGCACATTAGTCATTTTTAACACTTTCCAACATAGCTGAAAAGTGTTCATGACTTTGTTCATTCTGTCTGTCCGTCGTTCGCACAATAACTGCAGTAAAAATCACTTTACCAAAATGAGATTTTAGTATGTTGTTAAGACGGTCTGTTGGACATTTGCGAATGTAAATGAATAATATCACTCAATTAGTTTTAGATTGAACCCTAAGGGACCTAATTTTTCAAACATTTTTTAAGCGAAGTTAAAACTCATAAATTGCTTCGAAAATTTTAGGAAATATTCCAATTATCCCACGAAATATATATAAAAAAATTCAGCAAAATATGTTCGGTAGTTTTTTAAATAAAAATTAAAATAATAATTACACCCATATTATATGAAGAGATCACGTGACCCACTTCAAAATGAAATATGGCATCCATCTTTTTTTTCCAGTGTCAAAATTGTGATTTTTAAAGTTCTTTTAAATTTATATTGAGTGCTGCATCCGTCCTAAAACTGCTTCATTTTTACGTATTTTCCGTGCATCTATATTCTGTGCCAATGCAATTACAATATTTTTGAGTTTAAATGATCAGCGAACTTTGATTACTTCTACAACGAAGCTTAATTTTAATGGATGCAGAATGTAAACAAGTGATTGTAAGATGAGTTGTATAAGAATTGCTGAATTTTTTCACCCTAAATTATTTAGCTCTAGAGTCTGGAATAAAAGTGATATGAATGAAATATCCATTGCGTTTACATAGAGAGCCAGACGATTTATATTTCGATGACGTCATTTGAATTAAGTTCCTTTTTTTCGATGAAATTTGAAGTTTTCAAATATAATAAATTATTGCTGTACAGTGATAATTTGAAATATATCAGTGCTGAATGTATCGCAGTTTAGATATGTTTAAATAAAATTTCATTTCAGTTGGACAGTGTTTCATAATCAATGTTTTATGCATGATTAATCTTTCTTGTTAATATTATATATATACGTATATTTTCATTAAGAACGCGGTTCCCATTTACTTTCCCCCAAACTATTTATTCACAGGAATTTTGCATACAATCTTAATTTTCAATTCTTAAGCTACCCCAATAAAAGAGTGTCATCCACGTGTCATTCATTTCAAGAGATTTCTCGGCTGTTTAATGCAAAGTTTTTTCAGGTAAACTCATATCCTATTTCTTCTACAATCCATTTCATGAATGAAATCAGGATTTTTAACATTTTTACAACACAGTTGAAAAGTGTTTATGACTTGGTTCATTCGATACGTTCATTCATACGATATTCGTTCGATATACATTCGTTCATTCGTACGATAACTGCCGTAAAAATGACTTTATCAAGATGAAATTTTAGTGTGTTGTTGAGACGGTCTGTGGGACGTATGGAAATGTGAATGAATAATATCACCCAATTAGTTTCGGATTGATCCCGGGTTGAAAAAATGAAATACATTGAACCCTATGGAACCTAATTTTTCAAACATTTTTTAAACAAAGTTTAAATTCACAAATTGCTTTGAAAATTTTAGGAAGTGTTCAAATTATCCCATAAAATATATAAAAAAAATTTCAGTAAAATATGCTCGGTAGTTTTTTAAATAAAAATTAAAATAATAATGACACCCATATATGAAGAACTCACGTGGCCCACTTCAAAATGAAATATGGCATCTTGTGTCAAAATGTGATTTTTAAAGGTCTTTTTAATTTATATTTAGTGTTTCATCCTTCCTAAAACCGCTTTATTTTTGCTTTTTGTTTTTCTGTAGATCCATATTCTACGCTAACGCAGTTACAATATTTTTTAGTTTAAATGATCATCAAATTTTCATTATTTCTACAACGAAGCCTAACTTTAATGAATGTAAAATGTAAACAAGTGATTGTAAGATTAGTTGTATAAGAATTACTGTAAACCCAGGCCGTGACGCCCGCCCCGAATGGCGCATGGCTCCTTATAGCCAAGATCGTATAAAAATTGCTGAATTTTTATTCACGCAAAATTATTTAACTCTGGAGTCTGAAATAAAAGTGTATGAATGAAATACTGCTTTTACATAGAGAGCCAAACGATTTATATTTCGATAACGTCATCTGAATAAAATTTGAATGAAGTTTCAAGCATGGAGTTAGAACGCACTTTTACCTCCATGGTTTTAATTTTCCAAGTAAATTAAATTATTTTAGTTCTGTGATAATTAAAATAATATCGTCGCTGAATGTATCGTATTTTAGAGATGTTTAAATAAAATTACAGTTGGATAGTATTTTATAATCAATGCTTTATGCATGATTGTTCGTTCTTGTATTTATATTTAGTGTTGCATCCGTCTTAAAACCGCTTTATTTTTGCATATTATCTGTGTTTCTAAATTCTGTGCTTACGCAATTACAATATTTTTTATTTTAAATGATCACTAAACTTTGATTATTTCTACAGCGAAGCCTAATTTTAACGTATTCAAAATGCAAACAAAGCAAGCGATTGTTAGATGAGTTGTATAAGGATTGCTGAATTTTTTAACGCAAAATTATTTAGCTCTGGAGTCTGAAATGTAAGAAATATTAATTGATTTTACTTAGATAGAAAAGCAAGCGATTTTATAGATAGCGATTGCCTTTTTTGATGAAGTTTTAAGTTTCCAATTATTGTATTATGATAATTTTAAAAATATCCCCGTTGAATGTATCCCATTTTAGAGATGTTTAAATCAAATTGCATTTCATGTGGAAAGTGTTTCATAATCAATGCTTTATGCATAATTAATCTTTCTTGTTTTTCTTTTGTTTTGATTTTTATATTTTTTTTTATTTCTTTATTTTGCCCAGTTATACTATTTTGTAATCTCATAAAATCCTGGGAACTAAAAATTCTGTTCGTTAAATGTGGGCAAATAAGGCACATATTTACAATGCACCAATTAAAATTAATAATTTCCTCGTTAAATGCGGAAGCGTTATAGGCGGGTACTGCAATTCAATTCAACAGAGTATCTATTTTAAGATGTTATAATTATTCAAATCGCATCGACTCAGTACAATTTAGCAGACGCACACAACACACCACACATCATAATCAATATAAGAGTCTGAGTGATTTTTAACTTTTCATCGTCCAGAATGGAAAATATGTAACACATTCATCGGAATCGGAAACTGTTCAGTTGGTCTTTGGGGGGGGGGGGGGGGGGGGGAGTTTCAGGCATTAGAATGAACGTCGTTGCGTGCTGCCAACCATTTGTGAGCCAAACGTTTGTTATTTATTTTTAAAATTTGAACGAAGTATTTTTTGTCGGCTGTCATTTCGATAATTTGACGGGCACGACAGAAACAGTTTATTAAATGTTAGAAATATAGGAGCTTGACACATTTTACTGTTAACATTGAAGTTAAGGTCAGATTTTGTGTGTTTAATTGCGACTGTAGATATGCATATGATTACACACAAAACAAGTGGAAATATACTTATGGTATAGCTAACTTGACAATACAATGCCATAGGAAAACTACAAACCGCCTATGAGCTATAGAGCGTTCCTAGAAAAGTCTGTAAAGCACCTTGTTGCCCCAACCGGGAATCGAACCCTGGATTTTCGAACTGACCAGCCGATGCTTTTCCGTTGAACTACTGGGCTGAAATTGCAAACTCTATATTGTCGAAGTGGACTCTCCAATCACCCCTCTCTAATGTTAGATTGGCGTGCAACTAACTATCTGACTGACTACTTTCTACTATTTTTACCTCAGGTTAGCCTCTTGATGCTATTTTTATCCTCCAGTTTAGTTTCCTCTCGATTTGAAATCGGCTTTCAGTATCCCAGAGTCCACTGAAGTCGTGCTAGTCGTACTAGGGTCAGTTTCAGACCTCCGACATCTTTTTTCATTAACCTATACTGTAGATTTGTTCGGACGTCATTGTATAGAACCTTGCGTGCTCCAACCGGGCATCGAACCCTGGATCTCCGAACTGGCCAACCGCCGAAAATAAAAACTTCAAACTAAAATTTGTAAAGAACCTTGCTTGCCATTCCAACTTGGACTAGAACCATAGATATTCGAATTAGCCGACGGTGGGCGCGGTAGCCCTGTGGTTAGCGCGCGGAGGTTACACTCGGTAGTCCCGGGTTCGATTCCCGCCGCTGCCCAAACTGCCGCCGTGTTCACGCGGAGTACGATCATGTTAAACATGTGGGTCCGTAAGTCCTTCCGAGAGGTTGGTGGTAGGAGAAGGAGGGTACGGTCCCTGTGGATGCCTCCCCCACTGGGTTCCGGTCTAAATTGGGTGGAACTTCCCGGCCGTCCAAACAGATACCTTACACCTTTCTGGTAGGTCGGACGGTCTGGGTCGAAGAAGAAGAACTAGCCGACGCTCTACCGTTGAGCTACTCGGACGGAATTGCTAGCTCTTATCGAAATGGACTCTGCAAACTCTTGGGAACAGTGTTTCTTTCAGGCATACATCGCTCCTCCGTAGGCATTTTTTTATTAACTTAGTTTCTATTTATGTAACAGCATTTAGATATATTTATATAGGGCAAATAGAAAACGTGCCCCCCCCCCCCCTGCTGCCCTAACGGGTAATCGAATCTTGACTCTTCGAACTAGCCAACCGCCAGTTTGAAGGGAATAGGGTCCAGATTTTGAATATATAAGAATAAATTCAATATTTTAATATTTTGAACTTTTTTTTTCGAAAAAGTTTTAAACAGTATCTGTCCGGGCGTTTTTTTTTTTTTTTTACTTTCACTCAAAATATCTTCAAAACTATAAAAGGTAGAGAGAGAGATATAAATCGTAAATGTTAAAAATATATACATTAGGAGATTTAGTTTTTAAATCTAGTTTAAAAAAAAAAGCTCTTAGAGTTTTCGAGTCATTGTCTTGTCTAGTGGAAGAAGATTGAAAATTTTCAATTTTTCAAGTTCGTAATGGTTATATCTTAGCTGAAAGTGCAAGACAATAAGCAAGAATTTGTAGCTCTTTAAAAGCCCTATAAGTGTATACGAGTATAATTGGATTATAGATCGAGCTCTAAGAATGACAGGTTTGGAACAGTCGAAAGGAATGAAAATTTTTAAGAAGGAAAGAGAAAGCAATGATACATACAAAAGTTGAAATCCAAAAAATTTCACCCATTTGCCATTCATCGGTTGATAATTGAAATCATGGGTAACTCATAAACCAGTAAATCAATTAATACCATCACAAAACATTTTTTCAATAAGAATGCAGTTTTTCATTCTAATATTAGACTTGTATTGCTGCGTCGAGAATTAGCCGAAATGTCGGATCCACTTTAATAATATTGCAGAAATAAATATGCATAAATAATATATATACTGAACACTGCTATGTATATATAATTTAAAAATTTGTTTGAATAATGTATTTTAATAATTTAAATGAATTGGTTTCTGTCGGTACTGTATATGCAGCTTGGTGATTAAAATAAAGCTCTCAACTTTTGGCTGAACTGGACTTTAAATGCCTTTAATATGATAATAACAAAATAAAGCTATTTATTTACTGTCTATGCTATTGTTATTTGTGTATGAGGTGGAAAGAGGGTTTTTGATAAAGTGAATAATAATATGTAGAATTCTGATACCTCCACACCCCTTCTTAAAATTTTATATTTCGTATTCCATTAAGATTCCGTTTATAACTTCTTTACAATTTCTTCTGAATTCTTTGAACTTTATTAGTCACAGAACTCGCCTGTAGTGAGTGTTCTCAGAAATTTTAAATATGCTTCCATTACAAATAACAGCATCCATCAACCGATTTCGCCCTTATTATGTCCTTGTAAGCATTGAATAATCGATATCTGCAATGACATACAGAAATGTGCTACTATTTTGTGAATTTCGAAATAGTTATTCTTATAGTAGATAAATGAATATTGACGAATTGTTATGTATCAATATACTATTACCCAAAGTATCTTCTCTCTTGAATGGAACGAACTAGATCCACAAGAATGATGTTAACAAATTTATCGCATATTATTACATATGATAAGTGAACGTGATAGTTATAATTTTTTTTTAATTTTATGTGATTTTTTGATAAATTTATTTAAATGTGCAATATTTCGAGAACGTTCATGCTAGTGTCAACTAAAGCTTGTGTCAATAGTTTTCTAATGAAAAATTACAGAAGAAATGATTATTTACTTAATTTTATTGAACGTTCTGATTTTTTCAAAGTTTCATTCGAAAATTTGTGTGGGGTGGGGGGTCTGAACATTTGATTGCAGTTAAAAACAATAGGTTTCCAGTATTCACGGATTGTAATGTTGTACCAAATTTCGTTCGTATTGTTCCATTCATTCGTGCGATATCGTCTTCACAGACTCACGGATATACACACACACTCAGACACAGTGTTTGTTTCAGGCATACATCCGGAAGAGCTTGCCCCCCCCCCCCCCCCGAGACATATTATATTAACCTAGTTTCTATTTATATGGCAGCATTTAGATATATTTATGTTGGGAAAATAGAAAACTTGTCCCACCTAAAATTTCATTCACAAAGAAACACTACTCATACATACACACAGACATCACCTCAAAAACGTTCGATTTGTGTTTAGGAATACTTGAAACGTGCTCTCACATCAAAAACTCGAATTCGAATTTTCAACCCCGTCACGATACTTTCTTTATACATTATGCATATAAGGAAAGTAACGCGATTTTACCACGATTTTTAACGATACTCTCACAAATTGGTCCCTTAGCGACCGAAAATATTATCATAGAACTTCCGTTTTGACATCGGAAAGATCGAAGTACCTTCTTTCCAACGAAATTTGGACAATCCCCTCTTCATATTTACTTATTTTTTAAATACATCGAAATTTGCATTTTGTAGTTATGTGATAATTTTCTCACCGTATCCGAAAAACTAAGATTAGCACAATTCTATAGTTTGTCAAAAAGTTGACTGTATTAATATATATATATATATATATATATATATATATATATATATATATATATATATATATATATATATATATATATATATACATACATATGTATATATATATGAGGAAATCTTTCTGGGAAACGTTTATTTTGTTATTTATTTATTTTATTTTATTTTATTTAGCTTGCAGTGTTTGTGGACTGATGTACGTAGCGCTTAAAGTAAAGATTTTGCATTTGCGATGATTTGGATTGAAACTGATTTGGAAACTGAGTGGTATTATTTAAGTAGTGAACGCTTATTTAGGACCCGGACAACGTCGGGTAATTTGTTCTAGTGACCAATAAAAGCGCTTTATCAAATAAAAAAAAAGGGAGGTTTAAGTGACTTTTAGGACAGAGATACAAAACGTTTTCGAGCCCTTTTTACTTTCCCTGCAATACATGGTAATGTATAGGGAAAGTATTGGAATCATGCCGAAAATCACAACTCGAGTTTTCGACGGATCTACACGTTTCGAGACCTCTAGAATACGAAAAAACCATTTTTAGCGTGACGTCTGTGCGTGTGTCTGTCTGTCTGTCTGTCTGTCTGTCTGTGTGTCTGTGTGTCTGTCTGTCTGTGCAGATTTTGTATCCACTGTAACTAAAAAACTAATGGACCGAATTTCACAAAATTTGGTAGGTAAGTCACTTGTGGGCGGGGCTGGTGCTGATTAGATTTGGGTACGATTCGGAATAAAAGAACCCGCCTTTTTTTGCGAAATGGCCCGCAAAAGCTTGTATCCACTCTAGCTGAAAAACTAATGGATCGAATTTCACAAAACTCGGGAGATGAGTCACGTATAGGTCACTCTGGTGCTGATTAGATTTTGGTACGATTCGGAAAAAAATAACCTGCCTTTTTTTGCAAAATGGCCCGCAAAAATCGTCCAAATCTAAACTAAAGAACTGGGTATACTCAAATATATCCATTAAATGCTGATTTAATACGTAATTTTTAACGACGAAAAGAATAAGACCAACCCCATTACTCTAGGACTAGCCGTTCTCGAGATATTTCATTTTTCGTACTTTCCCTACGCCACCTATGAAAATAAGCCCGGTTACCGCATGAGAACGAAAATTGAATTAAAAGTGAAATAAATTTAGTTAAATTAAAAAGAACGTTAATATAAGTCTGCAGGGAAAGTCATGTGCTGCCCACATCAGATTTTTTCTTGATGTGATAATGTATGGTTTATTTATTTATTTATTTTTTTGTTTAAACTTAAATCTTACATAATAAAGGAAGATGTCTGTCTGCCTGTGCAGTTTGTAGCGATGAGTCTAAGCACCATACGAATACGACAATGAAATTTGTACACAAGAACTTCAGGACCCAAATACTTGCACCTCAGCGTTTTTTTTTATTTTCCCGAATTCGTTTTTTAGTTTTTTTATAGGCTCGAATTGCTTTTGTGACCGCTATAAAATACGTGGAGGAAATGACGCTTAAATTTCATTCGAGGCATAGCGGCAAGATCATAAACAAACGTCTTTCTCGCGAAGCCTGAAATTCCAAATAGCTGGCGCTTTGGCAGTAGGGTTTAAAATTCAGAAATTTAACATGCCGAATTTTACAGATAGAGATTGGAATGTTTAAATATAAGATTGTAACAGTATTATAAGCATTCCCTGGAGAAAAAAAAATCACATTTCGACGGTAATAACCTCTCAAGTTAGTAATTAAGATTTTAAATGGCCATATAACAAAGAGTTTTTGATTTACGGTCTTGCCGGGTATAAAGGGGTGGGGATTTTTTAAATTTTCAGCATTCTAACAAAAATATAATTTTTGTTTTCCATGAACCCGGTCAACGTCGGGGAATTCGTTCTAGTTAATTAATATTTGAATCCTTTTCGGTACTAAGCAGACATAAAGGGGGTGTTATATTTAGAACATGAAAACACCTCCTACCTCCCTTTTAGAATATATCGCCTACTTCAAAAGTGAAATCGTCTCCTAGGGGACGGTAGCGCCCTCGAGAATATATGGCCTAGGTTAATTCTCTTAAATAAAGCTGCCTTAGCCTAGATGATTGATTAGGAATTATAAAAATGTAAAATTTCTCAATGCGAACAGGACCTAAAATTACATGAATTCGAATTGAATAGTTTAGAGGCTACTTCAATTAAGTCTTTTGACGTTTGGTTAATATTTGCTTACCCTGTGATGATGAGAGGAAAAATAAATTTCGTTCTTTTGAGTACACTGATATCCTTATAAATATCCTGTATTTTTTTCCCTCTTTCTTTTTTTTTTTCTTTTTTTTTTTCATTCTCCCCTTCCCTTGCTTGGTTGAGATTTATTCCTTCTCAAGAGAAAAAAAAAAATTCTCACTCCGTGATTGATTATTTGGTTAAATTATTCGGTAGTTTTATTTGACTTTAATTACTTAAAAAAAAGGGGGAAGTCGTTGTGATCGGGAGGAAAAAATATTAGGGAAAAACGTTTTCGAAGCTTTGACCTTCTGCAAGGTCTTGCAGAGAAAAACCAAAGTCGGCAGCTATTAATCAAATAATAGACAAAAAAGCGTTTCGCTCTACCGTTGCCATTCACGGTACACTAACTTAGCCGAGTAAAATTACCGGTAAAGAACTTGCTCATTACTTAAAGCTCCGTACTAAAAGAAGCCGATGTGGATGAAAGTCTTGAAATTTTTCATTGCATGCACCAATTATTCCAACTGTTTTCATTCTTTTAAACCTAACACTTAGTAATTTGGGTCGTTGTAGTTTTTGGCAAATAATAATTATTTTTATTCGGTGTTGCCAAAAATTTATATTAGAAATCACGTTCCAGGTGCAGGAATCAACATTGATGAACCAGTTTCGCTCTTAATAGAACTCATTAGCGCTGGCGATAAGAAAATTTGCAACGTACAGCAATTTTACGTACCTTTATTGCATTAGTGATGTCAGTCGTACCGCAAAAATCCATGAAGTTCACATCCATAATTATACCATTGCCGTAATGATGAGGCTTTACTGGAACGGTGACGTTCATGTGACCATATACAATTTTCAATATACAGACAAAATATATTTATTTTTTGTAATAAAAATTATTAATAATTTAAAATGCCTTTAAACATTTTAGTAATATAATCTTATAAAATAATTATTTCTCGTTCAAATTTTTAAATACTGATTATATTTAATAATTAAATATTAATACTTATTGTATATGATTTTATATATGAATTAAGCGTTTTAGAAAAATATTGTTTACATTCATGTGAAACTTTTAAATTCAATTAATAACTTTTTAATTGGTGTTACCAAAGTAACTTGGCAGGAGACTTTGAATGCTAACTCTACCCAAGATCATTTGAGCTTATGCCCTACCAGAGCTACAGAAATACCTTTAGAGCCCTTGTACCCTTTTACCTTTCTCCCCAAGATTGAGTGCCTTTTATCCGCTCGGATTAGAAAATAAACTAGTGAGTACTCAGAAAAAATCACAGGAAATTTTGCATTTACTGAAAGTTAATAAATGTGATTTTTAAGTTTAATTTCTTTTTTATGTTAAAGATATCGTTTTTAGTATAAATTTTATATTGTATTATTTACCTTAGTTTTTTTTTCAAATGGCCAGGCACTTGACTTTTTATCATTCGCCTTTGTCAGCGGCCAGAACGTGAACCATTTAGCCGTCCTAGGACGTTGCCCCAGGCGCACCAGAGGGGGCGGAACACACTGCGCCCACAACACAAACATCCATGCCTTACGTGGGACTCGAACCCACAACGCGGCGGTCAAGCGATTGCTGTGGAAATGCTCGCCTTGACCACTCGACCACCACGTCGGCTTATTTACCTTAGTAAAATGATTCAAATTTATATAGTTAGATAATTTCTGAAAGTGTAAACAGCTTTCAAAATCACGAATCGTTAGCCTGTTGGAGTGATACTTGAACCATGTTTTCAAACAAAAGTGTTGTATTTTTACGTTTCACATTTGCAATATCCAGGCAAGATTAGTTTCAATCCTTCCACTGGAAATAATTTTTGTTTTCATGAATTCATTTTCTATTTCATTAAATCAGTTTTGATATTGCTAAGTGTATGCCTAGCTTTCTAGGTGTACATTAATTTATATTGATGTACGCCTAGCCGTAAGTGACCGGAGAATAATGGCTGAAGCTCGTTATAAGTGTCAGTTCGGCTTAACAATATACTTACGGAGAATCTTCTGTGACTATCTGGAACTTTTACTGTGGTTTAAGATTTAATTAACTAGTTAAAAGTTATAAAATAAGACAAAAATATTATGAGTCTTACGTTACTTATTACTTTATTAAAAGCGAATAACGTAAACAAATCCGAATCGTCGAACATGTTTTACATGCGGTCCAAAGAAAAATGCGCAGATGCTTACTGCTATTCGTCAAACGATAATAACGTGCGTAAATTTAAATTACTCACATTCGAAATTACGTTGTTTGATGTTTGAGTGTTGATATAAGATTAAAACACGAAAAATTCCCATATTCTTTTTTTATAATTTAAAATTTTGAAAGGATTGAATCACTTTGCTTCTAAAAGTGACTTACTGAGAGATTACGTTACGATTTTTGATTTAAGGAAATTCGTGTTTGGAAAGAGTTGGGTACATCCTTCGATTGAGACAATACAGATCGAATAAAGATACACCATGGAAATCAGTCATTCTTTGGGACTGCATTTTAAATTCTAATTTTGCTCCTAGTTTTTCTTAATCATATTCGCATTGTGAGAAAATCTGTTGCCCAATTTAACTGTTTAGCACTTTCGCTTCCCACTTGACAAATAAACACCGCAGGTACTTCTAACAACAAATCGTGTCCATCATTTAAATGTTTAATTCATTCTGGTCACAAATCTTGTGTTCCTCTCATTAATCAACCCTGGTCGCTGAAAATGCCTCCCGAAAAACCCAATTTGCGACGTGACCTATAAATAAGCTTTCTAGACAATTGGACAGCCTTTTGTTTCTTTCGCATGCAGCCCTCGTCGTTTCCGAAGAGGGGGGAGGGTATAGAACGATGGAACGAACGTGGTGGGGTGGGCAGACGAGCCGATATCCGTTCGGCGCGAACTTGCTTTTCGCGAAAGACGCGCGCGCACGTGTTTTCGCGAAATCCTCGCAAAGGGGGGAGGGCACTGAAGCGCCAGAAGGGAGGATAAGTTGGCAGGAGGGGGGTGGACTAGAGAAGCTTGGAACGGTCTCTTGGTGATCCCTGGGAACGAAATGCTGAGACGCAGCCAAATTGGTTTTTTTTCCTCTGTGCTGATCGCCTTCCTTTTCTTTTCTTTTTTTTTCTCTTCGTTCTTTGTCACCCTTCTCTCACTCTCTTTCTCTCGCTTGTTCGCTCGCTCTCCCTCAGGCTTTCGTGCGCGTTCGAATTTTTTTCCTGCCCCGTTTTAATTTGTAGGATATTTTTCCCCATTCCTTTCGACTGCCCCCCTCCGTTCCTTTTTCTAGTGTTTTGTGTTAAGACGGAGCCGGGTTTTTTTGCTAAATTTTTTGCAGTTATTTTTTCCTTGGACCTATTCTAAAAGGAACGTATTACCTTTTCTGGCCAAAGATAGCGAGGCG
Organism: Amaurobius ferox; assembly: GCA_951213105.1. Taxonomy (NCBI): domain Eukaryota; kingdom Metazoa; phylum Arthropoda; class Arachnida; order Araneae; family Amaurobiidae; genus Amaurobius; species Amaurobius ferox. Next base: position 147,655,966 of record OX578135.1, on the reverse strand, counting down.
CTCGATCGGCTATCGACGGAAAAAAAGAAAGAATTTCGGATTTGCCGTTGTATCTCCTTCCACTTAATTCTGCTGGGTTTTCCTAAGTCCCTGTACATCGGTAAAAGATAACCTCCTTGTCTCAGTGTCTCTTGGAGGCGCATCTGGGCCGTTCTCTCTCCTGAAATTCGAACTGAAGATTAATTCTGAGTGAGGCGCATTGCATTATTCCTATTTACTTGGTTTATTTTCGAATTCGGACTTTGGTCTGTTTATCTCACATTAGATTACTTTTGCACCCTCTGGTTAAACGCATATTTGAAAACTTTCAACTATTTATCTGTTATTTTTATTTATTTTTTAATACCTAGATAGCTTTATGCTGCCGTTATGTTATTTTGCAATTATTGTATATTTTAATATACATTAGGTTATTAGGTTACTATATTTTAGGAAACACACACATGTTACACTGATATAGAATCTGTTTTTAAAAAGTGTTCCCAAAGCTAGGAACAGAAACCATCACACAGTTTCTCAAAGAAAATACTTTAAGAACATTCCTCTTTTGACAGCAGGGCCGTATTTGGCGATTGCTATTTTTTTCTACCTTCATAATATATTGCTATTTAAGGAGTGGGGACAACAATTAGAAAACTTTGAAGACTTTGCAAATGTGGCAAGACTGGAATATTCGACATCTTGATCTTGAGACTGAATACCTACTGAGATAATGTAGTAATAAATTTAGATTTCTATATCAGGAAACATTTAATACCTCCCCCTCCCCCCCCCCCTTTTTTTTTGTCATGCATTCTACCACCGTATAGAACTCATTCTTCTGAAACTGGTGTAACATGTAAGTGATGTCTTAAAAGCATATATCTTCTGGACACTAAACAGAATTTACCACAAAATAAAAATTAATAAATAATCAGTCATTGGAGGAGGCATTATTTTTAAATTAAATTCCAAGAGTCTCGTCTCAGCTCACTGAGTTTTAATTTTTAAAGAAGAAGCTTTGAAATCTGCATATTCGGACCAAAAAAACTTCCTAATAACGATGTAAAATTTTACCGCCAGAAAAGGAGTGGTAATTTACTGCGACAAATATGAAACCTTTTAATCTCTCCACAACTAAACTTTTTTACTGAATAAATCTGCCTTAATTTTATTAAATACATATATCTAATTTTTGGACGAATTCTGAAATATACTTTATTTTTTTTAGTCTGTTTATATGATTTTGTCGGTTTAAAATGCCAAAATCACATTTATTCAAAATAATTTTCATCTTCATTCGCATGGCAGATGACATTTAAATCAGCGGCTAAATCTTGGGGTAGAAGACCGATAAGGATGCCACTCCCCTAGAACCTCGTCACATTTACTAAGTTACTAATTTATTGCAAATAAATTTTAAATGTCAAAATATGATATGACGTAATATATAGCCTTCGTTAAATATTATGATGAATATATCTCTTTATGAGTTTAATAAATTAATTTAGAAAGGTACCATTTATATCCTAGCGCACATAGAAAAATGACTGACATTATTCATATACGCAGATTGATATTCGGAGTTTTTGGTGATTTCACTGATGTCGCAATATACCAAGCCCAATACATTTCTAAATGTTCTATAAAATAGAATCCTTTTCCAATTTGATCTCTATAAAATGCAACGTTCCGTCCGGTAGAAATGCAATGTTTCTTCTCACAAAAGAGATTCTTATGTTTAGTGATTGCATTATTACATTAATATGAAGTTTCATTCGAATGGTCCAAATCGTTCAGTTAAAAATATGGTGTTTTCATTTTCTCTCTTCGTTTATGTTTGGTTATCCTTCTTTCGACCATTCTCTCTTTGTTTCTTTCGTTTTCTCCTTGTCTCGTTCTTTTTTCTTTTTTTTTCCCTCACATTATACGCCCACAGAGACATCATTTACGAGACGTTGCGAGGACACATAAAAATCAAATATTATTTGTTTCAATGCATCTATATAATTGTTTAACTTGTTTCTGTCCTTCCAGTCCTAGCACACTTATAGTACTGTCCACGGAATACAGTCTAACGGATCTAACGGAGAAGAATTTTCGACCCCCCCCCCCCCCCACACACACACACCGGGGGTGGAGAAAATGTTTTTTCCCCTCAAAAGAGCCTATCTAGACCCTCCAAAGACCATTTAGTTACGTGCACTGAATTTTTGCACACCGATAGTATTGACTACTGGATAGAACCTCACTGTACTGAGTCTGATTTTCGCTTTCTTTGCGTATGTGGAATGTGGAAGACCCAGGCCGTCCGACTCATCCGAGGATTTGAGTAGCTGGTTGGACGACCGGGAAAGGAAGCTAGCAGGTGCCGACTTCCAAGGACAGCGACCGCTCTGGAGGTTTAAATTTAAGAATAAATTCGTAAGACAGACAGTTTTACAGGCAAGAAATACGGACATAACGAAGACAGGTACTGTAAACAGACACAAATATGGACACGAAACATTCAGAAAAACATCAAGGATAATAATAATGAGACATTGCACAACATGATATAGATGATGAAGTAAATACAAAATGACATGGGAGGTTGATAATAAAAGATGAAAGTGTTTTCAATTTAACAATAGTGTTATCAGTTGGCAATATGATGAGTGTATTTACAATTTAATATATACAAGTTTGTACAAACAAAAGCAGGAAAAGGGGAACAGCAGAGGAATCGTCATTGATGAGGAAAGTTAAAAGCAGTAAAGCCCGACGAACTTGCCAATTTACTTTATTGGAAATGTCTCTTGCAATGAGGACACAGTTCTTAAGATAAAAAAAGGATTGACTGTTTGTCTCTGCGTATGTGAACAAAATGGGGGTCAAGAAGTCTTGTCAGACCCAAGAAGGCTGAAATGTTACACGTTGTGGAATCAATGACGGTACAGAATCTTACTGAGCAGATTTTGCGATTATGATGACTGTTTTTGGCGCTAGGTGCCATACATTGCTAAACAAAATAAAACTTATTAAAAAAATATTGCAATTAGTTTTCTTGTCTTTGATAGTATTAAATACACACAATATATCACACTATATTCCTCTTCATCAAACCCCTATTTACAAATCAATTTATGTAAATGATAGAAACTTATATGTCGCTGTTCATGTTATAAAACGGATAATCATGTTGTCACCTCTCCCGTTTACTTTAGACGAGATTACTTCGAGTTACTCGTATTCAGTGTGACTCCACGTACTTCGAGTTACTCATATTCAGTGTGACTTCACGTACTTCGAGTTACTCATATTCAGTGTGACTCCACGTACTTCGAGTTACTCGTATTCAGTATGACTCCACGTACTTCGAGTTACTCGTATTCAGTGTGACTTCACGTTGAAGTTCCAAGACGAGTTTTCATGGAAAGATAATATATGGATTGAATCTCACATTGTAAGAGGCGTTGTCGCTAAGTTGGCCTAATTTTGCTTAAAGTGAACTTGCTTGTTCTACTGCAATCTGTAATTTTACGCTTAAACCGCTGATAAAGCAGTATTGGTTATCTTAAAGTTGAATAAACGCATTATTCTATCCTTGTGTACTCTCAGTCCGTTAGTGAAATATTTTGTTTCAACGGATTTAAAATGACATTAGGGTCTGGACAGTATTACAACAACGCTTTTACTGTGATAGTAAATTCATAAAGAAAAGGACCTCACTCTACACTGGTCGATTCGTGGTATGTGATACTCAAAACACATGTAATGTTGACAAAATCTCTGTATTACATTCCCAATCCCATCACAATATTTCCGGATGCATAGCGAAGTAGCAATAAGAAAATAAATTAAGTAATTTAAGTTGAGAGTACTTTTGAAAGTCATTTATGAGTACCCGCGGTGCCCCTAATATAAAAGCGCAATGCCTTTCATTGTTTGTTCAAAAAGAGCTTGACTGCAAACTGTTCCGTTTGAGTGTCTCCAATCTAATCTATAACCGTGAATATCGCGCGCACCCCTCTTTTGGGGGTAGCTTTGAATTGCATTTGAATCCATTTCGGTTTTCCCCGGTTTCTTTTCTTCTGGCGCGAGTGTTTATCATTTCGGCAGCCCCCCTCTTAAACACGAACGAGAATAAACAGATTTGAGATCTTTGATTGAATCCCTGGTTTCCAATTTTTCAACACCGTCACAATACTTTTCTTTTATGTATTGTCGGAAAAATTAAATTTCTATATGGCCAATGCATGATTTTTCTTACTGACAAAATACTTCTTTTGTTATTTATATTTTAAAATCAGTTCTATTTATTTTGCTGTGGAAGATTAACATTCATTTAAAATTGCATAGAATATGCGCTTCCATATTATTTTAATTTCTTATTAGACGAGTTATCATATTTAAAATATCACTAACTGTCTAAATATTTTTTTCATCAAAAATAATACAAAATCTGGCTTGGGCAGCATATGACTTTTGTGAGGCTCATTAATTATTTTGTTTTTACTTTCGTTATTTCTGTTCATTCAATTTAATTTTATCGCATAAAATAATACATGACACAAATATTTACCTGAAATTAAGCATCGAATTTGCACTTATTAGATAATGTATTTTTTATTTGGCTATTTTATATTTAAGTTCTTTTAAATGATGTCAACCTGTCAAAACTAGGGGGCGGGGGATCTAGTGCGTTTCTTTTATTATTAAAAATTGCACATAAAACGAGCATTTATTTTATTTTAATGTTTTATAATTTCAACACACACTAAACTAGTTTATTCATATTCTAGGATGCTATAAACGTGCAAATTCATCAAAAACTCAAATTTGAATTTCAAAACCCATTCCGCTCCTACACATATGTAGTATGTATCGTAAAAAAATAAATAAAGTCAGTAATTTCTTCAGAGCGCGTATTTTAGCATAATGATAGTAAGTGCATTCCTTTCTGTCTGGCTTAAAATTACATACAGAATAGCTAATTGATATCGATAAGTATATTTAAAATTTTATTGGGTTTGTTTTTATTGTTTTGATTTTTTTTAAAAAGGACCGTTTTTATTGTTCTGATCTGCACTTGAATTCTAATCAGCACCAAGGTAAGCTATAGGCAATTGCGAAATTTCATTAAAATTTGAATAGTTTATTTGAGATTCAGTTACTGACACATAAGCAAATGAAAATGCCAATTCGCATTCTTATAGATCTATAACCTAAAACAGTCTTAAGAGGACACAGTACTTTTACAGCTGTAAAATCAGTGTGCACTGTTTTCACTCTGGTAAAAACAATCCCAAGCCTCGGGAAAATAATAATCCCGGGCTCCATCTCTATGACAAGAAAAAATTGCGTTTATAGATAGAAATTGTTCTTCATAAATCCAGACCAGGGGCCTGCTGGCAATTTTAATAAATATATATATATTATGTTTATTGATTATAATTAAAATAAATAAGGAAAAACTAAATTAAAACATGATATCAGTCACGAGTACCTGTAGGATAATTTTTGGAAATAACACACCACTACGATTTTTTTTTTCCCATTTAAAACTATTCTGTGGATCAAAATTTTAAATATAAATAAAATATTTTTTAAAGCTTTAAAATTTTATAAACTTTAAAACTTTAAATTGCCATGATTTCATGTACTTATTTCCTTTTTAAATGAAAACTATCCATTCAATTGGCAAAATTCTGTTCACAGAACAAAAACTCACTAAGCTCACATGTAAAATTTCTGTGTAATAGGATAATATATTTTTTTCATAATCTTAAGGAAAAATAGAAAAAAAAAAATTTAATTTAATTCATATATTCATAAATATATTCATAAATTTAATTCATATATTCAAAATAATATAGAAGAAATATTTCTTAATAAAAAAAAAATACCTGCTTTATACTAGGACGTTTATGGTTTTGCCTTTATTTTAACCACTTTCACACACATAAAATTAGCCAGAATAATCAACAATTATCAAAATTTAAACTTTCATTTTTGATTATACTTGTCGCCTAGTTCATTCGTTATTAAATAATACAATTGATCCACCTATACATTAAAAAAAAAATCTGATGTGAGCAGCACATGACTTTCCTTATACGTATAATGCAATGAATTTACTACTTTTACAGTAAAAAAATATATATATTATTTTTATAGTAGATATTTATATTCTTTCCAAGATATTGAATTTTCGTCCATTAGTCGTTATTTTCATTGATTTAGCGTCATTTTTATCCATTTGGCAAGTTTTTAGTTAATTTACAACATTTAAAAAAGTCGCCAAGTTGGCGACATTCCGCCAAATTCGTCGCCAAAGTCTCGCCAAGCGTTATGAACGGAGAAATAAGTTATTCTTACAGCAGATAAATGACTATTGGCGTTCAAATACAAAAGTATTACTCAAAGTATCTTTTTTCATGAATGGAACAAGCTAGATCCACGAGAATGATGTCACCCAATTTATCGCATGTTATTACATATGAAAAGTGAACATGTTTCTCAATAGGAAATATTTTCTTTTTATTTTATATGACTTTTTGATAATTTTTTTGAAAAATATGCAATATCTCGAGAACGGTTCATGTTAGCGTTCTAAAATTTATGCCAATCGTTTTCTAATGAAAAATTACATAAGAAATGTTTATTTGCGTAACTTTATTAGAGGTTTTGATTTCTTGACGATTTTTTCAATATTTCACTCGAAAATTTAGGGGGGTTCTGAACATTCGATTGCGTATAAAAACAATAGGCTTGCAGTGTTTACGGATTGTAATTTTTGTTCCAAATTTCGTTCGAATCGGTCCATTCATTCGTCAGTTATCGTCTCCACAGACTCGCTGACAAACATACACACACACACAGACATAACTTCAAAAATGTTCGATTCGTGATCAGGAGTGCTTGAAACGTGCTCTCCCGTCGAAAACTCGAATTCGAATTTTCGACCCCGTCACAATACTTTCCTTGTACATTATGTATATAAGGAAAGTAAAAATGTGTCTTCAGAAAATAGGAGAGCACTTGTTTTCACAGGCATGTGAAAACAAGCTTGTCAATAGAAATTTTTATTGTGATATAAACGTTTTTTATTGTTACGGGCGTAATTTCGGTGAGATTGCTATGTGGTTTCTCTTAAATTGCAATCCAAAGAATACGGTTTTTAAAACTATTAATATTATTTTAAAGCATAAAAAATTTATGTCTCCCCTTAACTCATCGAAGAACTCTTAAAATTTAGGATGTGTTATAATACTTTGCGCGTACATAATCTGTATATGGAGGAGAGTATTTAAGAGGATGAAGTAAAGTAGACGATATTAATAAATTTTATTTCGACATAAACAATTTTCTTTAAGAAATCGCATTCAAAAGTAAGGATTTTCTTTTTAGCGCGGGTGGTCATTACAATCGATTTTTAACTTAGGGAAATCAGCCCCACGTTATTTTGTTGCCTTCAGAATAAATGAGTGATGGTTTTTTAAATAAGGAGGAGAGCCAGAGATTAAGGTCCTCTCGAATACTGTTTATTTATCAATTAATATCCATTGCGTAAAATGGCTTCACTCTGTTTTTAATAAGGAATGGAAGAACTTTTTTCTAGTTCCATATGCTTAATTTAATACCTTAATTCTTACTTTCTTTACAGGGCATTTTGTACAATGTAAGGAAATTGATGCAATATGACCGAAATGGTGTAGAAGAGTAACGTACCCAGAAGGGGTGCAAATATACTTCCCTTAATTTTCTTAACAACTGTAAATTAATGTTATGCCTTATAATGGTCGAAAATTTTGAATAAATCTCCGACAACTATGTAATACTATACAAGTATATTACTATTACTAATTATATTTATTTGTTTATTACTATAGTTGAAACCGTAGCGATAATTTCGCTGCCATGGAAGTGAAAAATTATTTATCAAACAACATTTTTATGTACAGTATTCAGTGTTTGTTTTTCCCTAGACACTATTTCAATTTATGGTCACCGAATTCATGGTAATGAATAGTCACCTTATCATTCGAAGTTGAATACGTTCTGGAGTTATTCAAATTTTCTTTCATATCTGTAGGTCCAGGCCGTTTGAAAATCGATCAAGTAGATTCCGCGAACAATCTTGAAACAGCTTTTTATTCCATAATTAGAAAAAACTTATAAAAATGGGAATGCGTTCGTGAATTAGTCAAAAACATAGGGCAAATCTATAGGTCGAAACCAAGAAGGTTTAAATATACGTTCGAATATAGTATATTTACAGTGGGAAGGCTCATTAGCCGAGACCCTTCGTTCGAAAATAATAATTATGGAAATCGGTCGAATTGATTTATAGAACACGCTGAGGAAAGTAATAAATTCGACAAATGGTCATAATTCGAATATGAAGGCATTCTCCATTCCAGTTAGTTAAAATAGTGTGCAAATCTACATATCGTAACCGCTCATTTAAGAAAAATAATTATGAAGATCGTCCGAATGGATTGCGAGAAAACTCGCTGAAGATAGAAACGTCGTCAGAATTTAAATATATATATAAATCTTTAATTTCTATTCTCCCCTCCTCCCCTCCCAGAATGCTGAGTTTTAATGATTTGCTTTTGGTACCTTTTTACTTTTTCTATCTAAAAAATACCTCAAAATAAAACAAAAATCCAGTGAGGGAGAGCTGGACAGATTAGCTCAATGTAAACAATTAATCTTAAGGTATGTTAATGTAACATTTTATAAGATACAATTTTTAAATAGTTCAGAATCTGCTGTTATTCTTTAATTTTTAATTTAAAAGTTTTAACATATTTGATTCATATAATTTGAAATTTATTTTGAATTTTTATTGAATCGAAATCAAGACGATTTAATCATCCCTAAGCAAAGCAATTAATTTATAGAATACAAATTCACTGTAAGAATAACCCAGTTCTCCCTATGTCCTTTCGTCCGTATCTGTAATGCGTGGCAAAAATTTTGGCGACGAATTTTGTGGGATATCGCCAACTTGGCGACTTTTTTAAATGTTGTGAAATTGAAGAAAATGTCGCCAAATCGATGAAAATATCGCCAAATTGACAAAAATGACGCCAAATGAATGAAATCAATTGTGTTTTGAAAGGGGAATGATGTTTCTGTAGCGTTTGTCAGTCAGTCCAACCATCTATCTCACTTGGTGACAAATTTAGGGACTTTTTTAAAATGTCGCCAAATTGATCAAAATATTAAAATGAATAAATGATCAAATAATTAATCATTAATTTTTCATCAAATGATTAAAATGTCACCAAATCGATAAAAATGTTGCCAATTTGATAAAAATAACACTAAATCAATGAAATTAATTGTCTTTTGACAGAGGATAGTATTGGAATGATGTTTCGGTAACATTTGTCTGTCAATCCAACTGTCCCACTTGCTGATAAATTTGGTACTTTTTAAATGTCGCCAAACTGTCCAAAATATAGTCGAATTAAAGGTCGCCAAAACAATGAAATTAATTGTGTTTTAAAAGGAAATAGTATTGGAATAATGTTTCGATGGCGTTTGTCTGTTAGTCACACCATCCCACTTGGCGATAAATTTGGCGACGTTATTAGGCGCCAAATTGCCCAAATATCAACAAATAATAAAAAATGTCGCCAAATCGATAAAAATATCGCTAAATTGATAAAAATGTCGTCAAATCAATGAAATTAATTGTGTTTTGAAAGGGGATAGCATTATAGCATTGGAATGATGTTTCGGTAGCGTTTGTCTGCCAGTCCAATCATTCCACTTGGCGACACATTTGGAGACATTTTAATATGTCGCCACATTGATCAATATGTCGCCAAATCGGTAGAAATGTTGCCAGATTGATAAAAATATCGCCAAATCAATGAAATTAATTGTGTTTTTAAAGAGGATAATATTGTATTGTTTCGGTAGCGTTTATCTGTCACTCCAATCGTTCAACATGGCGATAAATTTGGCGACTTTTTCAAATGCCACTGAATTAATCAAAATACCGCCAACCTAACGAATTGTCTCCAAATTGATAAAAATGGCGTCAAATCAATTAAATTAATTGTGCTTTGAAAGGTTATTATAATGGTGTTTCGGTAGTGTTTGTCTGTCAGTCCAACCGCCCCGCTTGGCGAAAAATTTGGCGTTTATTTAAAATGTCTCCAAGTTGATCAAAATATCGCTAAATTAATGAAAATGTCGCCAAATCGATTTAAATTTAATATCTTGGAAAGAATATAAGAATCTATTATAAGAATAACCCATCTCTCCGTCCGTAAGGTTTGGCGAAAAATTTGGCGGAATGTCATCAACTTGGCAATTTTTTAAAATATTTTCAAATTAACGCAAATGTCACCAAGTTGATAAAAATGACGTTAAATGGGAGGTGATGTTTTGCAAATTTTGAATACCATCATATGACGGGCATACATTCTAGTTAATAATATTTATTCTTGTGGATTTATTTACTTTCAATTACTTACATGTTTTTAACACTTTACAACAAATTTGAAAAGTGTTTATGACTTTGTTCATTCTGTCTGTCTGTCCGTTAGCACGATAACTGCCGTAAAAATGATTTAATCAAAATGAAATTTTAGTATGTTGTTCAGACGGTCTGTAGGACTTATGGGAATATAAATGAATAATATCACCCAATTAGTTTTGGATTGAACCCGTGTTGAAAAAATGAAATGCATTGAGCCCTATGGGACTTAATTTTTCAAACATTTTTTAAGCGGATTTAAAATTCACAAATTGCTTCGAAAATTATAGGTAATATTCAAATTGTTCCATAAAATATATAAAAAAAAATACAGCGAAATATATTCAGTAGGTTTTTAAATAACAATTAAAACAATAATAACACCTCTTATATGAAGCGATCACGTGACCATGATATGAAAAGATCACGTGATCTACTTCAAAATGATATATGGCATCCATCTTGTTTCAAAATCGTGATTTTTAAAGTTCTTTTTAATTCATATTGAGTGTTGTATCCGTCCTAAAACCACTTTATTTTTGCTTAAATTCTGTGCATCTACATACTGAAACAACGCAATTACAATATAGTTCAGTTTAAATGCTCATCCAAATTTGATTATTTCTACAACGAAGCCTATTTTTCACCTATGTAAAATGTAAACAGCAAAATATGTAGAATGAGTTGTATTAGAACTGCTGTATTTCTTTAACACAAAATCATCTGGTTCATGGAGTCTGCATAGCTGATATGAATGAAATATTCTTTAATTTTACAAAGAGAAGGACGATTTTTTTCGATGAAGTTTTAAGCATAGAGTTTAATTACTTGTAGCTCCATGGTCTTAATTTTTAAATAAAATAAATTATTATAGTATTGTGATGAATGACATGAATGGGAAATTATTTATGAATGAAATGCTGCTTTTATAGAGAGAGCCAGGCGTGTTATTTTTTATATGACGTCATTTGAATAAATTTCAGTTGTTTTCGATGAAGTTTTCAAATATAATAAATTATCGTAGTATTATGATAATTCTAAAATTATTCCCGAGGAATATACCACATCTTAGAAATGTTTAAACCAGGCAATTTATATTTCAAAGCCGTCATTTGAATGAAGTTCATTTTTTTCGATGAAGGTTTAAGTTTTCAAATATAATAAATTGATGTAGTATTGTGATAAGTTTTAAAATATTACCGAGGAATGTATTGCATTTTGGACATGTTTAAATGAAATTGCATTGAAGTTGGAAAGCGTTTCATAATCAATGCTTTAAGCATGATTGATCTTTCTTGTTAAATTATTAACTCGTTTTCTTCTTTTTATGGGTTTGTAAGTATAATTTTTTTTTCAGATTTTATGATGGAATATCGAAGTTTTTCATGCTATCTTACGGCAGGTAAGTTACTACAACATATGGCTTAATATTATGTATTAGATATAACTTTTTATAATTACTGTAGTAATTAGTATGTAAATGCCATCACGAGGAATTATAGTTTCAATTCCTTCATAAGTAAGAGCTGAAAGTACGGTTATCTGAAGATTGAAGGACAATAGACTATATTTTGCTTACTTTAGTGTGAAATTAAGGTTTAACTGTTTAAAACATATATAACCACTAGTTCAAATCATTTATATATCAGAGAATTTTATCGTATGAAATACAAAATAGTCACAGAAATTGAAGATTTTGTTTATATTTATTGTTTTATCTTTTAAACACAAAGTTGTTCTTTTGTTAACCTATATTTTTAACATTCTACGGGATAAAATACTTTAAAAATATATTTCATTAATATACAACCATTTTTCTTGGTAAAACCAGGAAAACAGATATTGGTGCGGAAGATAGTTTTTAGATTAAAGACAAAACTGCATACCCCGTTAGAGTGCATGTTTGTATATCCAATTTGTTTTTAAAATAAGAGAAACACTAAGAATAATTAATTTATTACTAACTCTTATTGAAATTCCGTTTACATATCCTACAACTTCAGTTTTACTTTCAGTCATGTGTAATGTAACTTTGTTTCCTTATTGAGTGACTTGCCGTGCAGCAAAAGTAGTTATAAAGGTAAGCAAGATATCTGGTAAATGTGTTCTTTAAAAACGAAGCGAGGTGCACATGGAATGGATGAATTCAGACATTTTACAGATATATATGTGAGGGAGAGAATGGAAAGTGGCTTAAAACTTAGTGCAATATAAGTATATTTCATACTCTTATTTTGCATACTATTTTAATGATTCATGTCTAAATAATTAGTTTTTAATTAATTTATACACACACACAGATATATATAATGGAAGATTTTTATTTTTACTTTTAATAAAGAAATATATATATACCCGAGAATTACATATATATATATATATATAATATTAAAATAGTAAATCCAATGGTAGAATGGAAGAAGTAACTCATAATACACTATCTTAAAAAATTTTATGCCTACAGGATACAAATGAAATAAAATGAAATGCAACAAAGAGGAAATTATAATACATATTACAGTTCAGAAAGCTAAAGATAATCAACAAATGTCAATGGAGAGGAATCTAAAAAAGGGAATACCAAAATATTCAAGCATTAAGGCTTGCACGTTGAAGAGCTCTAGGCTTAAGAATAGTTCATTTCGAAAAAATTATTTATCAAGTCCTAATATTTTAAACGAAATAAACACAAAAATGCTTGTTTCTGAAACACACGATAGATTTTATCTATAAACATGTGTTATTAGGACGACAAGCATAAAGATTGAAAAAATAGAAAGAAAACATAAATACACATCAAATATACAATCGTGACGAGCAAAAAATGACTAGACCAATGTTGCCATTCGATAAAGAGTAAAGAAGTGATTTAGTGTTGCCAAAGTGAGTAATAAAAACCGTACTGCGTAATGGCAGTAAAATGTGATATTCTACAGTAAAAGCTGCAAAATACAAAGATGAAAATATATTGTAATGTAAAAATAAGATAATGTAGAAGTAAGGCCAAAATAAGATACTAAGGAGAGAATATTAAGAATTTTAGGCTAATCGAAATTTATTAACTATACCATTTACTAAATATGCTGGATATTCATATAATTTACTGGTAATTATGAGGTTATTTATGTGCAAAGCATGAAATTTTTTTATCTGATAATCTATAAATTCTAAAAAGTTGATTAAGTATAATATTTCTAAACAATTGAATCGAATTGCAGGAATTAAAAGGTAATATTTTATTAATACTGAATTTAAAAAAAATCTTTTTTATCATATAAATTAGTAACTATCCCATTAGTAGGTTCTATAATTAGATTTAAATTCAAATAATTAATATTTTTATTAATAGTAGTTTCATTAGGTATTAATTCCAAATTATCCGGATAGAAATCTATATCTATGACATAATTATCAGTAAATACTAAACAAATCAGATCATCTACATATCTATAAATTTTATAATCTGTAGAAGTAAAGAATTTTTCATAATGATATAGGTATAAATTAGCTAACATACTGCTACTACAGCATTCTTGTGGAATACCTGAGACTTGTAAGTATAATTTATTACCTTGAAAAATATAATTATTGAAAAGAACAAAATGGAGAAGGTTAGGAAAATTGGTAAATTTAGGTAGGTGAGAAGGATTACTAATATAGGCATTATATAAAGCTAATATGGCATCATAAAGATCAGTGATCCTAATATTATTAAATAAATCTTTAAAATCAAAATTTTGAAATCCTATTATTTTACCTAGTGATGTTAATTTATTTAATTCTTTGCTATTATTTAGAATAATGTAGTTATCACTAGAATCACGTAAATTACTATTTAGTACATTTAAATAATTTAGTAATAATTTACTAGCAGTAGTAGAGTATGAATTATGACCACTAGTTACAGTTCTAAATTTAATAGGATTTTTATGAAATTTAGGAATAAGCACAATATATGGAAATTTCAAAAATTTATTATTAATATCTAAATCACTATACATATTGATAATTTTCAATTTGATACTATTAACAAAGTGTGAATCATGTTTAGACTATTATTTTTTAAATAATCTAACAGATATTGTATATAGAAATTTCTACAGTTAATAGCATTATTAGAGGCTTTATCAACATAAGTAATAACGAAAGATTTAGGTAAATCATTTATAGAGTGTTTTATATTATCCATATTATATATAGATCTAGATAAATTGATACTCCAAATGGCATTTTTAATAGACTTTAAAATAGTAAATTTCCACATATTAAATGCGTCTAAAGGCTGAGCATATTTAGAAGCTAATCTATATATATATATATATATATATATATATATATATATATATATATATATTGGCCAAACCAGCAACCCTTTACATCTGAGAATGAATGTCCACAGGGATCATATTAAAAAATTTGACCATAAAGTCTTTAATGATCTCCCTACCAAAAATCAATTTGAATATCAGCACTTTGCTACACACGGATTTAAAAATGTATCCCTTCATATTTTAGATATTAAAATTTCACTCACGGATAGATTAGTATTTGAAAATTATTACATTAAAAAATATAAAACTCTCTTCCCCTATGGCTTAAATCAAATTTATAATAATAATAATGTTGTTAACAATAGTTTTGAATACAATTCTCATAAATCTTCAGTATATAAACTTCTTTTTCATTATTCAAAGTCTTCATCTCCTAGTAAAAAGCGATATAAGCGTGGCAAAGGAAAAAGTAACTTAAGTAAAACTATTGATTACAAAGCAGACATTTTGAAATTACAATATAATTATTCTCAAACTTTCAATTTTCTACCTGTTAGAACATGGTTATATAAAGTCAGAAAAAGCAAATTAAGTATTGTTTATACTAATTTTTTAAAATTAAAATTAACTCATGAGCATTTTAAACATTTATTTTTTGATTTGCTTCTTTCACGTACACATTTCTTAAATTACCACCTACTCCATTCACCAAATCCACATACTAAAATAGCTTACTGTGTAATTTCTTTTAAACACCCTATTCTTAATTCTCTTAACTTCAATAATTTATTTGCAAAACATAAGCACTTGTTACCAGTAAATGATATCAAAATACAAAAATCATTCAAATATAATTTACCAATTGGTAGAACTATTTACAATTACAATGAAGTTTCTAGGACATTAAACTCCGATGATCTTACATCATGTGTATGCAGCAATCAAAATCTTGCTCCTTTTGTCAACTCCACTCATGGTCACATTATTACTGGGGATCTCAGTATAGTTCAGGATGATATACTTAGGGATATTATGAATAAAGGGTCTAAATTTCGCATTCCATTCTGCCATCACCCTAAACAACTTCTTCAGTCTCTATCATTTGATTTTGATAAATTCATATATCAACTTGCTTGTTCACATTCTATTCCTATTGAAGCATTCAATCTATGGAAGTATACGACCTTACATCTACTTAAAAATGTTATTATAAACACTAAATTAACGAAGCCTAGGTTTCCTTATAAACAACTCCTATCTGCTATCAAAGAACTACAACAACATTTTGTCATAACTTATGTAGATAAAGCTTCTAATAATTATGCCATCATTTGTAAAAAATATTATGTTTCTCTGTTACAGAATTACTTAAAAGATAATCAAATTTTTAAACCCATTAATAATCAGTCTATCCAAATCAAAACTAAAATGCTAAAATTATATACACAATTAAATATTAATTGTAAGTTTTTTAAATTTCCTTATGTTACTTTGGTTCCTAAATTCCACAAATCACCTCTCAGTTTTAGAACAGTCACTTGTGGACATAATACCTTTACCACTACAGCTAGTAAGTACTTGCTTAACTGTTTAAATCGAATTAATGAATCTCTTAAATTCAGGAATTCAGGATATTTCATTTTGAACAATAGTTTTGATTTAGTTAATCACCTTAGCAAGTTACCACAAATTCTTGGTTTCCAAACCTTTGATTTTAAAGACCTATTTAATAATATTGTCATTAAAGATTTACATAAAGTTATTATCTCTCTTTATCATGACTATATATCTTCCAATCATGATGCTTTTAATGTCAAAAATTTTCCTATGCTCTTGCACTTTGTGTTATACAACAATTATATTATCCAAGGTGATAACATTTATTTACAAACATCTGGTGTACCACAAGGTGGCTGTAGTAGTAGTATACTCGCTAACTTATATCTTTATTATTATGAATGTCATTTTAACTCTAATTCATATATTATATATAGATATGTTGACGACTTAATTTGTATTATCATTGATGATTCCTATCCCATTAATATTGATTTTTACCCGTCAAACCTAGAATTAATTCCTAATGAGCCTTGCGTTAGTCAAACTGTTAATTTTTTAGACCTAAATTTAGATACCCTCAATAATCATGTAATCACCAATCTATATGATAAAAAAGATTCTTACAACTTCACTATCATAAAGCTGCTATCATATCAATCTTGTAATTCTATTCAATTGTTTAGAAACATCATTTTAAACCAGCTATTTCGAATACATCGACTTTCTGATCCTCAGTTTCACTTTCTCCACATCAATAAACTTAAACGCATTTGTCAAATCTACCTATATCCGGAAGTATTTGTAAATAATATTATTAATAATTTCAAATATACCACGTAATAATTTTACACATGCATTATTTATCTTTGATTGGTTAACTCATTTTTGAAAATTCACCCATTCTTATCACCTCACTTACCACTTGGCCTGAGTCTAATACTGTTTACTCTTTTCGAATGTCTTTTTTCCACATGTCCTGAGTCCTATACTGTTTACTATTTTCGAATGTCTCCATACTTATTATGTATCGTTCAATTGTATTCATTCCCACTCGCATTGACGATGTGAGGTGAAATGCTCGCCCACTCGCATTGACGAAGTGAGGTGAAATGCTCAGTCACTAGTTTATCTTACACGTGTTGCTATGCTTTTGATATCACATTACAGTTCGTGGAGGTATTGTTTTTCAGCTTTGTTTAATTCAATTTTTCTCCTTCCACTAGCCAGTAGACAGTTCCAATGGTGTCTATAGTTAAATACTATCGCCATTGTCAGAAACTGGCTATTCTATCGGTTTTAATTCGAATTGTATGGCTGTCCTGATGAGAATGCAATTTCGAACTGACCGCCATTTTTTGTGTGGTTTCGATTGATTGTTCTCTATTCTTGATCTCTTGTCTTGAGCTGATTATTATTGCCTATTCTCATTTTTGCAGAGTTTTATTTACTTTTATATACTTTTAATTGTGATTTTTGAATCCTAATATTCTTCTCATCCCCCTTTCCAATGTAGTGATATGTAACCTTCTATCTTTATCCTTAGACTTGGCTTATAGTTACTCATTTGTAACAGATATGCTAGAGATGGGTTTTTTTGTACATACAGTAGTTTATGCATAATTTTCGATTAAAATCCTTCAATTTTTATTTATATATATATATATATATATATATATATATATATATATATATATATATATATATATATATATATATATATATATATATATATATATATATATATATATATATATATATATATATATATATATATTATATATATATATATATATATATATATATATATTATATATATATATATATATATATATATATATATATTATATATATATATATATATATATATATATATATATATATATATATATATATATATATATATTATATATATATATATATATATATATATTATATATATATATATATATATATATATATATATATATATATATATATATATATATATATATTATATATATATATATATATATATATATATATATATATATATATATATATATATATATATATATATAATACGAAGTTCATTCACAAATTATTTTAATATTTATCAAAAATCTTAAGCTCCGATTTTAATTTGTTAATTTGTAGTACTGAGTTCTTAGGGTATGTACCAAAATGTGACTGGTCTATTTAGCTTATTGGTTTTAGCGTATCTTTTGATACTAGAAGATAAGGTTGTTGTACTAGTCAGATCAAAAGAAAACTTTCATTAGGATGTTTTCTATTTTTAAAAATCATGGAATCAGGGATATTGGAAAATTGTTTCATTTGAGGCAAGAAGTTTACATTTTAATTTTGTTAAGTTAGGTTTATGGATTTGTTTTAACATACTGATTCTATTTTAGTAAAAATAAGTAATATTTTTCTTTTCACATTAGAGTCCGTATATAATGATTTCCGTCTAATTGAGATAAAAGTTGTTGGTGTTTCTTTTATTTTGTGGCTCTATTTGAAATTTAAAAAAATCTGATGTGGGCAACACATGACTTTCCTTATATAATGCAATTAATTTACTACTTTTACGATAAAAAAAAAATCTGATGTGGGCAACACATGACTTTCCTTATATAATGTAATGAATTTACTACTTTTACAGTAAAAAAATAGGTTTTTCTTATAGTAGATACTAATATTCTTTCCAAAACATTGAATTTTCGACAATTAGTCGTCATTTTCATTGATTTAGCATCATTTTTATCCATTTGGCGAGATTTTCATTAATTTGGCAACATTTCAAAAAAGTCGCCAAGTTCGCGACATTCCGCCAAATTCGTCGCCAAAATATCGCCAAGCGTTATGCACTAAGAAAAAAGTTATTCTTACAGCAGATAAATGACTATTGGCGTTCAAATACAAAAGTATTATTCAAAGTATATTTTTTCATGAATGGAACGAGCTAGATCCACGAGAATGATGTCACTCAATTTATCGCATGGCATTACATATGAAAAGTGAACATGTTTCTTAATAGGAATTTTTTTTTTATGTGACTTTTTCATAATTTTTTTGAAAAATGTACAATATCTCGAGAACGGTTCATGTTAGCGTTCTAAAATTTATGCCAATCGTTTTCTAATGAAAAATTACATAAGAAATGTCTGTTTGCGTAACTTTATTAGCGGTTTTGATTTTTTGACGATTTTTTCAAAATTTCATTCGAAAATTTAGGGGGGTTCTGAGCATTCGATTGCGTATAAAAACAATAGGCTTCCAGTGTTTACTGATTTTGATTTTTGTACCAAATTTGGTTCAAATCGGTCCATTCGTTCGTCAGTTATCGTCTCCACAGACTCACTGACACACACACACACACACATACTTTCACACACACACACACACACACACACACATACACACACACAGACATCACTTAAAAAATGTTTGATTCGTGATCAGGGATGCTTGAAACGTGCTCTCCCGTCGAAAACTCGAATTCGAATTTTCGACCCCGTCACAATACTTTCCTTATACATTATGTATATAAGGAAAGTAAAAATAGGTTTTTCTTATAGTAGATATTTATATTCTTTCCAAGATATTGAATTTTCGTCGATTAGTCGTAATTTTCATTGATGTAGTATCATTTTTATCCATTTGGCGAGATTTTCGTTAATTTGGCAACATTTAAAAAGTCGCCAAATTGGCGATATTCCGCCAAATTCGTCACCAAAATCTCGTCAAGCGTTATGGACGAAGAAATAAGTTATTCTTACAGCAGATAAATGACTATTGGCTTTCAAATACAAAAGTATTACTCAAAGTATATTTTTTCATGAATGGAACGAGCTAGATCCACGAGAATGATGTCACCAAATTTATCGCATGGTATTACATATGAAAAGTGAACATGTTCCTCAACAGTTAATATATATATTTTTTAATTTATGGAATTTTTTGATAAATTTATTTGAAAAATATGCAATATCTCGAGAACGGTTCATGTTTGTTTTCTAAAATTTATGTCAATCGTTTTCTAATGAAAAATTACATAAGAAATATCTATTTGCGTAACTTTATTAGCGGTTTTCATTTTTTGATGATTTTTTCAAAATTTCACTTAAAAATTTAGGGGGTTCTGAACATTCGATTGCGTATAAAAACAATAGGCTTCCAGTGTTTACGGATTGTGATTTTTGTACCACATTTCGTTCGAATCGGTTCATTCGTTCGTCAGTTATCGTCTCCACAGACTCACTGACACACACACACACACACACACACACACACACACACTCACATACTTTCATACACACACACAGAGACATCACTTCAAAAATGTTTGATTCGTGATCAGGGATGCTTGAAACGTGCTCTGCCGTCGAAAACTCGAATTCGAATTTTCGACCCCGTCACAATACTTTCCAACATTACGTCACAACATTATGTATATAAGGAAAGTAAAAATAATGGTCTACAATTTTGTTATAATTAGTTATAATTATTTTTCGTCTAAATTATTTAAGTTTTCTTCAAATAAAAGGTATTTCTTGCAACTAATGTATGTACTAATATTAATTATGCTGTTTACAGTTAATTTTTTCTTTTATATATCAGATTATTGCATTTTCTGGAAAATCCGAATTTTTGTTTATCCCAACCATCCTCGGTCATTTGATTCAAATAATCTGCATTCTGCTGTATTTCTTTCTAATTAGCTACTTATTTTATTTTTACTTTCCTTATATGCATATAATGTACAAGGAAAGTATTGTGACGGGTCAAAAATTCGAATTCGAGTTTTGAGTGCCTCAATTTTCGAGTAAAATTTTGAAAACATCGTCAAAAAATAAAAACCTATAATAAAGTTACGCAAATAGACATTTCTTATGTAAGTTTTTACTAGAAAACGATTGACATAAATTTTAGAACGCTAACATGAACTGTTCTCGAGATATTGCATATTTTTAAAAAAAATTATCAAAAAATCATATAAAATAAAAAAAAAAATTCCTATTGAGAAACATGTTCACTTATATGTAATACCCATGCGATAAATTTGTGACATCATTCTCGTGGACGCTTGGCGAGATTTTGGTGACGAATTTGGTGAAATGTCGCCAACTTGGCGACTTTTTCAATGTTGATAAATTAGCGAAAAACTCGCCAAATCGATAAAAATGACGCTAAATCAATGAAAATGACGACTCATTGACGAAAATTCAATATCTTGGAAAGAATATAAATATCTACTATAATAATAATCTATTTTTTTTTTATTGTAAAAGTAGTAAATTCATTGCATTATATAAGGAAAGTCATGTGCTGCCCACATCAGATTTTTTTTATACGCAATCGAATGTTCAGAACTCCCCTAAATTTTCGAGTGAAATTTTGAAAAAATCGTCAAAAAATTAAAAACTTTAATAAAGTTACGTAAATAGTCATTTCTTATGTAATTTTTCATTAGAAAAAGATTAAAATAAATTTTAGAACGCTAGCATGAATCGTTCTCGAGATATTGTACATTTAAAAAAAATATAAAAGAAATCACATAAAATTATAAAAAAAAATATTATCTATTGTGAAATGTGTTCACTTTTCATAAGTAATACCATGCGATAAATTGGGTGACATCATTTTCGTGAAGCTAGCTAGTTCCATTCATGAGAAAAGATGCTTTAAGTAATACTTTTATATTTGGACGCCAATAGTCAGTTATTTGCTACAAGAATAACATATTTCTCCGTCCATAACACTTGACGAGATTTTGGCGGAATGTCGCCAACTTGGCGACTTTTTTAAACATTGCTAAATTAATGAAAATATCGTCAAATTGATAAAAATGACGCTAAATAAATGAAAATGACGACTAGATGATGAATTAATTATTAAAGTATTTTAATATATGGATTATATCGCTTATTGAGGATGCTAATATTGATGATTGTTTAAAGTTGCGCGAAGTATAAGTTAATTGAGTATTACTTTCCTTATATACATAATGTATAAGGAAAGTATTGTGACGGGGTCAAAATTCGAATTCGAGTTTTCGACAGAACACGTTTCAAGCATCCTTGATCACGAATCAAACATTTTTGAGGTGATGTCTGTATGTGTGTGTGTGTGTCAGTGAGAATGGAGCGATTTGAAAGAAATTTGGTACAAAAATCACAATCCATAAATACTGGAAGCCTATTGTTTTTAGACGCAGTCGAATGTTCAGAACACTCTTAAATTTTCGAGTGAAATTTTGAAAAAATCATCAAAAAATCAAAACCTTTAATGGAGTTACGCAAATAGACATTTCTTCTTTTTCCCTTAGAAAACGATTGACATAAACTTCAGAACGCTAGCATAAACCGTTCTCCAGATATTGCACACTTTTCAAATACATTTATCAAAAAAACCCATAAATTAAAAAAAATATATTAATTGTTGAGAAATATGTTCACTTTTCGTATGTAATATCATGCGATAAATTTTGTGACATCATTCTCGTGGATCTAGATCGTTCCATTCATGAGAAAAGATACTTTTAGTAATACTTTTGTATTTGAACGCCAATAGACATTTATCTACTATAAGAATAACTTATTTCTCCGTCCATAACGCTTGGCGAGATTTTTGCGACGAATTTGGCGGAATGGCGCCAACTTGGCGACTTTTTAAATGTTGCGAACTTAACGAAAATCTCGCCAAAGGGATAAAACTGACGCTAAATTAATGAAAATGACGACTAATTGATGCAAATTCAATATCTTGGAAAGAATATAAGTATCTACTCTAAGAATAACCTATTTTTTTTTTTGCTGTGAAAGTAGTAAATTCATTGCATTATATAAGGAAAGTCATGTGTTGCCCACATCAGATTTTTTTTAAATAGTTTTGCATGTTGTCATCCTGAAAATCGTTCAATGTACAATTCAACGATAAAAACACAGCGCCGTGGATTTTACACATTATTTTTTTATTGTAAAACTAGTAAATCCATTGCATTATATAAGGAAAGTCATGTGTTGCTCACATCAGATTTTCTTTAAATGTTCTTAATTGAGTAAAGTTTCAAGGCCGTCCTCTGAATCACGCAGCCAGTAAGACCCACTAGTCAAGGAGCACAGTGTCACGACATAGTAAGTTTCGATTTTCCAATGGAGGATGCAACTATCCCTCCTAGTCTCTGATCTCTTGTGGTTCAATTTTATCTATTCCGTATCATCATTTTATCTGTTGTCTTTCACATTAGTTGACTTACTTTCATAGGCACCCCCTCAGAACTATTAGAGTTCTATGGACTTCCCAAAAACCCTATTTTGAATAGTAGCCTATTAAGAATATAAATATTTTCTAACTTCAATAAAACTGCAAATAGGTACTATACAAATGATTTAATGCATTTTCAAATACCATTTTTATTTTAAGAATGAATATTTAAAAGTATTTATTTAAATATTTGAATGTTTTGATTCAGAAAAAAACTGTGCTTGAACTCGTATTGAAAATAAAAATATCGTTGTGTAATTCATTTCTACATCCCGCCGCGAAAATATGCATGATATGATTGCATCATAAAATTATTGCAAGTCAGAATCTGATAACGATTCACAGATCTAAAAAGTTTGGGTACCTCTTTTCCAGAATAGCTCTTCCCTCTAACTTTTCCGTTGGGGGTAACTAACCGAAACTATGGCATAACTAACTGAAAAGTTTCGAGAATCACATAACCTACTTGCAGACGACACCCTAATAAAGTTGCTCCCATCTTGGATGGGTGAATCATTAAGGAGTGAATCTAATTTCTAGGTTCGTCCAATGGAGTCTAGCTTACTATCATTTCAAATAGATTTACATTCTGTATTATTTCCCCAAATCTAAAAGAGTTTAATATACAAACCAGTGGTGAATAAACATTTGCGCAATTTTTACGGACCCCTTTGGAAGCGGAACAGCATCAATCAGTCCTCGGCATCCATTCGAATTTATTCCGTTCGATTCTAGTGAGTTACCGAACCGATGCTTTTCTCAGCATTCGATCACCCCCCTCTTTTCCTTTAGCGAAGGTCCCCTGTTCCATCTTCGCTGCACACCAAATTATTCCACGAACTCGCCAGTGCTCCTCAACTCTCCCTCCCCATCCCAATTCCTTTTCAGTCACTACAAGAGTGGGGGGGGGGGGGGGGCAGAGAGACGTTATCACGTGATGTCCCTTCTGGCGCGTTCGCAGACCATCCCCCTGCCCCCCAACCCCCTTTCTCTGGCGCCCGTCCACCGCTCAATAAAGTGTGTGCCGCGCTCTCCTGGTAGACCTTGCAAAGCGCAAATCGAACGTTCGGGAAACTGCAAAAGCAGCAGATGACACGAACGCGCGAGCGAGCGAACGGCAGGCACTGTCGCGACGGGCGGTCTTTCGATCCATTTTCGACCTTCGACTTCTCCTGAAAATGACCCCTTGGAATGGTTCTGCGTTCTCCTTCCTCTCTCTCTCTTTCCTCAAGATTACGAATTGTCAAACTCAGCGTAGTTGGGAACGGATATTAAAGGTGCTTTCAGGAAAAACCAGCGTTAAGTTTTAAAAAAGTGAATGTTTTCTATGAATTATTTATAGAATTTTAAGTTGTCTTCAGGTTCAGATAAATTTATTCGATCTTTACGTATTTAAGATTTGCGAAAATTATATACACACAACGTCATTATAGAATAAGTTTTGTTGGAACGGCTATCTTGAATTTGCCTTTTGTTAAGTTACCAAGATTAAATGAATAAATTTTCTTATGAAATAATTTGTCGATGATGTAGAAATCTGTGTCAAGCTTTGCAAGCTTCCTGTTAAATTATTTAAAATTAATATATACTTTTGCAATATTTCATAAATAATTGAAGGTTAAGATTTATATTGTTTCACGTATACTGTACATTTTTTTAGCAAGTGTTATTTTTGTATACGTCTTTACAAGTATATATATATATATATATATATAATATTGTGTGTGTTTATAATGTGGTATGAAAGTTTCTTTGAATTAATTTGTAAATGAGGAAAGAAACAATTCAATTTGCATACAAAATAAGTAAATAACATAAAAACATATATAATGCAGCCTATTTATTAAAATAAATGTGTGAAGCATCTCTATTTATTAAAATAAATGAATTTGCAGGACGGTAATATACACTCATGTCCAAAAGGTAAGCATAATTCGTAAAATGCGAAAAATTCGGAGTTAATATGGATACAATGGTTCACAATCAGTTGTGGAGAATCGTGGGACGAAGATAAATCATTGTGCATATGCAAAACAGTTCAGCGCACGTCGACATGCGCAGAGCACCGGCGCACGTCGAAACGAGTATAAAACGGCTTTGAGGGGCATGGCCAGTTGAGGCAGAATTTCACAATTGCTGTGGTACGGAGCGTTGTTAACAATAAAAAAGGACGAAAGATATCACAAAGATGCCAACTGGACATGTTTTTGAAGGGACGAATTATTTGAATGCTGGAATCCGGTCGATCGCAAACCGAAGCTTCTCGAATTTTGAGTGTGCCTCAGTGTGTGATCTCCAGACTGTGACAGAGGTTCCAAACCACTGGAGATGTTACCCGACGACCAGTACCAGGTCAGCCAAGGGTAACAACTGCTCGGCAAGACCAATATTTGGTAATAACTGCGCGACATCAGATGAACCGTTCTGCCAGACAACTGAGTTTAGCTCTGACAGCCACCACAGGAGTCACTGTTTCGAAACAAACTGTTTATAGGAGACGCAGACACGTTGGTCTCTATGCCAGACGACCAGCAGTTTGCATCCCCCTGACATCTGCACAGAAACGCGCGCGTTTACAGTTAAGTTTGGAACATCGGCAGTGGAGTGGACAACAATGGGGCAATGTCATGTTCGGTCTCGGTGTCGTCGGTCTTCGAGTCCAGGTTTAGCCTGCAAACTGATTCTTATCGTACCACGTTCTGGAGATAACGTGGAGCGCGAAACATCACTGAAAGGCATCGTATTTCGTTTGGGGAGTCATGGTCTGGTCAGGCATCATGATGGACGGCCGCACAGACCTCCACATCTTTGACACGGGGTCGGTTACCGGTCAAAGATACAGAGACGAAGTCCTTGAGTTTACCGTTCGATTGTTTCGAGGTGTTGTTGGTCCTGATTTCATATTCATGGATGATAACGCGCCTTCTGACCATGAGGCCTTGGTCGACGACTTCCTTCAAATTGAAGATATCTAGCACATGCAGTGGCCTACCAACTCTCCTGATTTGAATCCAATAGAGCATGTGTGGGATATGCTCGGGAGACATCTTGCAGCCCTCCGCTACCTAACAAGCTCCGTTCCGGGATTGAAAACTGTTCTCAGTTAGGCTTGGAACTCTTTGAGCACATATCTCATCCAAACCCTCATCGAAAGTATGGGAAATCGTTGTGCAGCATGCGTGGCTACTCGAGGTTCCCACACACCGTATTAAACTGCAGCATCACATTGTTTTAATCATTCTGTTTCACTGAGGTTGACACTCGTATTGTGACCCTTTTTCTTTCAACCCTTTTCTTTGGATAATAAAAATCGTCGTTATCCTTGTTTTGCATTGTTTTCTTCTTCTATAACCCTATTACACCCGCATACAGCTTTTCTTTCCATTCCGATGTAGACTTCCTTAAATTTTCACATAAACAGCAACTATGCTTAACTTTTGGACATGAGTGTAGTTTAGATTGGCATATCTTCTAAATCGGGATTAAGAACCTATTCAAAAACAAAAGAAAAATTGAAAACTGTATGTTATAGCATTACATATTATTGATCTTTATTATTAAAAATTTATAAAATAAAAACCTATTTAAATTAAAAGAGCGTTTATATCCATGCTTATTAAGTGTCACGGCAGTGACGCGGAGCGAGGGCACTGCAAGACAGTATATTACATAAGCATTTTCAAACGTCTGTGGTAGTCTAGAATATTATTTCAAAGTCACATGTATGTATCTTTAAAAGCGAGAACCTGTAGCAATCCAATATTGAGCCAATATTGAATTGTTACAGCCTGTTAAATTTCAGATAAAGGTAACAAAATTACAGTGCTCTTTTTCAGACATCATATCTATATGAAAAATTCATCTGACTTTGACAAACTTTTTAAAGATGTCCACGACTAGGGTGAAGCAGATCGCCTAAAAAATTTGAGCTTCTAGGCCTTCCCTTATTTTAAGTTAAAAATCTCACACATTTTTGACACAAAAATATAGCTATTACATTGAAAGCGGTTCGTCTATCCTACTTGTTGACGAATTTGGTAACATCGGAAATTTTTGAAAAATGTCGTAAAATTAACGAAACAACGCTAAATCAATAAGAATGTTGTTAAATTGTTAAAAACTCAATAAATTAGAATATTTTTATTATTAATTTAATTTAATTTATTTGATAATTCCGGTCCTCTTGATGAAAGTATCAATTTAATATTCAAAATATAACGAGTTTCACTGTTTGTGGGACAGTTACGTTTAATTAAGGTGTCTAGGGGTCGTATATTAATTGCGATATATTGACGAATGGAGTAGTATATATGTTTTGATAGGGTCTATCCATTCCATTTGGCGACAATTCTGGCAATTATGAGTAGCTTTTTTCAAATGCTGCTAAATTGACAAAAATGACACAAAATGAAGTAAAACGTTGTTAGAAATTTTAATGTAAACGAACGGCAGTATTCTAAGGTCTACCTACCTTACAATATTATTACTTAATCAGTATTATTTGTTAAGTGTATCAGTGATATTTATACGTCTTAACAAATAATATAGTCAAGTGATTAATATTCATTTATAAACATACACACACACACACGCGCGCAAAATATCATCTAAAAACATCCGAGATGCAAAAAAAGGGGACGAGGGCAAAATTTTTAGTTCAGTTTACTCCCTCGCATGCACGCCCTGACAAAATAAATAAACATAAGGATAAATGTTTAAACATCTAGTTCTAGTGTGCATCCAAGGTTAAAACAAATGTTATTTGTGCTGTAGGAAATGCGAAAATGCATTATCTTTCTTAATTTTTACATATATTAATTCAAAAGTTAGTTACATCCAATATCAACTTCCATCTATATAAATAATGTTTTTCTTGTAATGTTTGATTCCCACTGGGCTCAGTCTCACCTACTTGGTGAAATAAAATAATGTTTCTGATGAAAGGAATAAAAAAAAAGCATCATTTCTATATGTTGCTGTGGATATTTAAAGGAAAGGATACATGTTTAGGCTAGTTCTAATGAAACAAGTGTGCTAGTCATAATGTGGATATTCAAATGGAAGAATAAATATTTATAGACTACATCTCAGTTCAAAAAATATATATTTGCTTGACAACTGTTACAAAACTAACGATTTTAAGACATTTGTGTTATTCATCTGTAATGTGGGTAATGTTAACAGTATTATCTTTTCATTTTCCCTACAATACATGGTAATTTATAAGGAAAGGGTCTAAAATTGGATATCGAGTTTTCGACGAATGTACACGTTCTAGAACATGAATGAATCACTTTTAGCGTGGCGTCTGTATGTGCATCTGTTACCGCTAAAGTGCAGAAATCAGTTATTCTACAGATTATCTAGGTAATGTGCAGATTAACTAGGGTGATCCATTAAAGTGCCGCAATTTTTTTCATTTCTCAAATTACCTAGTTTATCTGCAAATTACCGAGATAATCTGCACATTACCTACTAGGCACTCATTAATGTGATAATAAGATCTTTCCTGGAACAACAGCAACGTTTCTAAAGAATCAAATTAATACAATCAAACAATCAACAAATTAGTTGATAGAATCAATCATCAATCAATTAAAAAACTATAATACAAAGAATCAAACGGTTTAAAATATTATTACAATTAAGGAAATGAATTTGCAAAACATAAACTGGCAGCCGACGCATATTATGAGAAATAAAAACAAACGGCGACGACAAGACGCTGGCGAAACCAAACTAAAAGTGGAGAGAGGGAGGAGAAGTAGGGAAAGGAAATGAGAGAAACAAACTTTTGAACTCTAACGATACGGAAGCCGTTAATGTGAACATTACCTAGGCAAAATGCGGGAAAACTCTCGATTCCGTACGTTAACTGAGCAAATCAGTTAATCTGCAGATTAGCTAGGTAATGTGCATATTAACGGCTTTCGAGCTTTAGCTGTAACATATCCACTCTAACTCCAAAACTATATGACGAATTACCTAAAATTTTTTAGGTAAGTCACTCCTAAGTTACTCTGGTGTATTTATTTATTCTTTTTTTTTATTTATTTTGTCAATTTTGTCTGCGAGAAGTGCATGCCAGGGCGTAAGCAGAACTACATAATTTCGCCCTGCCCCCGTTTTTTACATATCATTTTTTTTTTTTTTTCTTTTTTTAGAAATATATTTACCCGTTTTATAAAGATAATAATTATTTGTGTTACAATTATAAACGCTTTAAGAGTCAATTAAGAACTTAAAAATCTCACATAACTTTCATCTTTTTTCTGTTAATATAACAAAGAATCGTATATTGATATAAGATTTTTATTTAATTTGCAGTTTTCATACAGAAATAAAAGTCATTTTAAAACATTTTTTTTTTAAATTTCGTGCTGTGTATAAGTTATATCAATAGGAAATCATGGCATTAGTTATATTTATCTTAGTTGCAGAACCTGCTTGTACCCAAAGTTTGGATTACGTTCAGTAAAATCTTCGGTATGCCATAATTTTCGGTTGGGAGTTTGCAAAGGTGTGGTATGCAGAGTGTTAAGGGAAATCATGAACATACCTCGAGGAGTATTAGGATTGCCGTATATTTTTATGCAGGTGTGTAGGAAATAGCTATGGGGCTATATGATCAGACAACTTTAGGATAGCTGTCTCCTCTTTTTTTTTTTTTTTTTTGGAGGCGGGGTGGGGAGGGGATAAGATGGTTATCTGGATTTCTGTTAAAGAAAAGGGGGGGCGGGGGGGTAGTAAATTTCAAAATTGTAGAGCGCTGCAAAATTAGTACTAAACATTTTTGTCCCATTGCAAAAGCTACAAAATAACTTTTTAAATAACGATTTTAAATGGGACGATTTTATTAATCAGCATGTAAGAGTATAAACGTAGATATATTGGAAATATCTTTGTTACATGCAAGTGCAGGCCCCGTACAAGCCTGTATCGTTGCTCAAGGTGAACATTTTTAAGTTTGGGTGTAATAAAGTCAATTTTATTCTGCCACATTTTTTAAATGTTCGGTTATTTTTAGGGGGAGTTAGACTGGTTTTCAGGTGTTTTTTTATCTTTTGCTATTAAACTACATGCTAAGTTCTAATTTTTCAATGCTCTAGAAATTTGTAATCGACCCCCTCCCCTATCTCTAACCATAGATAAGGCCTATGTCTCTAACTAGGAATCGAGATAGCCCCGCCCCTTTCCTCTAAAAAAGGGGTCAGCCCCCACTAAAGTTATCTCAATTGTGTAGCGCTTTAGATTTTTTTTATACATTTGCATAAAAAATATACGATAATCCCGATACTTCTCACGTTATTGGCCTGGTCTATGACTTTTCTTCCTTCTCTGTATAATAAGTTTTCATGCTGCATTTGCATAGGTATGGACTATCCTATGCTGAGGAGAGCATAATAAGCGCGAAACCAGTCTATTGATGCTGCTATCTGCAATGGGTGCGGAATCCTTTCTTCACCCTATTCCATTATTTTTGTGATGCCTTTAAAGCATTTTTTCAAATTATTCAATAACTTATGATAATACACTGATTTTCGAAATAATCTTAACTCATATTGATTTTTCATATTAAAATATCAAATATCAAGTTAAACATCTTGGTCATCTATTTTATTAATTCATCAGCTGAAACAATTATTAACATTTTTGGAATCTCATACTAATGCGAAAAGGGTTATTTTCTGTTCTTCAAGGCACGAAGTTAGATGTTGTAACAAATTATGTTTGAGGCGCTGAATAGAATGTTTAAATCAGAAATGTAAATAAACTGACAACTATTGTGCCAGACCAACGAGACTTTCGCCATCTTGTTTCTTCATTTTGTTAGGAATAATAAAAGGTCTCACGAACTCTGAAATTCTGTTTTGAATCAAGAATATAAAATTAATAATTCCTATCAAGTAACAGGGATTATTAAAAGGGGGAAAAATTGGAAACTATGTTGAATGTTCTTCAATTTGGCTACATTTCTCTAAAGTCGCCAAATTGACGATATTTTGCCAAATTTGCTATCAAGTGGGACAGATAAACTGAGATGTGAGCCTTTTTTTTTTTTTTTTAAATATAGTATTAGTATACAAATTTCAGTTTCAGTTCAAACACTAAAATATTAGAAAAAATATATATACACGGATGCTCCCAGTATATAACTTTCCCAGCAGATTGGCAAATTTAAATATTGCAGATCCTTAAGTAACTATACCAAATTTAATGGGAATCTACTGATTATTTTGAGATACTGCGTTTCTTGTGCTGTGGTAAAAATCCTGAATGCCTCGCGAACTGTTCCTAAATAGTAGTGCCACTTATTTCTGGTTAAAAATATTTAAAAACCATTCACTCATTTAAAAATTGTTTGCAGGCAGCGCATGATTTTAATTACACACACACACATCGTGATGAATTCTTTTGATATATTTAGAAAATATTAATTTTGTTCTCATTTATACCCACGTTAAAGAACATGTATAAAAAAGTTAAAATTTAGAGCTTTGCTAGCCAAATAAAATTATTTATTTAAATACGGACATACAAAATCCTAAACAAATAACATTGATATTTAATTAATATTAAGTGAAATAAGCGAAATTTGGTAAATCAATTGACGCTGAAACACAAAACTATCTTTTTTCATGAATGGGACGTGTTAAGTTCATGGGAATAATCTTATGAACTTATCGCATAATTTTGCATATGGAAAATCAACTTATTAACGATACATCTTCAATTTTACATATTTTTTTATAAATGTATTCGAAAAACATATTTCTTGAGAATAAATAGTTCATGCTCATTTTAGCGTTTTAAACAAGTGCCGTACTTATGACAAATTATGCATAAAATGATTATCTATAGAAAATGGATTAGATAACTGTCCTACATTTTTTCCCTTACGAAAAAAACCAACAACAACTAATAGCTGTCGAATGTTCTACCACGTTTTATAAGGAATAAAGTATCAGTATACTTATGTTGTGGTAATCGTTTCAAATTTCATTCATCTCACTCAGTTTTTTAAGATATCGTGTCCGTAGACACACACACAAAGACACGGTACCGTGTCAGGAACGTTCGATTTGAGTTCATGGATGCTTAAAACGCATAAGTCCGTCCTTTACTCGAATCAAGTTTTCGACCCCACCATAATATTTCATATATACTTTTTACTACGTATCCTCTCAAATCGTCGGAGTACTCTCAGGATACAAAAATGAGTTCGCATTTCTGGATAACTAACGCTTTTATTCAAAGGCAACATTAAACGTAAACAGGCACCATTAAACGTAAACAGAAGCGAATAGCTCGATAACTATCATACTGTCAGGAATTAGTAGATCATTTAATTGCTGTTTTTTTAAAATTATGTATTTATTTTGTATTTGTCGGTTGTTTTGTGACTTTGCAAGATAGCTAAAATAATTATTAGCTGTATATTGTTATTGTTTCTGTTTGCGCTTATTGGTACTTTAAATAAAACGTTGGTTATCCAGAAATTTAAACTTATTCTTGTAGCCTGATGTTTCTGCTGATACGTCAAAACAATATAGATTTTACTGTAATTTGAATTTCAAATACACTTATATTGAACTAACCTGGTAAATCTACTTATATCTAATTAATTTAAATAAATCGTTATGTATGCATTCCGTATAAATAAGCTTACACACAACCAATAGTTTTTTTTTTTTTCAGTACACATCATTGAAATTATAAAACAATTTCTGGAAAATTTAATGTATGAATGAATTTAGTATACTATATTTTTTTCATTTAAAATAATTTCGTTGCATTATTAAAGACTCAACGATTTTTCCAATAAAATATTAAAAGCTTTAAATCTACACATTTAATTATTGAAAGAATAAATGGAGTTATAAACATATCTTCTAATGTAATATCATGGAATTTCCAAAATGCATAACCTGTTATTCCGAAGAACATAACATCTAAGAAAGGAAATATATATTTAAAAGCAATTTTTATCAATATAAAATTTATTATAACTTGTACTTAGTTTTCACTTTACTATTGAAAAGATAATTTTATAAATAATCAAACATATTAAAAGTACTTAAAATTAAGAAATGTACTTACATTAAAAGACTAGTTGATTTGTAAATGGCGACTCTTTCAATTTGATAGTTCGGTTAAAATTATATTAGTTGAAATAAAGATGTGTTTTTGAAGAACTTTAAACAACTATCAACTTTTTAAAAAAATAAGAAGTTATATATAAAATATAATCCCTAAAGAGCAATAGAATATACTGACTAAATCTTTTTAAATCAATGGAACTCTAAAAAAATTGCAGTTAAAGCTGTTTTTATCAGAGAGGAGAAAAAATAAAGCGCAGACGATAACATTTATTTAAATCTAAAATTAATCAAATCTCTTTAGCTCGTGTTTGCGCATTCGAAAAGCGAGATAGATTAAAAAAAAATTATATTTTGATATTCGTCCTGAAAATGAGACAATAGCGTAGCGAAAGGCCCCTGCAGAAGTCACAAAGCAATAGCCCTCGCGTTTTAAATACAATTTTCGTGCTTAAATCCTACTAAATACACTAACTGCGTGGCGGAATGAGTTTATATTAAATATTTTATGGTAGAAGGCATAATACACGCGCTACACCACTGAAACATTATACAGGACTGGCAAATGGTTTCAAATTTAAGAATGCTTTTCGATCAGCAGGTCTTGTAGAGGCACAATGCTTTCGTAGAGAAATTTCATAAGCTTATCAAGGCTAAAATAAAATTTATATAACTTCAGTCAATCAACAAAAATCTAATGTGGGCAGCATATAAATTTCTTTACACACCACGGTGGATTCTGTGGATATATTTAGAAAATATATACTTTCACTCCCATTTATGCCCACACTGAAAATTTTTCATGTGAATAACATCTACTCTTGGGGTTTCTGTAGCAGAATTCGGAGCGTTACGAAAAATGTAAACACATTGGACATTTATACCTTCGAACCCAATAGATAAAAATGTGAATCTTTTTTTTGTAAAATATATGGTCTAAATCAGTGTTTCTGAACCACCGGGTCCTGGAACAGGGCCACGAGACTCTCTTGGAATTTGTCATTTTAGTTTTCAAAGTATTTTCTTATGAATAAATATTTCATAGTGTAAATATTCTAAGGAGAATAATATTCGTGAATGTGACGAAAAGCTTAGAACCAGAACGCCTAAATAACATTTGTGTAGCAAAATGTCAGCGACCAAGCCACATTTGAATTTTAATATGAATAAGAGACTGCTCAGTTGACTTCTATGGTGAATTACATTCGACAAATATTTTTCCCAGTACCGTTTTTTGCCAAACCAACATCAATAAAATCAATTTATTAATACAATAATCCATTTTATACTGAATAATATTATAAATTTTTGGTGATCAGAACGGGATATGTCAATGAAAATCAGCACAGATTAATTTAATGATGTAGGCTTGAGCTTGAGGAAATTACAATATGCTACACAATTTCATGAATCCAGTGATTGATGACTTATTTAAATGTAATTTTATATTTGTCAACATGCTACATCACGCAGCATCAGTGTCTTGACCGGCATGAGTTTTTTAGCTCGTAAAACGACTCAGAAATAACTTTTTTGGGACATTTTTTAAGATATACATATATATTATTTTTATTTTTTCAAGAATTAAAGTCTCATGACCATGCAATTGTATTATGTTATGGCAACGCCTTCGGCTTGAGATTATAAACACAAAATAGCAAAAAAGGCCACACTTTGAGAGGCTATTTCTTCAGATCCAAGAGTTAATTTGTAAAACGGATCTCGGATTTGGATTCAGCATGGTCAAATTTGTATACATGAGGTTTTTCAGCCCTTGTGGTTGCATTTGGTGCTCTGACAAACTGACACCGCCCATTTAGGGAGGTGATCATTAGCGCAATGCAAATTAAAACTGAAACAATAAATAATATTCCTACGTACTCAGAATTATTTTACCTTTCAATTTATTTTTATCTCCATATATTTTGTACCCTGTCCTGCAACTATGAAAAAATACTGATTAATTATACTCATAATTAGGGAATTTCATAATAATGAATCTTCCCTATTTCTGATTATTTTTTAAATTAAAGTTAGCCTGAATTTAAAAATAATCAAAAACACCTAAATACTACGCCTTCTTCCTGTTGTGTCAAATGAAAACAACTGCAACTTTACTTACTAACATTAGCGATGTCTAGATATTCTCAAAGCATTATGCCATTTTCAAGTGTTTCATCCAAGGGATTTTTATCTCCTTCTCTGTAGCTCCATGCTTGATAATGTACTACAAAATGAAAATTTAGAACATTCTTGGCGACATGAAATTATTTATTTACACGCACGTGCAGAAAATCAAATTAAAATCAAATTGGTATTTAATTAATATCAAGTGAAAAAAGTAAAATTTGGCTAATTAGTTGGCGTTGAAACACAAATATTGTATAGTGTTTTGTCTCGTAATTGGAATGTGCTAAATCCATAAGAATGTTGTTACGATTTTGTTGCATAATATTGCATATGGGAAAACCAACCCTTTTAACGATATTTTTTTAACTTTATATAACTTTTTGATATATTCATACGAAAAAAAAAAGTGTAATATTTCGAGAATGGCTCCCGCCATCTTCTTAAATGAGTGCCATTTGTTTTCTTCCGATAAATTATGTATAAATGATTGTTTATTTTACATGATTGATAGTGCAATTTTTTTTTTTTTTAGTTCTATTTTCAAAAAGTCTTTCGTAAATTTGGGAACTTCCGAATCGTCGACCACGTTTATAATCAATGGGGTCTTAGCTTGATAGGGCACTGATTTTGATAATTATACCAAATTTCTTTCGAAAAGTTCCATCCGTTCGTGAGATATCGTATCCACAGACACCCATACGCACAGACATCACTTCAAAAAGTTCGATTCGTGTTCGAGTATGCTCAAAATGGGTAACTCCATCGAACAGTTATCCCGTAATGCTGAGAAGGGGTAGGGGTGGGATGGAGGATTTTTATAATTTTGTTTATGAGCTGAGACTTTGTAGTTTCGCCTTCGTCGCTGGTTGGAGATTTGCGCCTAAAGACTGTAGATTTCTTTAGCATCTTACCGTTGATCCCTGCAACGACCTCGAAAAGTGCCCTTCGTTGTAAGTGAAACTTTTTTCTGCGAAACGACTCGACAGAGACAAATGACGTCTGCAGACGAGCGGGGTTTGGGACAAAAGTTCGCGAATCGATCCGCATTTCCATTTGGATTCCATACTCACTCAGATTTTAAGTCCTTAAGGCCCACTATTATTCAGGAGGCTCCTTCACTGTTGCCATCATTATACCCATCGAGGTGAGATAAAGGTTATATCTCAGGTCAAAAATTATACGTAGTAGGGCCGAACATATAGGGGGGTACAAGTAAGACAAATATTAGGGGTCTGATGATCGGGAAGATCCCACTAAGGCCAGTCGCCGACATTTAAATCATATCTCCCTCCCCCCCCCCCCCCACCTTCCATTCGAGAAACTCTAACCTGGGCTAGGTTCACTACTATTTATAATTTTCCTACTAATATAATTTTCCCAGGTCCCTCTACGAACCACTGATACGGATACCACTCGGATCGTGCACCAGGGGCCACCCAATTTTTTAATTTTGAGTAAAAGGGAGGACATGAAAAATTCACAAAGAAGGGAGCAACGTATATGGAAGGGGCCGTGACAGATGTTCGCAGAGGGGGGGGGGGGGCGGTCCATAATTTTTTATGGGTGGCCCTGTTATAAATCTTCCTTTCGTTGTAGTCAAAATCTCAGAAATTTTCACTCCGTGGAGTTTGATTTAACGAAACTTTAGAGTAATTGACGAAAATGTAGGACACGAATTTACTACAATATAGTACGTATTTGCGTTAGCAATACATTTTAGATAGTTCCTCCGTCCTTGAAAAAAAGAAAAATCCTGAGTGTGATGCCCACGCCCACTTGATACATGCCCACTTGAATATAAATTAAGAAATCTGATATGATGAGCAGCACATGATTATCCCTATAGACTCAAATTCATTTGGTCTTTACATTTTTAACAATTCATTAAATTGAATTTAATTGCACAAAATAACGCATAATTATTTGAAACTATACTGAATTTGAGCTTTTAATTCAATGTTCGTTTTCATTTGGTAACTGGACGTATTTTCAAAGGCGGCGTTGCAAAAATGCAAAAATCGAGAACGACTAGTCCTAGAATAATGTGGTTGGTCTTGTTCTTTTCATCGTCAAAAATTACGTGTAAAACAAGCATTTTATTGATACATTTCAGCATACGTAATCTTTTATTTTAGATTTTGACGATTTTTGCGGGCCATTTAGCAAAACATAAAAAATAGGCAGGTTCTTTTATCCCGAATCGTACCAAAATCTAATCAGCACCAGGGTGACCCACAAGTGATAAAACTACCAAACTTTTAGAAAATTGGTTAATTACTTTTTAGCTAAATTGGATACACAGGATTTTGGGGGGCCATTTCGCAAAAACATTCAGGTTATTTTGTCCCGAACCGTACTAAAATCAAATCAGCACCAGTGTAACCCACAAGTGACGTCCCCATTAAATTTTATAAAATTTAGCCAATCAGATTTCGAGTTAGAGTGGATACATATATTGCACAGACACACACAACACAGACAGACGTGAGGCTAAAAATAGTTTTTTAGTGTTCCAGAGGTCCCAAAACGTGTAGATCCATCGAAAACTCGATTTTCGATTTTCGATACGATTCCAATAGTTTTCCTACACATTACCATGTATTGTAGGGGAAGTAAAAAATATATCCCGTATGATTGATTTGCAAACTGTGTTTGCTGCACAACCCCTCGCATCTCTGAATTTTCTGCTTTTTTCATCACCATTAGTTGATAAATGAATAAGAGCGATTTCGCCGAGACATCATTCGGTGATTAATAAAGCGATTGCTATATCGATAACCGTCGACATTTTGATTCACATGCGCGTATATCGGTAAGTACCTTCCTCTTTATTCTGCCTTACGTTATCGATACAGGCGCGCGTGTAACAACTCAAACGTCTAATAAGTTTGCTGATCATTAATCGATAAAAAGCGCCGATTGGGATGAAAAGGGAAAGGGGGTGGGGCAAAATATCTTGAATTATCTGACTAGTCGAGGGGTGACGACGACGCTTATAAGCGAATTTTAACTGTGAAGGCCTTTTACGAAGTGGTTAAATTAAATATTTTAAACATGCATTTGAGTATAAAAATTGAAAAAGAGACCATGCGAGAAAAATTAAAGACAGATATTTAAAATTTATTGCATGTGTCTATGCGAATATTTTACTAAATTCTCTCTCGATTTTTTTATTATTATTATTTTTTATATCAATTACAGCAAAAACGTGTTGATTCGAAGTCAACAGGACAAAAAAGATTCATTTCGGTTTATCCATCATGCAAATTATTGAAATTAAGGAACAAAAAATATACACCAATTTTTACTTTCTCATACGTAGTATTGAGAAAGTATTGTTTTCACAAAAATTTTCGATTTCTTTACTTTGATGCCAATATATGTTTTAGGACCTCCTGAACACTTTTTGACTATTTTTGGTGTAATGTCCGTCTGTCCGTCTGTGGCCAATTTTCTGTGTTCACGATAGCTGCCACAAATATTAATGGATTTTCCTGAAACTTTATATTCGACTTTGTTGACGAAAA
Source organism: Amaurobius ferox (assembly GCA_951213105.1). Lineage (NCBI taxonomy): Eukaryota > Metazoa > Arthropoda > Arachnida > Araneae > Amaurobiidae > Amaurobius > Amaurobius ferox. The sequence goes on along the minus strand of OX578135.1, from coordinate 147,616,671 downwards.
ATCTAGAACTAGATATTAACTTCGAGCGAAAATGTCGCAATTTATTCAAAATTTTATATTTTCTCAACAAGGTAGCATTGATGTTATCTTGCATAGAAAAGGTCACTTATGCCTTAATGATCGCGAAACTTAATAGTTTCAATAATTGTAGTGGAAAATAGCTGCGATACAATTTTTGCCCCCCCCCCCCCCGTTATTAGCCCCCATTGGGAGGAGGCAAGTCTCCTCCTGGGGGTACATTATCACACTTGGTATTAATTGAACTATTTTTTCAAGCCCTTTAAAATGAAGGGTAACATGCTATAATTGTAATAATTTGCAACAACGGTACGGATTTTTCATATTTTGTCTTGTAAAATTTGCAAAAAATTTACAAACTGTTTAAAAATGGAATCTGATATGAGAAAGTTGATTTGAATCACACATCATCATTTTTAGAGTAACTTGTTATATTTCACTGGTACGATGAAGGATCTCTGTCACAGTTTCTGAGATTATTTTAAACTAGCAGTATACCCGTTCTTCGTACGGAGTATATAATATAAAGAAACTTAAAATTCTCAATTATGTGCAAATTCCTATAGTATACTAAATGACATTGTTAATTAAATTATTCTGTTAAAATATTTAATTGAATGCTCCTAAAAAGAAGCTTAAGAATCTCTGTTCTCGCTATAGAAAATTATCTTCACGGGCAGATCTGAAGAATAAAAAACATCCTGGTCCCGTTTGTAAACAAATTTACAAAAAATATGAAATTGAATCAATATGTGCAAAATAAAAGCGATAAAATTGTATGGGACCCGTACTACTTATATTCGCGAATGTTAGAAAATATTACTTGTATATTAGTATGATTACATGTACTAGTACTACAACATACGTTTCTAAATTCTTTGCCAAAATAAAACAGATGGCTTATTAAATTGGAAATATCAACAATCCCGTAATCGTTGAACCTGAAAGTCGTAATTGATTCTTATATATGCCAAAATAAAAGCTCTAAAATTGTATGGGAAGACATATCCGTACTGCTTATATTGTCGTAGATTAGAAGATATGCCAGTGTGTTAGTAGAAGATTAACCGTATTATAATCTGAGTTTCAAAAATATTTGCTAAAATAAAAAATATGACGTAATAAATTGAAAATATCGATAACCCCCGTAAAGATTGCCCGTACTATAACATATGAGTTAAGTTTTTAAAATCTTTGTTAAAATAAAACAGATGACGTAATAAATTGAAAATATCAGTAATTCCGTAATCTTTAAACCAGAAGGCCGTAATTGATTTCAATACATGTCAAAATATATGCCATATACATGTACTACATATATTCCCGCAGATTAGAAGATATACCCATGCATTTGTAGAAGATTACCGTACTACATACAATATACGAGTTTCAACATTTTTTGCCAAAATAAAATAATAACGTAATAAATTGAAAATATGAATAATCCCCGAAAATAAATGTTTAAACCTGAATACCGAATTGATATAATCCAGTCAAAAAGGCAATATCAATTAAGTTTATTTTATATACATATCAATATTATTTAAATCGGAAAAGATTTAATAAAAATCGTCTGTGATATAATTGGATTTATAAAATCCGTTTCTAATCGACATGATATAATTTTCTTCAAATAAATTGGTGGAAAAAAAATCGTCTGCATAATGTTATCTCTATGGAAGGTTAATTGTGCATTTTTAATTAATATCTAGACAACCCCTGGTTCTAGAAACTCGAAACATAGACTAAATTTTAAATGGGGATATTCCAAGTCTACTCCGAAAAATTCATCCAATTTGGTGTAGCCGCTCTCCCTTGATGATGAGAAAAATAAAGTCACACAAATAAACACACAAATATACCCACAAATAAACACACAGACACATTTTCAATTTTATTTATATAGATTGTCAAGTGATCATGGTGGTAGAAACGCACCATAATATTATACCCATGGAGTTAGATGATTATAACACCGGTTTAGTTGACGGTGTTTTAACCATGGAGGTAAAGGGAAGAAGTTAAAACTTCATATTGAGAAAATGCCAATATCATTTGAAACAATAATTCAGGTAGTTCTGGATAAGTAGTTCTACATTGTATGTAGCGAAAGACCTAAAATATTCATCTAAATAGCCAGTTTTGTAGAAATAAATTATTAGTGAAAATTAGAACTGAAGCAATAAAGAATAGTCTTACGTATTCAAAATTATTTTACCTTTCAATTTATTTTTATCTCCTTATATTCTGCACCCTGTCCTACAACTATGAAAAAATACTAATTAATTATACTCCTAATTAGCGAACCTAAATTTAAAAAGTAATCAAATTTACATATATTAAATACTACGCCTTCCTGTTGTGTCAAATGAAAACGAAGGACACTTTACTGATACTAGCGACACCTAGATATAAATCTCAAAGCATTAAGGCACTTTCAAGCGTTTCATCCATAGGAATATATCAAAATAAAATATTCTTGAAACTAATGGTCCATCGGGATCCTGTACAGGGTGTCCCAAAAAGATTGAAACGCGCTTTAATTCTTTACCTGTTGGAGAATGGAGAAAAGTGGGCAATGTAAATTGCAAAAATGTTGAAAGTAAGGTAGGCAATAAGACTACGTTAATGAAATAGTCCTTCCATTCATTTTCAAAAAGTTCCACTTTTTAAATTTTTATACGACCCCCTTAGACAAATTTGGTCAATCAGAAAATTTTTATTTTTAATGCAACAAGATCATTAAAAAAACCGCATATCTGTATTTTTAAAATTGAGTGAGTTATATTTAATTGAAAATTGAACATTGTGAATGGGGACCGTATATCAAATTAGAAATTTAAATTTGTGACATATCACAAAACAGATAAAACTGGATGATAATACATAGGATACCCAACCGCGTAATGAGTACCACTGCTTTATATGATCTCTGTCTGTGCAATGCTTTATTTAGATGCATTTGTGATAAAACATTTTAACACATATTAACGTATTTTTGATCTAAACAATTTCCATCGTCAATCTGTTTATGATCCATATTTTCACTGATGAAACAGCCTTTCACATGGTACGGAGAAGTGGCATAAGTCAGATTTTTTCCTTTATTATAATTCAGTTGATTTTAAAGATACAGATATGCGTTTTTTTTTTAATGATCTTGTTGCTTTAAAAATAAAAATTTTCTGATTGACCCAATCTGTCTAAGGGCGTCGTATAAAAATTTAAAAAGTGTAACTTTTTGAAAATGAATGGGAGGACTATTTCATTAACGTAGTCTTATTTCCTACTTTACTTTCAACATTTTTGCAATCTACATTGCCCACTTATCTCCAACAGGCAAAGAATTAAAGCGTGTTTCAATTTTTTTTGGGACACCCTGTACAGTATTGTGGCAATTAATTGAGAAATGCAGTTTTTTTTATAAAATTCAGTTTTATTCAAGTTTTCTATGGATACATTTAAAACTAATAAGTGATATGACCTCCCCGAGACTTTATAACATCACAGACACGTTTCGGCATGGAATGTACTAGACTAGCACATGTAGTTTTAATTTCAACGTCTCTGAACCACATGTCAATAACGGCCGAAATTAGCTTGTCCATCGTCGTACAGTCAAATTTGTGAAGCCGTTTTTTGACAATAGCCTACGAATTTTCTATGGGATTCAAGTCTGGTGAATTCCCGGGCCAATCCAGTACGGTAATATCTTTTTTTGAGCAGAAATTTTTGATTTGCTTCGAAGTGTGACATGGCGGGCTGTCTTGTTGGAAAACGCAATCTCCGTTCGGCCACAGTTTAGCCATGGTTGGAAGCACTTTTCGGGTCAATATGACTTCGTAACTGGCACTGTTCATCATTCCCTCTACGGGAACAAGAGATTATGTCCCCAAAACGCTGAAACAACCCCAAAACATCTTTTTGGGCTGATGCTTGATTGATGTGGTGCTGATTGAGAGGTTCTCCTTGGCTCCTTCTCACGAACATAGATCTAAATCCCTGAACCACAAAATGTGTTTGTCAGAAAAGATAACTTTCTCCCAGTCCTTCTCAGTCCATATTTTGTATTTTCGTGCCCATTCCAACCTTTTTTTTCTTCATGCGAAGCGTCAGAAGCTGCTTCTTGTACGGTCGACGTGCTCTCCGTCCGCGTTCTAACAGCCTGTATCGCACTGTTGAAGGTGCAATATCAACACCAGCTGCCACCATGGACTTAGACAGGTCAAAACTGGTTAATCGAGGATTTTTAACACTCATTCGATATAAAGTTTTGTCGTCACGAGTCGAAGTTGATCTTTTTCGGCCGCATCTTCAAGAGCGGTTTGTTCCAGCATTTCCTGTTTCCTGAAACCGCTTCCAGATCCTCCCGACACTTGCTGTACTCACTCCACATATTTTACCTATTTCCTCGAACGTCTTAGAAGTGTGTTCTCTAAGCTCAATCACTTTAGCACGTGTTTCCGCGCTGATATCCATGACGCTAATGAGCCCCGCAACAACTGAGAAACTACCACTGCGGAACACCTGCCACCTGGCGGAGGAATTTGAACACCTGCTACTTACCAGGTGCATATGAACACCTGCTACTTTGATAATAACTGCAATTTGAACTCTGAGCTAATTTGGAGTGCTTCTTCCTAAGCTTACGTGTGATAAAACGAAAAAAAATGACATTTCTCAATTAATTGCCACAATACTGTATAAAAGTGGGGCCCGAAGGAATCCGGAACGTTATGCAGTTTGTAAGGGCTTTAAAATGAACCATTGCACAGAAGTTTTGCTTTTTCCCAAACATTAATATTGGCATACTGGTATTGGGCCAATATTGACACATATTAGGGGGGTTTCTTTGGAAATGTTAACAATGTAATGCTAATATTGAAACAATATTGTAATATTGTAATGACAATATTTAGCCAATATTGTCGGCCAACATAGCTCCAATATTGGTGTTGCATTGGAAGTATTTCTAATGTAACGCCAATATTGGTAGCCAATGTATCCCCAACATTGGACCGATATTGGCATCACATTTGCAATATTTCCAATGAAACTCCAAGATACACAATATGAGCCCTATAATAGCCCAATATTACATTCTACATGGAGTTTTATCTCCTCTCTAACTACATGGTTTTAACAAAGAATGATTTTTATTAACGAGCTTATATATATATATATATGCAACAAGCTCGTTGGTTTTTGTATGAGTTGCAAGTTGCCATATGAAACAAACTAACTTTACGCGATTTTTAAGAAAATTTATTGAACCAAATTTTATATTGTTAAAATCACAAACATCTCAATTATTAAGAGCGCACATTATTTATTACTCAGTACTTCGAGAATACGCCATCTTTGTAAGTGAATTTAATATCACTGAAATTGTTCTACTGTGATACAGTTCAATCTTGATTGGTGAAAACTGAAAATGATTACACAAGCCGAATAAAATACATTGGTTTGATGTGTAGAAAAGTTCATTCGGAAATAAAAAGCTTGTGCCAAGCGAGGGGTAAGTCAGCCACCATGTTTCTAAATATTTCCTGCTTAAAAATGTATACTCGTATTCCAATTATGCGAATTACAAACAAGAAAGATCAATCATACATAAAGCATTGATTATGAAACACTTTCCAACTTCAATGCAATTTTATTTAAACATCTCTAAAATACGATACATTCCTCGGTAATATTTTTAAAATTATCACAATACTACATTCATTTATTATATTTGAAAACTTAAAACTTGATCGAAAAAAAATGAACTTCATTCAAATGACGGCATTGAAATATAAATTGCCTGGTTTAAGCATCTCTAAAATGCGATACATTCCTAGATAATATTTTTAAAATTGTCATAATACTACGATAATTTATTATATTTGTAACTTCGTCGAAAAAAAAAAATGAAATTTATTCAAATGACGTCATCGAAATATAACAAGCCTGGCTCTCTCTATAAAAGCAGCACTTCATTGATAAACATTTTCCCATTCATTTCATTCATCACAATACTATAATAATTTATTTTATTTAAAAACATAAGACCATGGAGATACAAGTAATTAAACTCTATGCTTAAAACTTCATCGAAAAAAATCGTCCTTCTCTCTGTAAAATCAATTGATATTTCATTCATATCAGTTATATTGCAGACTCCATGAGCTAAATAATTTTGCGTTAAAGAAATGCAGCAATTCTTGTACAACTCATTCAACATCTTTTGGTATTTACATTTTTCCATAAGTGAAAAATAGACTTCGTTGTAGAAATAATCAAAGTTGGATGATCCTTTAAACTCAAATACATTTAATTGCGTTATATCAGTATGTAGATGCACAAAATTTAAGCAAAAATAAAGCGGTTTTAGGACGGGTACAACACTAAAACAAATCTGATGTGGGCAACACATGACTTTCCTTATATAATGCAATGAATTTACTACTTTTACAGTAAAAAAAAATAGGTTTTTCTTATAGTAGATACTTATATTCTTTCCAAGATACTGAATTTTCGACAATTAGTCGTCATTTTCATTGATTTAGCGTCATTTTAATCCATTTAGCGAGATTTTCATTAATTTGGCAACATTTCAAAAAGTCGCCAAGTTGGCGACATTCCGCCAAATTCGTCGCCAAAATCTCGCCAAGCTTTACTGACGGTGACATAAGTTATTCTTATAGCAGATAAATGACTATTGGCGTTCAAATACAAATGTATTACTCGAAGTATCTTTTCTCCTGAATGGAACGAGCTAGATCCACGCGAATGATGTCACCCAATTTATCGCATGGTATTACATATGAAAGGTGAACATGTTTCTCAATAGGAAATATATATTTTTTTATTTTATATGACTTTTTGATAATTTTTTTGAAAAATGTGCAATATCTCGAGAACGGTTCATGTAACGTTCTAAAATTTATGTTAGTCGTTTTCTAATGAAAAATTACATAAGAAATGTCTATTTGCGTAATTTTATTAGCGGTTTTGATTTTTTGACGATTTTTCAAAATTTCACTCGAAAATTTAGGGGGGGGTTCTGAACATTCGATTACGTTTAAAAACAATAGGCTTCCAGTGTTTACGGATTGTGATTTTTGTACCATTTTGTTTCGTTCGTCAGTTATCGTCTCCACAGACTCACTGACACACACACATACTTTCACACACACACACATACATACTTTCACACACACACACACACACACATACTTTCACACACACATACACACACACATACTTTCACACACACGCACACACAGACATCACTTCAAAAATGTTTTATTCGTGATCAGGGATGCTTGAAACGTGCTCTCCCGTCGAAAACTCGAATTCGAATTTTCGACACCGTCACAATACTTTCCTTATACATTATGTATATAAGGAAAGTAATATGAATTAGAAAGAACTTTAAAAATCACGATTTTGACACAAGATGGATGCCATATTTTATTTTGAAGTGGGTCACGTGATCGCTCCATATAAAAGGTGTAATTATTATTTTAATTTTTATTTAAAAAACTACTGAATATATATTGCTGAAATTTTTTTTATATATATTACGGGAGAATTTGAATATTTTTTAAAATTTTCGAAATAATTTGTGAATTTTAAATCTGCTTAAAAAATGTTTGAAAAATTAGGTCCCATAGGGTTCAATGTATTTCAATTTTTAAACCCGGGTTCAATCCAAAACTAATTGGGTGATATTATTAATTTATATTCCCATAGGTCCAACAGATTGATAAAATCATTTTTACGGCAGTTATCGTGCTAACGGACAGACAGACAGACAGATAGACAGACAGAATGAAGTCATAAACACTTTTCAACTTTGTTGTAAAGTGTTAACAAAGTCATAAACGCTTTTCAACAGATAGGTCCAACAGATTGATAAAATCATTTTTACGGCAGTTATCGTGCTAACGGACAGACAGACAGACAGATAGACAGACAGAATGAAGTCATAAACACTTTTCAACTTTGTTGTAAAGTGTTAAAAAAGTAACATCTCAACGAACTTTTCTTTGATTATTCCAAATCTTATTCCTGGTTTTACGCTTTAATCTTATTCCTGGTTTAAACGCTTTTCAACTTTGTTGTAAAGTGTTAAAAAGAAATAATTTTAATTCAAGTTTTTGATAGGAATAACATCTCTGGCAGGAAAACGTAGCATTACGACGAACAAGAAAGATCAATCATGCATCAGCATTGATTATGAAACACTTTCCAACTGAAATGCAATTTAATTTAAAAATTTCTAAAATATGATACACTCAGTGGTGATATCTTTTACATTATCACAGTGCTACAGTAATTTATTATACGTAAATATTTAAAATTGTATCGAAATATAAATCATCTGATTCTCTATGCAAAATCAATGAATATTTCATTCATATAACTTGTATTCCAGACTCCAGAGCTAAATAATTTTGTGTGAAAAAAATTCAGCAATTCTTATGTAACTCACCTTACAATCGCTTGAGATATTTGCATTCTGCATAAGTTAAAATTAGGCTTCGTTGAAGAAATAATAAAAGTTTAGGGATCATTTAAAATCACAACTATTGTAATTGCATAGGCACGGAATTTAGATACACATATAATACACAGATACACAGAAAATATATGTGTGTGTATGTATATATTCAAAGTATTGGAATCGTGCCGAAGATCGGAACTCGAATTTTCGAAGGATCTACACGGTTTGGGACTTTTAGAACACGAAAAAACTATTTTTAGGAAGACGTCTGTATGTGTAAGGGTGTATCTGTGTATGTTTCTGTGTGTCTGTGAGGATATTACACCCACTCTATAGAAAAACTAATAGACCGAATTTCATAAAATTTGGTAGGTATGTTATTTGTGGGAAATCCTGATGTTCATTAGATTATAGTACGATTCGTAATAAAAGAATCGGCCTTCTTTGCGAAATGGCCGGCAGAAATTGCCTTTATCCACTCTAGCTAAAAACTAATGGAACAAATTTAACAAAATTTGGTGTATAATATTTCAATAACCTACAAGTGATTTATATACCAAATTTAACAAAATTTGGTATATAAATTATTTGTAGGTTATTCTAGTACGATTCGGGAAAAAGGAACGGGCTATTTTTGCGAAATGGCCCGCAAAAATCGTTAAATATAAAAATAAAAAACTACGTGTGCTCAATTATACCAATTAAATTCCTATTTTATACGTGATTTTTGACAACAAAAAGACTAACCCCATTACTCTAGGACTAGCCGTTCTTGAGATATTCTAGTTTTTCGCTGCGCCACCTTTGACAATAAGTCCAGCTATCAAATGAGAACCAAATTTAAGTTTAACGTGCAAATTCAATGTCATTTAAAATACTTATGGCTGTTATTTTGTGCAGATAAACTCAAATTATTATTGAAGAAATAAAGAGAACGTGAATATGAGTCTTCAGGGAAAGACATGTGCTGCCCACATCAGAATTTTTAACAATATTACAACAATGATTTATAGAAGTGAACGCGGATTATTTGCAGGCCATTTCGAAAAAAATGTATGATCTATATTTAAAGATCCACCAAATTTTTGTAAAATAAAATGTTCAACAAATTTAAGCTGTGTACCAAATTTTAACTCTCTAGGACGTAGGAAAGTGCATTAAAAATGCCATCAAATAAGTACATCATGAAGAGTTATATGAAATTAAAAAAAATTTGAAAAATTGTTATCTACCAAATTTATTTTAAAATGTGTAGCCTCTCTCATATACAAAATGACTATACTCTTGGAAAGATTTTGTTTTTTTCCCTATATTAAATAATTTTTAATTAAAAAACTACTTAATATATTTTACTGAAATTTGTTTTATATATTTTATGGGATAATGTGTATATTTCCTAAAAAATTTCGAAGCAATTTATGAATTTTAAATTTGCTTCGAAATTTTAAATTTATTTCTTCAACGAAGCCTAATTTTAACTTATGCAGAATGCAAATATCTCAAGCGATTGTAAGGTGAGTTACATAAGAATTGCTGAATTTTTTTCACACAAAATTATTTAGCTCTGGAGTCTGGAATACAAGTTATATGAATGAAATATTCATTAATTTTGTATAGAGAATCAGATGATTTGTATTTCGATACAGTTTTAAATATTTAAGTATAATAAATTACTGTAGTACTGTGATAATGTAAAAGATATCACCACTGAATGTATCACATTTTAAAAATTTTTAAATGAAATTGCATTTCAGTTGGAAAGTGTTTCATAATCAATGCTTATGCATGATTGATCTTTCTTGTTTATTTCTGGAGGATATCCCAAAAGTCAGAATTTAATTGAATTTGTTTTTTTCCCTATATTAAATAATTTTTAATTAAAAAACTACTTAACATATTTTACTGAAAATTTTTATATATATTTTATGGGATAATGTGAATATTTCCTAAAAATTTCGAAGCAGTTTGTGAATTTTAAATTTGCTTAAAAAATGTTTGAAAAATTAGGTCCCATAGGGTTCAATGTATTTCATTTTTTCAATCCGAGTTCCATAAAAAACTAATTGTGTGATATTATTTATTTATATTCCCATTGGTCCTACAGACCGTCTGAAAAACATACTAAAATTTCATTTTGATAAAGTCATTTTTACGGCAGTTATCGTGCTAACGGACAGACAGACAGACAGAATGAACAAAGTCATAAACACTTTTCAACTATGTTGTAAAGTGTTAAAAATGTAAACATTTTGCACATTTTTACCTTTGAACCTAGATAAAATGTAAATAGCTTTTCTTGTTTTGTCGGAAATAGGGTCCAAGTTATGAAGATATAAAAATAATTCTAATATTTTGAACTTTTTTCTCTCCAAGTTAGTGTTTTTTTTTTTGTTGTTGTTCATTTTTCTAGCTATTACTCGAAATATACAGTAAACTTTAAAATATAGATATAAATAGTAAACGACAAAAATCTATACTAGAAAATTTAGTATTAAAATCTATATTTATTATTAAAATTTTCTTATAGTTTTCGAGTAATCGTCTTGTCAAGTTGAAGAAGATCAAACATTTTCCGTTTTTCAAGTGTGTAATGCTTACACAAATAAAACCTAAACTGCCTATAAACAAACAGTAAACAGTAGTTTGTAGCTGTTCGAAAACTAAAAGAGTTAGATATCAAAAATTAAAAGAGTTAGCCTTGAACAATAAACAATTTTTTTTTTTGTTCTTTGAAGCCCCACAAGTGTATATGATTGAATTTTGGATCGAGCTCTATTTTTTCCAAAAAATCTTAAAAACGTATCTGTGCGAACGAGTTTTTTCCATTTTTCATACTTTCACTTCAAATATCTCTAAAATTGTAAAAGATAAATATAAATAGTTAAGTGATAAAAATAGGTACAAGGAAATTTAGCTTCTAAATCTATATTTATTTTTGAAAGAAGCTCTTATAGTTTTCGAGTAATCGTCTTGTCAAGTTGAAGAAGTATGGAAATTTTATGTTTTACAAGTTTGTAACACTTATATTCTTAAAAACTAAAAGTTTATAGCTGTTAATAATATAAACACCTTGATTTATCTGTCTGTTTATGTATCTATCTCTGGGTAACGCTTGCGAAATTTTTGGCGAGATATCGCCAACTTGGTGACTTTTTTAAATGTTGCAAAATTGTTGCCAAATCGATAAAAATGACACCAAATCAAAGAATTTAATTGTGCTTTGAAAGAGAATAGTATTGTAATGATGTTTCGATAGCGTTTGTCTGTCGAGTCAAAACATTTCACTTGGCGACAAATTTGGCTACTTTTCAAAATGTCGCCAAATCGATAAAAATGCCGCCAAATTGATAAATATGAGGCCAAATGAATGAAATGAATTCCGTTCTGAAAGGAGATAGTATTGTAATGATGTTTCGAAAGCATTTATTTGTCAGTCAAACCGTCCCACTTGGCGACAAATTTGGTGAGTTTTTAAAAGTTACCAAATCGATAAAAATGCCGACAAATTGATAAAAATTTCACCAAATTGATAAATATGACGCAAAATTAATGAAATTTATTGTGTTTTGAAAGGGGATAGTATTGTAATGATATTTCGGTAGAGTTTGCCTGTCAGTCCAACTGTCCCAATTGGCGACATTTTGAAATGTCGCCAAATTGATTAAAATATCGCCAAATTAACGACAATGTTGGCAAATCGATAAAAATGTCGCCAAATTGATAAAAATGACGCCAAATCATTAAATTAATTGTGTTTTGAAAGGGGATAGTAAGATGTTTCGGCAACTTATGTCTGTCAGTCCAACTTTCCCATTTGGCGACAATTTTGACAAGTTTTTTAAAATGTCTCAAAATTGAACAAAATATCACAAAAATTAACGAAAATGTTATCAAATCGATGAAAATTCAATATCTTGGAAAGAATATAAGAATCTACTATAAGAAAAAGAAGCCATTTCTCTGTTCGTCCGTCAGTGAGGTTTGGCAAAGAATTTGGCAGGATGTCGCCAAATGGGAGGTAATATTTTGCAAATTTTGGATTCTGTCATATGACGGGCATACCTTCCAGTAAACAATAAGCAAGAATTTGTAGTTCTTTGAAAGCACTATAAGGGTATATAATCAGATTTCGGATAGAGTTATTTTTTTCGATTACAAAAGTTGAGTTTTATTTTACAAAATGTTATTCACGCGAAACCATTTCGATTTTTTTACATAACGCATTTACACATACGTTAGCAGTGCACTCATTCTTCCTTAAATGTAATGTTAGGGACACGACAACAACAACAACAACATACGTTATATTAATGCGCGTATTCGCTTTCGAATTATCACATTTCTCAAAGGCACACACGTTCTTGAGAAAGTCCTTCATGAGCCGCAAGCTCCAATTTTCACCTTCTATTTTAATGTGTGGTCTATTTAGTGTCGCTGCTGGTTCGCAATATCTCTTCCAAAGATCAACATATTTCGATTCTTTTTTTCAGAACCTCAAAGCTTTAAAGAAATCTAGTTTTTGCTTTTTATTGTTAAGTATTTTTAACAATTGTTGAAAGTCAGTTGAGAATTCAAAACGAAATGTTTTACTGACTTTTATAAATTTGCATTTTACAATCTATATTAATTTGAAAAACGCAAAGATTATATAGGAACAGAATTCTAAGTTTCGATAGATTGACTGCTAAACTTTGTGTTACCACAAATAGATTTCCAGCTTTGTAAAGAAAGGTCCATGAGTGTATTCGTTAGACCTGTCTATAGTGAAGTCCCGATCGAATAAAAGGGATTGCAGCGCCTCCTAACGGAAAACTAAAAAAGTTAGGGTAACAAACTCGCAATAAATCAATATAGACGAAAAAAGCCAATTACAAGGTTATAGAACAGTGTCTAATGAGTGGGAATCGACACCAGTAACGAACGAAACGCGTATATGGAAGGTAATAAATATTTGTCAAAACGTCGCATCACCAGAGCCTTGTAACACGGTGATACCTGCATTGCTTGTCAAAATACTTGCATATCACTTTAGGGCAGTATTTTTCAGTTTTCGCGGAACCCCGGTGTTCCGCGATAGTATTTCTGGGGTTCCGCAATGCAATAGCTTCGTGTAATTTTTTTTTTATAAATAATAATAGCAATAAAAAAACAGCGTAAAATTTTGAATGCATAATTTGGACCACAATGGACTGTTTTTCATTTTGGGGTTCCATTGAATTTCAAAAGGGTTCCAAGAAAGTTTGAAAAACACCGCCCTAGGGATTCTCATCATCATTCAATTCTTAATTTGCGTCTAATTGCTTTACTTTATTTTTCTTTCGGCAACAGTGATTTATATAGTATATCCGTTCTGCTTTATTATCAAGTATATATGGTATAACTTATAGAATCTTCGAGCAATCATGGCTGATTGTTCGATTCGAGGCGTTACAACTAAAACATCGTGATCTCACACGCTTTTAATGAATGCGACCAGCTTATCATGCGCACCTATGAGGTCAAAATAAACAGGTGTTTTCTGGATAGACGAGCATACCTTTCATCACATTGCAGGGTTTTCTGTTAATAATAGAAAGTTTTAGAAATATTATGGCCATTGTTTGAGCTATATTATAGGTACAACTCAATGATTTTGACTGACTGATATACATAGCTTTGGGATGCAAGTATTTAACTATTCCTTGCGAGCAATGTTTCCCAAAATGTTTAGAGTTCCTAGGAAAGTCATTAAACGCACCTCAATAACTTTGTAAGGAAAAGTCCATGACACGCTACGTCTATGTAAAGTAAAATGGAATAAATGTGATTGCAACGCCCCCTAGCGGAGAGTTAAAAAAGTTAGAATAAACTCGGCAACGCAGCGAGATAAAACCAAATCAGCCAATTACAAAGTAGCAGAGCATTGCTGGCCCTAAAACTGTTACAGAAGAACACAATAGGTTTGTTGGTGAAATGCTACGTTAAGAAAGTTTGTTCTATGCCAGAATCTTTAAGAAATTCGATGGTGGTTTCTACGTGGTAGAAACTGTTTGTAGGTCTTTATTGAGGTTCGCAAATTTATGGAAAATAGTAAGTTTTCTTGCTGCCATTGTCTATTCTGTTGTGACGAGTGCATGAAAAGCGCTCAACCGGTCTGTGGATATTGTTATCTGAAATTCGACCACAGTGTTCAATTATTCGAAAAATGGAGCCATAGTCATTTTCCATAATATGTCGAATATTTTAATTCTTATGATATATCTATAAGAAATAACTTTACAAAAAATAATCAACAAATATAAGAGTTGTGCAATAAAAATTTATGGTTAGTAACACTTATGAACAGATTAAAATTTTTATTCATTTATATTTTTATAATTTGAAGTGAATCGACAAATAGTTGTAAACGGACAACACAGGATATAGCAGAGATATGTATGGCATTAGTAACATTTTGAGATTAAAATTTAACAGTTATTTAGTGAAGTAGTTATTTATTTAGCACGATTTTGAGTTACAATTTTACATCAAAATGTCCCGGTGATCCTTACATGCACTACAAATCACTATGCATTTTATATAAAACAAAAATTTAAATAGATTAAATTAAGTAAAATCACATAATTTATATTTTCCACAATAAAACTAAACACACTGGCCGTAAATGTTACCTTTCAATCAACTCAACTGGCCTTGAATTTTTTAAAAATTTCTTCCGTATTTACTTTATATATTGTTACCGCGAAATAATCGTAGATTTAAAAAGTCAAAATGATATCTTAAAAAAAAAAATTGGACTTTTACATACCATAGTTCCTGTCGCGACAGACGTTTTCGTCGATCGCTGTTCTAATCTCTTATACTCGAAAAATCGTCTGCGACTCTAACATTTTCGACTGCTGGATATAAATTTGATTTTGAAGCCAAACTTTCGACAGCATTTTGGCTTTACATGTTCATAATTTTTAAACTAATTCGAATTAAAGAAAAAGAAAAAAACTCGACGATGTGTATCGTTTGGGGACCTGAAATACCTGCATTTCGAATTTCGCCGTTGTTTGAAGCTTCAATTTCCCGCTACAGACGACACAGATAAACATATTTTATTATGTAAGAAGATATAAAAATTAATCACACTGTTGTCCATAAAAGAAAAATCGAAGGATAAGTTTCATCAATATTGAAAGAGCATTCGAGTGTAAACAATTGTTTAAAAAATGCGTTTATAATATATTTTATTAAATATAGTATTTAAATGAAGATACTTTTAAAAGTATATTGTTTTTTATTAAATATTTATTATATTTAAATATACTTTGAAAAAGTAGATATTTTGATGTCATTTTACAATAACTTTTGGTGCTTCAGCTTTGCTTGATGTTCTACGTGCATGTGCATAGACTTTAAAAGTGTAAATTGCTCAAGATCTTGATGACTTACATAACCTGTCTCGTTAAATGTCACATTACTTTGAAATAAAGCCCTGGCCATATATACTTACTATCATGATCATCGTCATGAGAGGTACCACATGATCACTAGGCCTTGAGCATTGTTTGCCTGTAAGCCGGGCCATGTTACAAAATATCATGTAATTCATTTGGGAGCATAAAAAAATGACGAATAAAGCATAGGACGTTATAGCGAAGGCTAATTTGACTATACATTTAAAGTCTGTTATTTTAACAGAATTCCGTTTAAATGCACCGCCTCGAAAAATCGCCTACCCTTCGCAGTTCTATTCCATGGGAGGGACATAGTTCGCTAAGACTGACATGGATAGTCCAAGAAAAGCCGAACCGGATCGACACTTAAAAAAACAAACGGAAGCTAGGAATGAGTTACGACACACATTAAAAATGTACTGATAGCACGTTTCATCTTCGTTGCAGACACAAGGCAAACAGGTGTCGTCGTTCTTAGAATTCCAATGAGTCCATGAATTGACGCTGAAACTCTGACCTACAGGGTAAAATATAAAAAAAGGAAAAAAAAAATAAATATTGTGGTAAAGTAATGACAAAAACTAGACCCTTTTGTGGTTCGATTTTGCCCAAAATCCATGTTTATGTAATTGTTAATTGAAACAATTGTACCAATTTCATTCTAATCTAATTACTTAATTCTATTTTAAGAGGTACTCTGTTCACTTACTTTAGGGTAAGAAAAAATTGTAATAATTATGTAGAACGTCGTGTCTTCTCGATAACTTTCAAGGGTATCTGTCAAATAGTGATATGCGTACCCTTAGGGGTGGAAGAATTAACAGTTTAGGTGGTTCTACGCTATTCAGGGGCCCACCATGACGTCATGAACAGGCTATCAATTTATAGCGGATATATTTTAAGCACGCAAGTGTCCAGTACGTTTCTGCTGTTTTCCCCTCTTCAAATATTCTTATGAAAAGTATGGTCGAACATAATTTATGAACTCGAGGAGCATGACCGCGGGTTCGTATTTAGCGCTCTTGTCAAAATATGAAAAAGTACCTTCTACAATATTTCCCCCAACCTTTTATAACACTGTGCTATTGAAGTAGAGAAACATCCTGAGCCTTGCAAATGATTATTCATACTTGAAATTAATGATGATGATATTAATAATAATAATATTTTTGCAGGCAAATTTGGTTTAAATTCTTGCAAAATATGAATAAAAAAATCTGATGTGGGCAACACATGACTTTCCTTATATAATGCAATGAATTTACTACTTTAACAGTAAAAACAAAAGGTTATTCTTATAGTAGATATATTCTTTACAAGATATTGAATTTCGTCAATGAGTCGTCATTTTCATTGATTTTGCCTCATTTTTAGTTAATTTAGCAACATTTAAACAAGTCGCTAAATTGGCGACATTCCACCAAATTCGTCGCCAAAATCTCGCCAAGCGTTATGGATGGAGAAATAAGTTATTCTTACAGCAGATAAATGATTATTGGCGTTCAAATACAAAATTATTACTCAAAGTATCTCATGAATGGAACGAGCTAGATCCACGAAAATGATGTCACCAAATTTATCGTATGATATACTTTTTTTTGTTTTACATGATTTTTTTATAATTAAAAAAAAAAAAAATGCAATATCTCGAGAACGGTTCGTGCTAGCGTTCTAAAATTTGTGTCAATCGTTTTCTAATGAAAAATTACATAAGAAAAGTTTATTTGCGTAACTTTATTAAAGGTTTTAAGTTTTTCAAAATTTCACTCGAAAATTTAGGGGGGTTCTGGACATTCGATTGCGTATAAAAACAAGCTTCCAGTATTCACGGATTGTGATTTTTGTACCAAATTGCGTTCGAATCAGTCCATTCATTCGTCAGTTATCGTCTCCACAGACTCACTGACACACACACACATCACCTCAAAAATGTTCGACTCGTGATCAGGGATGCTTGAAACGTGCTCTCCCGTCGAAAACTCGAATTCGAATTTTCGACCCCGTCACAATACTTTCCTTATACATTATGTATATAAGGAAAGTAATAAAATGCGTTTGAAATATTGAGATTTAACTTAATTAAAATGTGAATATGCCATTTAGTGGATAGTTTACGAAGTGTCCGGTCCGCAATAAAAAAAAAATAATAATTACTAAAATTTGCATTATACTTAATTAGGGCGAATTGAGCTGATTTGATTTTATGCATTTTACCTGATCTATCTGATCCATTTTACCTCATTTACAATTAACTTTCTTTGAAAGTAAATATGTGGGGGATCTATAAATTTATTTAAAACAGGAAAACCGCCCATTGAAATTTTCTACCATTTAATTTTGAACAATACATTTGTTGCTGGTTCCTTGCAAGAGAAAAAAAAAATACCTAGAAACAATAATTGGAAAATCTCAGTGAATTTTTCATCAAAAGATACATTGTAAAATTCGTCTTAATTAAACATGGCACAAATTTTACTAATTGACCTATATTTAATTGAGGAGGGGGCATATAAAAAGTAAATTGCACATGTTTATGAATTATCAGTTAGGGGGGGGGGGGAGGATGCAACTATCATAGCTAAATTCTTCTTTGTTTGGTGATTTTTTTTTTTCATATTTCACTTTACTTCTATAACCAACTGTTGATTTTATACTCCTTTTCGGCACTCTTTGTGAAATATATCACCTCATATATTTCATGATCTGCAAGAGAGCCCACTTGTAACGAGTCTGCTTTTTGTGAGATTCCGGATTTACTGTAAAAATTATGACCTTTTATTTGATACAATGTTAATTCATGCCTACTACAAACAGTCTTAACAGGCTATTGTCTTTCAGCAGAGAATCTGAAAGATATTGCAGTCTATTTAGAGAGTTGAAGACCCAGACCACACGGCCAACCCTAGGGCTTGTGGTAGCTTAATGTGTGACCAGTCTATTTAGAGAATGAAAAATCATATTTTGTGTTACAGTAAAAAGTTTTGTAATCAACAACATAGGGAAAGTTACAAAAATATGCAGATTGTTGGAAGCAACAGATGATGTCGACATTATTCAGTTTGGCTTCCAGTACAGCTGTTAGATGAAAATGTTAAAATTCTAGGGGTGAAAAACAACATTGGGCAGGCAATAAGATACTTTTGAAATAAACATCTACCAGCTACAAAGGAGTAAACGTTAAACAACCCATGATGCCACAAGAGAATATCGGAATTCAGTGAGCGATTCAGTCATCGATATCAATCCAACAGAAAGGCAAAAATAATCTGCTTTTGACTATTTCAGTCAATCTCAATTTTTAAGTCTTTAATACCTACTAATCTGCCTTTTCCATATTATCTATTTGGAAAGCAGTTCCATATTACCTCTTTGATTTAATATAAATCAGTCAACTTTCAGGGCATTCAACAGTGGAGTAAGTGTGTGTGTGTGGAACAATAGTGGAGAACAGGTTACATCTGCTCTTGCAGTAACAGCTGAACCGGTGCACGTTTTTTAAAGTTTTGGCCTTCTTCAATCAAAATTATGAAATAGATTGGGAAATGTCAAATCAGGTAAATCGACATTTATGTTCAAACACCTGAACCAAAACTTATATAAAAAAAAGGCAAAACTAAAGTGGATTTGATGTGAATCTGAGATCTCCTCTCTCTTCAGATTCTGAAGGCTAGGGACTACAAAGTTAGAATGAAAGTGGTGAAGCTACATAAATTTAGTTTCAAGACACTCTTCATACCATTGACATCCTGATAATTCTTCTACTAACTAACTTGGAGTAAAGTGCTAATGATATTTGGCTAGCATTTTGGGGAAAATCAGATAAAACTGAAAAATAAATTTTATTGGAGAAAGATGTAAGTTTTTCTTGAATTACTTGAATGGTGGTGGATTGCTGCCACCTGCTGGGTGTGGTGAGATTGTTGTCATGACAGCAAATTATCTTTTCTGTGTGCTTTTAAATGAGTCAGCTTTTTGTTCTGCTTACCTTAAATCAGCAATTTCAGTCAAATATTTATAAGCTGCACTATTTCTTGCAAATTTATGGTAAATGGGATATAGTAGATTACTTTGGTTATTAAAATATGTGAAAAATAAAAATTTTGAAATGTTAAAATGTTGAGCAAAAATTTTAAAAGCTGCTCACAGTTAACCGATTCACTCTGAGAAGCCCAGTTTTTAACATTTTCCAACATAGTTGAAAAGTGTTTATGACTTTGTTCATTCTGTCTGCCTGTCCGTTCACACGATAACTGCTGTAAAAATGACTATATCAAAATGAAACTTTAGTGTTGAGACAGTCTGTGGGACATATGGGAATGTAAATGAATAATACCACCCAATTAGTTTTGGATTGAACCAGGGTTGAAAAAATAAAATACATTGAACCCTATGGGACCTAATTTTCCAAACATATTTTAAGCAAATTTAAAATTCACAAACTGCTTTGAAAGTTTTAAAAAATATTCAAATTATTCCATAAAGTATATAAATTGTTTCTTAGCAAAATACACATAAGACAAAATAAAAACATAAGACACATATAAGACAAAAAAAAAAAAAATTCGACGCACTCCACATAATGAAACTTTACATGCAAACACCTTTCGACTGCATATGCAAATGATAAAAAATTCACAGCCAATGAATGAATAGTCGGAACTACTGTGCATTGAAACTGAGCACCATGGTGGTGTATATAAGGAGCAAACCTAGCTTTCAGGAACAAAATATGCAGTGGATTTCGATTGCGTTTATGTACCTTGATTGTAACAATGCCTCGCCGGTGAATTTGCAACCACTACCAGCATATGAAGGAGTTTGAAAGAGGGCTTGTGGTCAGACTGCATGAGGCTGGATGGGCACATTGACGAATCACTCGGCATTTGGGTAAGAGCGATGCAGCAATTAGACGATGTTGGCAGGAATGGGTCTGGAATGGCAGATTTCAGAGGGCAGCGGACAGCCTAGAGAGATGACAGAATAGGAAGATATAGCGATTGTCAGAGCAGCTGTGACAGCACAAGATTCGTCATTATCAACCATCCAAAGTGTAACAAACACGGAAGTGACCACCCAGATCATTAATAGAAGACTATGGGAGCAGAATCTATACTTGAGGCTCCTATTACGCTGCCTACCACTGACCATTATGCACCGTCAACAATGATTGCAATGGTGCCGGGCCCGATCAACATGGAATTGTTTGGATTAGGAACGAATTGTTTTCAGTGATGAGTCCCGTTTCGAACTGAGTCCCGACGACCAGCGCAGACGTGTCTGGAGGAGACAGCCCAGACATCGTCAGCATCCTGCTCTTACTGTCACATGCTACACAGCCCGACAACAGGGAGTTATGGTCTGGGGTGCCATTTTGTTTAACAACCAGACCCCTTTGATAGTCCTCCGAGGCACCATCACAGCATAGCGGTACATTGCCGACATTCTACGACCAGCTGTATTGCCATTTCTTTCGCGACACCCTGGGCTAACTTTTCAGCAAGATAATGCCATGCCGCACATAGCGTGCCTCTCTATTGATTATCTGCGTGCTTACGACACACTTCCTTGGTCAGCCAGATCCCCAGATCTCTTGCCTATTAAGCACATTTGGGCTAAGATGGGGCTTCGCCTGTGACCATCCCAGAATGTAGATGAATTAGTTTGTTAATTAGAGGCCATTTGGAACGACATCCTTCAGAACACCATCTGACAACTTTATGCATCAATGCCACATTGGGTAACAACTTCTATCAAGGCAAGAGCTGGACCAACACCATATTGATATGCTCACTTTATGTAGATCTTTCAGTGCAATAAATCATCCAACTGTTTTGAAATTCTAATCATTTCTTTTTCTGTACATCCACATTACACGAACCAAATTTTATCTCATTTGGATAATTCTTTAATGGTGCATTGATTTTTTCGTCTTAGAATGTATGTTCAGTAGTTTTTTAAATTAAAATTAAAATAATAATTACACCCATATTATATGAAGAGGTCACGTGACCCACTTCAAAATAAAATGTGCCATACATCTTTATTTCCAGTGTTAAAATCGTGATTTTTAAAGTTCTTTTTAATTTATATTTAGTATTGCATCCGTCCTAAAACCGTTTTATTTTTGCGTAATTTCTGTGCATCTATATTCTGCGTCAATGCAATTACAATATTTTTTAGTTTAAATGATCATCAAACTTTGATTATTTCTACAAAGCTTAATTTTAATGTATGCAGAATGTAAACACATAAAACTGTAAGATGAGTTATATAAGAATTGCTGAATGTTTTTAATGTAAAATTATTTACCTCTGGAGTCTGGAATATACCTGATATGAATCAAATATTCATTGATTTTATAGAGAGAAGCAGACGATTTTATAGCATTGCCTTTTTTGATGAAGTTTTAAGCATAGAGTTAGAAAACACTTTTACCTCCATGGTTTTAAGTTTTTAAGTAAAATAAATTATTGACCACCTCTGAATGAAAGGAATGGAATAAAAGCGTATGAATGAAATATCCACTGCTTGTACATAGAGAACCTGGTGATTTATATTTCGATGACGTCATTTGAATAAAGTTTATTTTTTTCGATGAAGTTTTCAAATATAATAAATTATTGTAGCATTGTAATAATTTTTAAAACATCATAGCTGAATGTATCGTATTTTAGAGATGTTTAAATAAAATTGCATTGCAGTTGGAAAATGTTTCATAATCAATGCTTTATGCATGATTGATCTTTCTTTTTCTTAAATGAAAGATATTCAAAAAACTATACGTTGGAGAAATTTTGTGTTCACAAAAAATTAACTTATCAGGTAATTCCCAAATGCCAGATATTTGAGTTGGAAGAAGTTTAATAATTCAAATAAATACTAAATATCTCTTCCAGTGTTTTCATTTTTCGTGCATTTTTATTAAATTTTTGCAAAGTAATGTGATTTATAGATGAATACATTCTTTTTTTGTAAGTTAAAATATTAGTAAATATATAAAAAATGTGTAATTAATGTCTTAATCCTAAGAAGATTTAGGTACTAATATACAAAGATTGAGTAGGACTTATTATTTAAATTGTTAACAGTAATAGTCTACAGGCCCTGCATACCTGATTTAAAAAGAAAAACTATATCATAAATATTAGATATTTTGATATTTATATAATATATAAATATCATGATAGTTTCCAATCCTACCACAAAGTTGATTTTCCAAAGTTAAGCATTCATGTATGTCACATACATTAAAGATAAGTACACATATATCAAAGATGAATAATCTTTTCTAATTTAATGTAGCCCTCCACTATCAAAACAATTGAAAACTTAAGCCATTATTATGGAAAGTGTAACAGTTAAAAACTTGATTTCCATCGGTAAAATAAAAAAATATTTTCCACAAAACAAAACAAATTAATATACACTTTAGTATAAGTATTTTAATATCATCAGTAATAGTTACATTTTCAAGTATTACCATCACTAAAAACAGAAACAGGAATAGTATTTTCCTCATTAATTTTTAAAATGTTCACAGTTTTGTCCAGTGATACTTATCGAATTCCAGTTCTAACAAGTAACATATCTTCACAACAGAGGTCAGGTAAAAATCCATTTTTGTGACTGAAAAAGTCCCCTATGATGCAAAAAGTCTTTTCCGTTGCAGCGCTTGAAGGCAGTGCAGTGTTATATTGAATGAATAAGTCTTTGATGAGGGGATAGCTATGCAAGCATTTAATCTGACCATTGGAATACATGAGGTATTGCTCTACTTCGTTTTCCCAGATTTGATCCCCATTTCTAGCAGCAGTCGGCTTTTTAAAATCAAACAATTCATCCTCATCTTCGGTGGCAGGAGTTGGAGAGTTTTCAATTTCTAAGCTGATATCTCGAACAGCTTCTTTGAGGCACTCGGTTGCAATCGCTTCCTTTTCTGGGTCTTTCAGCCATGTGAGTTGGAACTCAGGATGAAGGGCAGCAGCCAGCACAAGATCTCTCCGAAACATATATGAAGAAAATCTAAAACAAAATCCCATGAAGTACTCATAAAGCAGGCATATAATTAAATAATTTATTCCATTATTTTTATATGAATGCAATGAAATAATTCTAAAGTTGCAAATCATTACTTAATAATTGAATTAAACATTAAGCATTTATATTTTGTGGAATGTAAAAATTTTAAAGTTGATAACAATTACAGATAAATCATATGAATAGTAATAAAAATCTTTATTTAAAAAATATATATATACAGGGTGTCCCAAAAAGATGGAAACACACTTTAATTCTTTACCTGTTGGAGATAAGTGGGCAATGTAAATTGCAAAAATGTTGACAGTAAGGTAGGAAATAAGACTACGTTAATGAAATAGTTCTGCCATTAATTTTCAAAAAGTTACACTTTTTAAATTTTTATACGATCCCCTTAGGCAAATTTGGTCAATCAGAAAATTCACGATGCAATCACAGATTCTTAAGTACTTTTCGCATTGAGACATGCAGCCGACGCAGTGGTCGAGTGGTCAAGACGAGCATTTTCACAGCAATTGCTCGACCGCCGCATTGTGGGTTCGAGTCCCACGTAAGGCATGGATGTTTGTGTTGTGAGAGTAGTGTGTTCCGCCCCCCCTCTCTGGTGCACCCGGGGCAACGTCTTAGGATGGCTAAATGGTTCACGTTCTGGCCGCTGACGAAAGGCGAATGACGAAAGTCAAGTGCCTGGCCATTTAAAAAAAAAAAAAAAATTGAGACATGCCATTTTTTATTTGAAACAATTAAAATAAATAAGTAAACAAATGCAAGCATGTATTTGATTTTTTAAATTTCACATTTTTTAAAATGAAGAATAGAACTCACAGATGATTTTCTTCTTTCCTTTAACTCTAATTTAGCTGTTTCAAATGTTTATAGTAAAATAATTTAAAAACCTGAAGAATGAAATGCAGATGATTTATTTTTTAATTTACGTATTTATTTCCAGTATTATTTCTATTCAATACAACTAAACTTTCTTTTAATATTATACCAAAATAAAGAAGATTAGAAATCATTCAGTGAATCGTCAGCATGCTTAGTTCTGAATTGACAAATTAAGAACATGTAACTGGTTGTGCATTATG
The DNA here is from genome assembly GCA_951213105.1 of Amaurobius ferox. Classification (NCBI taxonomy): domain Eukaryota; kingdom Metazoa; phylum Arthropoda; class Arachnida; order Araneae; family Amaurobiidae; genus Amaurobius; species Amaurobius ferox. The sequence continues at coordinate 147,591,610 of OX578135.1, read as the reverse complement.
GTATTTTTAATAAATAACGAGCTTTTTGAATTAACAATGATAGCGTAGTGAGTACCACTGCTTTATATGATCTGTCTGTGTAATGCTTTATTTAGATGCATTTGTGATAAAAAATTTTGACACATATTAACATATTTTTGATCTAAACAACTTCCATCGTCAATTTGTTTATGATCCCTATTTTCACTGATGAAACAGCCTTTCACATGGTACGGAAAAATGGCACAAGTCAGATTTGTTTCCTTTATCATAATTCAGTTGATTTTAAAGATACAGTATGTGTTTTTTTTAATGATCTTGTTGCATTAAAAATAAAAATTTTCTGATTGACCCAATTTGTCTAAGGGGGTCATATAAAAATTTAAAATGTGTAACTTTTTGAAAATGAATGGGAGGACTATTTCATTAACATAGTCTTATTTCCTACCTTACTTTCAACATTTTTGCAATTTACATTGCCCACTTATCTCCAACAGGTAGAGAATTGTTTCAATCTTTTTGGGACATCCTGTATATATATAATATTGAATCTTGTATTTAATGCAAATTTAAAATAATCGCTAGACAATATAAAAATTAAAAACTTCATTGTTCATCTTTTGATTAAGACTGTTTTAAAAAATTCATGTAAATGAAAGCATAAGCATATTTGACACTAATAGTTTGTTCGGTGCTGCACCTACGAAACCATTACTAAATCATCATACACAAAATAGTTTATAGGAAATGTATTTTTATGTTTACTTCTAATCAAATTGTATGTGAACTGGTTATTAAAAATAGACAGTTGCTACCAAGGAGGTTTCACATTGAAGTCTAGCTTTTGATACTCTTTACAGAAATTGCAAATTTTACTAACTTATTTTTATAACAATGTTATTTTAATATATACAGGAAATTGTAATATTTAGTCAATTCTGTGCTTATGAGCTACCCAAGTGTTGTTCTCTATATTACTAAATTATAAATGAATTAAAAAGAAATACTTTGCAAAATAATAAAGAATTTAGCTAAAAAAATTGGGAGAGCATATCTGTACATAAAACTTTTAATAAGTTTAATGATATTCTTTTGTACACAGAATGAATTTAATGATATCAAAAGACAGCAGAAATATATTATTACCTACCTTTTTTCAATTCCTTCTATTACTGCTTCTAGTAAAGCTAGACAGACTACTAAAAGGTCTTGATTATTAGCTTGATCTCTAAAGTAAATAAGACGTCTGCTCAAGGCATGAAGAACAGGCAATAAGATACCCAAGAATGCATTCTTTTCAGACCGCAAAGCATCAATAGCAGCTGCAAATGGCTTCATAACCTTAAATGATCAAAAACAAAATTGTAGAAGGATATGAAATATTAAAAGGGATAAATCTACACTGTATATTTTTAGTTTTGAATTTTCACAATGTTTGAACATTTTATTCTGATAAATAAAAAGAAATTCAGTATCAAGCTTTGCACCTGATCACATGTTTTTGAAATGATTGTCTGCTTTCTTTCAATTTTAGTTTCACACACCATTTTACATTGTGATCTTGATTTTTATTGTTTGTATGCTAATTATTAAATATTGTTTGTATTCTTTCTTTCTTTCGATCCAGACCATCCGTCCTATCCGAAGGTGTAAGGTATCTGCTTCAATGGTCGGGACAGTGTCAAAAAATTTAGACTGGAATATAGGGGTTGGGTATAGTTTAAGCAGAGCTGGGAATTGAACTCAGGTCCTCGGAATGTAACCCCTGTGTTTTAACAACTGGGCTATCCTGCCACCATGTTCTTTATTCTGATGTTAATATTCATAATTAATAGTATTAAAAAGAGAATAAATGCTGTAACAGAGAACTAGATAATCTGCTATACAGATGCACACAGAGATTGAGCTAGAATTTTTCTGGAAGAGTAAAAATACTCCCTGACTTCATTTAAAGAAAGGAGTATTTTGCTTTCCAGAGGAGTAATTTTTAACAAATGTACAATTACCCTCAAATTTCTAGGTATTTATTAAATTTATTGTATTTTGTATATATAAAAAAAAAAATTACAGAGTCATCGCCCAACAAGATATAAATTTCTGACTTATCTACATTGAAAAAAGAAATAAGATTTAAGAAATGCACTATACTTTTCACGTTAATAAACAAAATGCAATGTGTATCTGATAGCACAATTAACATATTTTATAAACGATATGAAATGAGTTTTAAAATGTTTACTAAATTTTGGAGTTTTATGATCATATTTTTTTAATTTCCTGTCTATTTTCCAAGTAGAGTAGCAATCTTGAACTATAAATTCATCATAGTATAATTAACAGTATGTTTTTTTTATAAAAATATCTAATCATGTAATTCATGATGAAATATTTTAAAATTGTTACCTTACCTTTGGCTTAGTTTCTCCATATGATTATAAACAAACAAGGGTAAAATAAAATAAAAATCCTATTAAGTAAAATAATTTTAATTTTTTCCTTTTAAAATTCTAAACTCCTTTGCTTTTGGCTTTTCTATAAATGAACAGCTTTCTCAAAATTTAAATTTATATTCAACATTTCCATTGTTTTCACAAATTTTAGAAACACAGTTTTGAAAAACGAGTTTAAACATCCACATTTTTCTCACCCAGTCTGCTTCGTTTTTGAGTTGAAAATTCTGTCTCGCATACAGCTGTTGAAAGAGGAATAACCAATGCTATTTGAGTAAGTGCTGAAAATCCAAGGTTCATTGGCATACTATAAACTGTGGAGGACAAAATTAATTTGTAGAACTCATTTAATTTCATGCTAGGATTTCTACAATATAAAGCCTGAATTTGAAAAAATTATTCTCGTACTTTCTCCTCTGTTACACCTAAGTATGTATTAGAATGGGAAGAATTATAATTTTTCATTAACTTCTTTAAAGAGTCCCATCCAGAAGTATTTGAAGACATTGGGCAGCTAGGATTTAAAACTCGATCAAAATCAGAAAGTAATTGCATCTTCTCTAAATGAAATCTATCTTTCAAGTTTTCTACTATATGATATAAAAATTTTAGTTTAGCATTTCCAAATTCTTTTTTAGAATTTGCATAAACTGATAATTTAATATCCTTAAAATAATCAGTTGTTTTTGTGGACGTTAAAAATTCTGATAAGTGATGGCCACTTTTTGACTCCACTTTCATAATTCCTAATCGATTTATTGTTGAAAACAATTCATTTATAACTGTTGAATGAAAAATCAATGTCTCATTGGTTTGGAAGATTCGACTAACAGGGTCAACTATTTGAAGTACATCTTTTAAGAGAGAGAGAACAAAATCATAATCCGTGCAATGTTTTAACAAACTTGGCCCTTTGTTTGTAGCATTGTATGGATGTTCATTCTCAACAATATCAGTTAATGCTACCACCAATGCATCATAACTTATATGGCAAGCATCAACAGCACGGCCAATATAGAGCCTACGAACAGTAGCAATCACTTTGAAGCTAATGGAAGGTTCATGCAATATTTCTTGAATTGCTTTTAGTTTTTCCGACCTTATTGTAGATGTGTGGTGACATATAGTGACTACCATCTTCTGACATGCGGACATCAGTTCCATGCACATTTACCTTCCGGTAAAAAGCATGTTGCACAGAAGGATAAAAATCAACTTTACTTATGGTGAATATGTAACAATGTACGTGATACCGGATAAAAAAAAATTTACATATTTTCAAGCAAAATCAGCATTCTGTTTAATTGGCGATTCTAAAAATGATTTTTTTCATTTTTGCTTACAAAATCAGTGCATAAAAATACACATTACTTAATTTATAAAGCGTATTTGCTTATTTTATAGCATGAAATACGTGTATAGAGATGCTATCTCGATCTCTGGATGCACATATTCTACAGAAAAAGAAATTTCATTTATACTAATTCCATTCTGTCACTTGCATACACTAAATTATAATAAAAACATTTTAGATTTTTTTTTTGCTAATGATGAAAATTTATAAATTATTTTTTTACTTATATAAAAAAAATAATTCGAAATTTGAATACAGAGCACATTTCTACTATGAGAATATTTTAAATAGTTAGAGAATTTCCACTTAAAGGCTAAGTTTAGTGCAAGTTGAATTTTTCATTAAAGAACAGGAGAAAGTTGAAAAATTGAACATATGATTTTTTAAAAATTTTAAATTTAATTTAAAAAATGCAACCTAGAATTAATTACATTCTATCAGAACATTAGCAAATTTAAATTTATTTTAAATATGATTTGTAGTATTAAGAGATACAACAAAACAGATTTCTTGCACTTTAAAGTTTTTTCTATTTAGCAAATACATAAAAAAAACCCATAGTTACTTTGCAATATTCATCAACAAATATCTTGTCTACTTCTCTAAATCTTGGTACATCAAAAGCATCACAAATTTCATCCAGGCCACTCATTTTCTCCTTAAAAACTTGCTGTAGATGTTTGAGAGCTTCGAACTGTGATGTCCAGAGGTTATTTTTTGGCTCAACTAAAAGCTGTGATAGTTTTTCTCTGACAAATTCAACATTTTTTAAACTAGCTGTTTGGCTTTTCCACAGACCCTGAGCACGAGAAAATGCTTCTCTATAAGCATCATAATAAAGATTATCTTCTTCAGCTTTTCGAGTATCTATTGTAGCTAAGAGATGCATAGTATGCACGACACAACGTTCATGAGGTGGAATGTTGTAAAGAGTGTTTCCTTCACATTCAGAATCTAAAATGGGAGTCAGTTCTACAAACTCAAAATCATTTTCGGTGATTTCCACTTCTTCCACATCATCATTTGCATTCCACCGGAAAATTCTGCAAATATAGTTTAAGGAAAGGAAAAATATAAATATAAGTGACACATATATACAACCGATTTGTGACAAATTTTAAAGAATAAAGAAGTTAAGTAAGTTAAAGAAATACAGATTAGATTATTTAACCACAGGCATGGCTAGCAGTTAAATAAATATATTTTAATATTAATATGTAGCTCTTTAACATTCTAGTTCTTTAAATTTTAAAAGTGTTTTAATTCTATTATGTACAAAAAAATCTCTGAACATTGGTCACTGATTGGATCACTCAATCCTGGCTGTTATTAAAATGTGTCACGAAGGTAAATCTAAAAGGAGTGTGTATACAAATATTGTTTTTGCATTCAGGTGTGCTATAGAATAGCACGGATTTAACAGAAAAATATAAACTGTGAAGGTTTAGAGGTTGTTCCAAAGACTTTTAAGAAATTAAAAAAAGAAATATATAGAAATAAATAAGATGTTAATTTCTAAAATTTCTATTTTTACGCTTGCAATTAATTTGAAATTTTTTTTTTTTTTTTTTTTTTTTAAGATATTTATTTTGATATTGCTGGGATCAACTAAAATATTTAAAAAATTTATTTATATTTATAAATTTCAAGTGTCCTGTCAGTCCTGACCTGAATTAAAAAAAAACTAGTCCAAGTCTGGCTATGGCCAGAATTGTCTAATAGAAATGCGACTTATCTGGCCATTGGGTTGGGCTGGCCAAGGCTGGTGTGACAGGTGTGAGCCCGTGTAGACTTATAATCATAACTTTCTAGTTGCATTATTGCATGCAACATGCAGACTTCACATTTGTCAATGTTAGGCTATCTTTTACTAAATATTAATTGTTGATACAAATTATTTGATAGAAATTATTTCATTCAACTTGTTAATTACATGATATTAAAAATATTTTATTAAAAAAAAAAAAAAGAACTCTCCAAGTACTAGTTTAATAACAAAACCTTTAATTTAGTTAATTATTTATCTATAATTGGTGAAAGAGAGAAAAAGAGAGATTGCTTCAAGGTCAATTCAAGGATCCATAGAGTTCATGTTAATATTTATTCATTACTCATAGTAATATGAAATCTGGTATATTGTTATCTTTTCCAGTACATTTTAGTTCTTTTGATTTTGAGCCTTATTGGGCTAAACTGTTAAACTAAATAAATAAAAAATTCAATGTTATTTCACCTAGAAGATTTAGCAAAATTAAGTCCATTGTCTGTGGTGATTTGGACAACCTTGCTTTGGATCCCAAACTCTTCATGCACTTCATCCAGTACTCTGGTAACTTCGATGTAAGTGTGTGCACCCACAGTTGTTCTGCAGGCTAAAACAGCAGAGCGGCGATCTAAAGTCTCTGGATCTAACCAGTGAGCAGTGACTCCTATATAACATCTAAAGGAAGAAATATATTAAAATTAATAATCAGACTAAGAAAATATCTATATACAATCTCCAATATTCAACAGGGTTCTTGCATATTTTTCATGGGGGGGGGGGGGGGGGGGAGCACTTTTAAGTACCTTTTAAAGACTACAGAATTTTTTAGTACTGTGATAAAAAGTAGGTTTATACATTATAAAGTTTTATCAAACTTCACATAATCTGATCTGGATAGGACATGACTTCCCTTACATATTGCAATGAATTTACTTCTTTCACAGTGATAATAAAATGATGTACAACAAGATCAACGGCACAATGCTTTTAATGTTAAAACGAATATCTGGCATCTTTTCTGGATGATAATATGTAAAACTATTTCGCTATTTACTTATATTTTGAGCATATTTAACTTGATAATTATCCATATTGATAGCATCTGCAATAAGCAATATAATCCACATATTCAATCTTATCCAATATTCAACAGGGTTCTTGCATATTTTTCATGGGGGGGGGGGGGGGGGAGCACTTTTAAGTACCTTTTAAAGACTACAGAATTTTTTAGTACTGTGATAAAAAGTAGGTTTATACATTATAAAGTTTTATCAAACTTCACATAATCTGATCTGGATAGGACATGACTTCCCTTACATATTGCAATGAATTTACTTCTTTCACAGTGATAATAAAATGATGTACAACAAGATCAACGGCACAATGCTTTTAATGTTAAAACGAATATCTGGCATCTTTTCTGGATGATAATATGTAAAACTATTTCGCTATTTACTTATATTTTGAGCATATTTAACTTGATAATTATCCATATTGATAGCATCTGCAATAAGCAATATAATCCACATATTAAAATATTTTAAATCATTTATTTGACATAATTTTTGCTAATTTAGCATTATTTTTGCAATTTTGGCAATATTTTCATCAATTTGGAACAATTAAAAAAAATCATCAAGTTAGCGATATTTCTCCTAAATGAGTGATAAAGTTTGCCAAAATTATTGCCAAGCGGTATAGACAGATGGATAGGAGGACTTTTCTTATATATATAATTAAATGGGTATTGGCAAATTCTTGGATATCAAAATACAAAACTATTACACAAAGTATCTTCTCTCGTAAATGAAATGAACTAGAGCAATGAGAATGATGCTAAAAAATTTGTCGCATAATATTGTATATGAAAATTGAACATATTTTACAATAGTTAATATATATACTTTTTTTATTTTATGTGATTTCTTTTATAAATTTATTTGAAAAATATGCAATATCTTTAGAATAGTTCATGCTAGCAATCTCCAGTTAAGCATAAGGGCTTTTAAAGACCGCAAGTACCCTGTTCAATAATTAATTGGTAGAGTATATTTAATTTATTTAAAAAAAAAATCTAAAGGCCTTAGAAATAATAAATTATTTACCTTTTTTATTACAGCAGGAAAATGCGTTTAAGTTTATCAAAACTCAAGTTTATCAAGGGGTGTTGTTTCTATTTGCTAATTCAGCAAATGAAAACTAATCAAACTTGTTTCTCAACAAAATACACACTGATATTTTGTAATCTATATAATAATATTATGTAATTTAAAAAAAAAAAAAACCTTTAATACTGTTCAATAGTTTTTTTTCTCTGTGTGTGCGTTTGCGTGTAAATTGGAAATTTATATTTGATGATTGGATATGGCATTTTTTTTTATCGTCGTGTGTGTGTGTGTGTAAAAATATACATACTTCAAATATCATTGCGTCAATTGGAGTTTCAATGTTTAAAATATGCACTGCAGTTGCGAATATTGCTTATAACATGTACTTGCTTAAGATGTTACATAAGGCTTTTCAAGTGCATTATGAAGAAATAAGCAGCTAAATTTATCCTTATACTACTTTTTATTCTTTTGCATCAATCAACTAAACAGAATCACAAATTTATAAATACTAAACACAATTAAAAATCTAATACAGTTCATTTATTAAATTTATTATTTATCTTATTCAGATTAGATAAATCACCTGCTTTATTGCATTTCACCAATAAACGCTATTCAGAATAAAAACACTTTAATTCCATAGCTAAGCAACGTAATATAATTTTCTTCAGATAAAGTTTCAGAAAAATAAGTCTACTCAATGTTACTTCTATGGAAGGATTAATATCTTGTCTGTCAATCCTTTTGGGTCTAGAAACCGGAACCATGAATGTGGTTATTTGCAGTAAAATAAGGAAAAATAATACCAAGTTTGAAAGAATCAAAAACCTGCATATTTTTATGTCAAAACCTGCTGTCAACCTGATGTCAAAACCTGCATATTTTTATGCATAACATTCAGACACTTTCAATTTTATATATATATAGATGAAAATACATTGACTCACCTATTGTAGACTCTCCAAGCATCTGCTGTCGTAGCAACATAAGGAACCTCTACTAATATGTCCCTCAGCTGTCGCTTGAAGCTGTTTGCATTATCTGCAATAATATTCTCTAAACACACCTTTGACATGATGGTCCTTTCTGGCTGCAATCCCGTAACAAGGTTTTGAAACTCTGGTCGTTCAACTATGCTTGGCGAATGGAGACCACTCACAATGAAATCAATAATGAGTTGATCCACTTTATGTTGAGATATATACTCTTCGTGGTAAGAAGCTATTTCCACTGCTGACAATTCCTTTTTCTCTATAATGTTTTCTGGAATAAGAGCTATTGTGTCACACGTTCCAGCCATTTGCTGAATTTCTACACTGATCTCTTGTGTCGCTTCCTCGTTTTCATTATTCATTTTTCTTTTGACTGGGATGGATTTTTTGTACCCAGGTCCTGATATTTTTAATTTAGGAACTTCATTTGGATGAAGTTTCTAAAAAAAATAAAATAAATAAATAAATAAATTACCTTTACACAAATATATTATAGCATAAGGTTAGTTTGTATAAAAATAATTTAATAATTAAATGTTTTTAAATTATAATATATGAAAAAGGGTATTTAGATAAGTATAACAGTCTGTGTTTTAAAACTATATCATAGTTGTTTAGTCAAACATATTTTAGGTTGTTTAAATTAACATTTATGAAATTAATAGGACAGTTTAATAAATAGATATACTATAGCTAATAGAAAACCTGTCTCAGCTAAAAATATCTTTTTAATCAGTTTTATTTAAATACGCCAGCACCTACATAACTTTTTTCTATTAAATACAAATTCAGATAGCATGATAATGCTATCATGATATGCAAGCAATTTATCTCTAATTAAATTAAATGAAAAAATTAATTTTCTTAGCAGTACTAAATTCTATAATAATTCTTAAGCAATCTTAATTCTACAGTGATCTTAAAATGATGATTGACGTTTTCTCATAGAATACTCTTGCATAAAACATAATGCAATTAAAATTCATATGCAAACTTTTAAGCAATTTTAAAATCCATATGTAACTTTTCAGCAATGGTTCGGAAATACTCTATCCACAATACTAGAGTCAGGGCCGCCCATAGGGATGAATGGACACCACTCAAGTGTGGCGGGGGGGGGGGGGGGGGCCCAGACTCTCTATAATTTGCTTTGAGGGAGAAGACATGAAACATTCACAAAAAGGTAAAAATGAAATATGAAAGGGGGCCTGCGATAAATGTTTGTAGGGGGTCCAGAATTTGTATGGGTGGCCCTGCTGTAGTAGAAATCAAAATTAAAAACATTGCAAACTTACTCGTAGGTGTCTAAGCAAATTTGAAGCTGAGCATCTGCTTGTTGATAAGACTTTTTTAGAAGGTAAACAGAGTAAACAGTAAACTTTGTAGGATGATACACTTATATTGGCTTGTTCCAAAAAGAAGTATGGTTTGTAGATTGGCCAAGGAAGTAAATTTTCTCCTCTCAATTCCATCTCTCTGGATTAAATCTGTAAGTAAAAAATATCCGATGTCAACAAACCATCATTTTCCTATAAATAAACATTAAATTTTTTTAGATATTTCCCACTCAGCAAAAATTGTAATCTAAAGGGGCGTTTTCAAAGCTAGGATCGCGCTTTCATTAAAGATAACAGTATCCATGAACTGGATATTACAGAGGGTGATATAAATGGGGGAAAACACCCCCAGTAAATGACCTGACCTGTGAGACTTGAAGGGGGGTTGCAATAGGAGGGAATTACCATTTCGAATTTTCGGAAACTGATTTTCAGCATCTTACTCAAATTTTCTTTTTAATACAATTTGTATTTAATAAACTATAGAAAAAAAAATTAACTACAAAAATTAACTTTATTGCAATCCTGATTTGCAAAACCGGGAAATGTGAAAATAAATGATTTAGATCAAGGACGTATCCAGAATTTTATTTCGGTGTGTGGGGGGGATATTTGGGTGGGCGTATTATTGGAACTCTACGGTAAAAACTACTGATATGAGCTGGGATATTTTTGAAACCGGGGGATAGGCCAACTACCAGTCACCCTTTGCATTTATCACTGAAAATTAAGACAAGTGAAAGCTAGTGATTTAATGCAAGTATATTTAAAATTAACGCGGTTTATCATAAATGTCGAGTCAATTTAAGACTCGGCTCATACTTCTATCATTTGGCTTTTTCAGTACTTGATCTGTGGAAAAAAAAAAACCCGCTCTGGTGTTGCAACATCAGCATAAAAAAGAGAAACCGAACAGTGCAGCCTACACACTTCTTTGCCCGCCCCTCTAAGGCGAGTAACTCTCAAGCTTACAGTCACGTACAGTAGCTTCTTTTTTCCATTTTTGGCTGCAAGACTTAAAGAGAAAAAAAAATTGTAAAGCCGCCTCTTTCGCTTTTTGAACGCTTCCTCAGACTGGACCGAAGAGGCAGGAGGAAACAACGAATAAAATTTTATACCTGGTACGGAACAGCCAGAAATTGTCATGTATTGCCAATAGGGGTACTTGCAATGATCAGTGCCGCCGACAACGGGCGGTAAAAGGATGCAATGCATAGGGGCCCTGGAGGCTTGAGAGATCGGACAGCATGATCAGTTTATGAAAAAAGTTCAATAAAATGTAAATAGGGGGTATTCCCGCGAATTTGCTGCAGAGGGGCCCGAAAATGTTGCTGGCGGTATTGGCATTGTCAAATTTCAGGAGGATGGGACCTGCGAGTGCTGCCACCCGCGATCTTCCCATGCTTAGTGATTCTGACCGCACGGGCACTAACATCGTGAGGAATGAAATGCATCTAATTTTCTTTGGAGTGCAAAGTACTTTTTTAGAAATGTGGCCAACAAATCAAATGGTCGAAAAATCTTCACCTGCAAATTCAAACGTAAAACATTTATCTTGAAAGTAAAGTAGGCAACCGACAAATTCAGTCTTCTACCCTCGTTCTTCGATCTAGATTGTCCGACCTACCACAGAGGTATAAAGTATCTGTTTGGACGGGCGGGAAGTGCCACCCAATTTAGCCCGGAACCCAGTGGGGGAGGCATCCACAGGGACCGTACCTTCCTTCCCCTACTACCAACCTCTCGAAAGGACTGGCGGACCCACATGTTTAACGTGATCGTACTCGGCGTGAACATGGCGGCAGTTTTGGCAGTGACGGGAATCGAACTCAGGCCGTCCGAGTGTAATTCCCGCGCGCTAACCACTGGGCTGTCGCGATTGAATTTCTTAAAGATTGATCGCCGCAAGTTTATATATATCGGTCTCAATAGATGTTTGCAAAATTACGCCACATAGTATATCTTTTGAAGCTGCCATTGTAGATATCGGACATATATCATATTGACGAGTGTATAAAATGCGTGCAACCGGCCCATGGATATTGTTATCTATAACGGGAGCGCGATATTAGCCTTAGGAATGCACGCTCCTGTAACCGGATTCTGTGAGTATGAACATAGAGTGCAGGTTTATGCAAAGATCGCATTATATGAAAAACTATGCCGTACCACCTGGGTGCTAGAATTACAGAGTTATTACCAATAATATACATACGGACGAAACATACACTGCTTTTTTGTTGTATGAATATAAAATAGCAATAGAACATGTTAAATAGACATTGTTATTGTCCGGCCCAAAGCTTTCAAATTAAAATACTGCGTGAGGTCTATTGTCTCTCCTCTTTATTCAATAGACACATTTCGAACACTCGTCTAAATCGGACGGGACACTCCTTTAATAAAAAAAGCAAGAACAAAATAATTCCCACCATAGAAAATGGTAACGCTATTTTTGCTAATTTTATGATTTAGGATTTTGTAATATTGATCGATATCTATTCATTGGATCTCAATTTATGAAGCTTGATCTACTTACTTGTTTACCTTTCCATGAATTATGATGGCGCGTCGGCGTCATAGACCGACTCACATCGTGCCATTTATACTACCCTTGCACAGGTAATTATAATTATTTTTGCCTCTTTGAATGGTAAACAGGATAACCGTTAAGTAAAGAACGTGATAAGCGTTGTCCAGCTACTGTACCAACTATTGCTAGAGAAATCAGTTCAGAGTTCCAGAAAAGTACGTGCGACTGAATTGTTATTCAAAGAATGCGGGATTGTTTATCATTAGTTCAAGTGAGTTTTCAATTATTTATTTTATGCAATAGAACTAAAAGGTAAGCCCTATTATTTCAAAGTCATTCTAAACTAGAAGATAACAGCAGTGTCAAGATTTGACCAAATAGAAAAGTGTGTATGAAGGTTTAAACTTTTGCGTGATAAAAATTTGAATTCGATGTTAGCTAACAGTTTTTTGAATTCGGTTTATTTTACGCTATCTGACAAGTTTAAAAGGCAGAGCATAATTATGCTAATTTAGGATCGTGTACCACTGCAGATAACAGCATCCATGGATCGGTTTCGTCCTTATTTAACGTTCATTAGCATGGGATAGCCGATACATGTAATAAGAAAACTTGCTATGTGTCAAAATTTTGGGAACCTCTAGGAGACCAACAAATCCCGTCCTACGACGCTGCTCATATTTCCTAAAGATTGAAACAACGACCAAATTTATACTCGGTAGAATCCGTCTACAGTTCTCAAAGTTAGGAAGGTTATTGAGGGCTCCAAGTTAGGAATGGACATGTGGTAAATATGTAATTAAATTTGATTATATATATATATAATTAAATTTTGCGTGTAAACGCGCTTTAAATTATTTTATTCTCGTTTACGAAATTCGAGACAGTAAACGAAGTCATGTGCTTCCTCATCCACAGGCAAATCAGCTTTCCTCAGAACTGACTGTAGGTGGTCAACGGCATCTATCTGAATTTGCTCCCGATTGCTTTTATTTGTAAGTAGTTAAAAAATCCCTATTTAATCGAATTACAAAAACTTCAACAATGGGCTTCATGTGTGACCCAGCATCAATGGTTTTTTTTTTTCTCCAGACTAGAGCCTTTTCTTAATCCTCCCCTTGAAGAGGGGTGCATCTCATTTACTTCAGAATTTTTGGTGGTGGTGGTAGGGTGGCGGGTCGTCTCACCTCACCGCGCGTGTATTTTTGCAAGAGAAGGATGGGTCGTGAGAAAACCGCGGGCCGATCGTTACGTTCATGCGTGCGTGCAGCGGGCAGACAATTTTTTCTTTTCTCGGCTTCGCTTTTCCCTATTGGTTTTCGGTGCGTCAGAGATGTGTGCGTGCGCTTGCGTGTTACTGTGTGGCTCTTTGCTTTTCTGCACGTCGGGATGTCGTGCGTTGGGTTTCGAGAAGTTCTGGGGGAGGGGGGGGGGGTATAATACAGGCTCTATTCCTTACGAAGTCTGGTCCGGCTTGTATACTGCTGAAAAGAAAAAGTCCCAACCGAAAACCTTCTTTTTCTCGCCGCAACGCATTACAAATGTTTAAAAATCTTAGATAGGGTTAAACTTTGCCCTCGCATCAATGTTTAGAAAATGTTCAATGCGTTCAAAAGCTAAAAACTTTTCTGTTTCACAACCCTTAATTCACACACGTGTTTAAAAATGCAGGGGGGTGAGATATATTCATTATGTGAGAGTCACATGTGGCCAAAGCCCTTCATGAAGAAGTTCCAAGGAAAACTGCGTCGTATTTTGTAACATATTGCTATGTACTGTCATCATCGTTTTGAGTGGCGGGTATACGGGGCGATATGCAGCACATAATCCATAGAAGTGTAAAACGTCAGTCTGCATATTGATCGACGTCTTCCACCCAAGGAGAAATTCTGTAAATCTTTTAATATGCGATAGATTTAGGTGGTAGACGCCCGAGATAGGATAGGAAAGAGGCACGCACCCGTTCTTTGTTTCTACAGCAATGCATTGGGTTCTCTTCTCCCCTCCACGGAAAAGAACGTAGACATATAACGACTGTAGATATTCTAAAGAGGGTATATATGATATCTACGACAATGACTATGGGAGAGAATTCATAAAAAGAAACATCCCTAGGCGTAGTTATGTGATCACATCCATCACGGAGCTTTCACGCTAAAGCCACTGCTTGACTTCCCATGATTGATTCAGTGGTCAGCGTCATACCCACTAGGCCATACGTCCGCTTTGAGCTAACATACACTATGCAAGATGTTGCGGGTAACTCCTTCCACTCAGCTCCTTCAGAAATTAATGGAATATCAACTTTGGATGGATGTTATGTGACTCGGTAAGAGCACAATAACTTATGAAATCCTTACCTCCCCTCTCAAATGGCGCTCCTGGCAATCTTGCACGATAAAATAAAATAATTCAAAGAAATCCTCCCCACTCTCCATTTTCGTCCTTTCAAATTTCTGGTATTTTCTCGCTTTACATATTGCACATTGTGGATTAGACTTAAGTTGGAGGAAGGAAGAGGTTTCTTTTACACCAAATTTTGCCCCCTTCCCCCCCCCCCCCCCCACACACACACAAAAGGAAAATAATAAAGCCATCATGGAATTGATAAAACAATATTTGCATGAAGGGCCAGGTGAATCATAGAAAACTAATAAAAGCTTTTCCGTTTATCAATATTAACACAAACTGGGTATCTGCTGTATATCTGGACATAGCAGTTTTTATGGTTTGGGGGTAACAATTTTTAGAAGCAACGGCCAAATTTAAGCTATAATGCTGAAAAAGAACTTGAGACCTACCTACCCACACCGAAAAATTTCAGAGAAATCGCCCGAAGATGGCACAGTAAATCCGCCCTTTTAGTTAATCTTAGACGAATATCCCTTCTCAAAAAGTATTTTAAAAATACGTCACTGAAGAACAATAACTTTGCCTTTCTAGGAGAAACTGCGTCATATTTACAGAGATTAATTAACTGAACTGTATCCGAAGAACTATAATCTAGGACGAACTAACCTGAGGGCAATCGAGGCAACCTGTTGGTAAACATATGTTCAAATGGAACCTGTTTTTTTTTTTGTTATCAGGACTTATTCCAGACAAAATTCGTTGGGGGGGGGGGGAAGGGGGGGGAGTTGACCATGACGGATAGTGGCATATACACTCGGATCTAAAAGGCCTGCAAAAAAGAGAACTGAAAACGACTTTAAGATAACGGACAAAGTGGGAACGAGCCCCGAAATTAAATTTTGAGAGAGGGAATCTGGTATGTCACCGAGTCACAAATTTATAGCAAAAAAAGAAAGTATAGTTTGATATAGAATGCTTAATTTAATGGTTATAATTTCCCGAATTTTTTAATTTTTTTTTTAAATACTCCGGAATCGATCCTGCATACTATTCCCCACATCGTATCTACTTCGTTTGCGTGAACGCCCCTCTAAAAATCAATTCCGGAAAAGGCGATCTCTTTCCCCCCTTTGATTCCCGTTTCTTGTCGCCACTGCTCTCGATTTTCTTCTACCTCCATTCAATTATCGCGACAAGCTCGGGCCCGGTTTTCAAAACCGAGAGTTGCGCTTCTTCCACGAAAGAAAAGAAACCCCCGAGGCGCCGATCACGCGTTGACGATAAGTTTTCCTCCCCCCCTTTGCGCGCACTGGCTCTCTCTCTCTTTGTTGGCGTGGGGGGCGCGAGGGGGCAAAAAAAAATCGAGAGTGCGCGTTGCGTGTAAATGCGGCCGGCCTTGACACCGACGTCACCTATCGCAGGGCTCTCTCTCTGGACGGACCCAAACTGGATTTCCTGCAAAAAGAATGTCACGCGAAACGCGCGTACTTGTCCCCCCGTGCACGCACTGGAGTGACGACGCTTTTAAACTTGCTCTCTCCTCTGCGAATGGTCGTGCCCCCACGGATCTCTCTCCAGCGACTGCTCACTTTCCAGAGTGCATGTTTCTGATCTCTTCCAAATATCAATCCATTTCGAAGAACCCTTTCCTGGATGGATATTCTCCCCCCACAATATATAAGGTTAATTTTTAAACGGAATACCTCTTATTTGCAATAGAATCTCTTTAATTCGCATTAATATGTTTAATTGAGAATTTTGCTTAATTCGAATGAATGACTCGCCATTTTTTTTGTATAATTCTTGAAAATTGGAAGTTTATTCTTCCTACAGTTTTTCTTTCCTTTGAACGATGAACAAACACAATGTATGGAATTTAATCTTGCCTGGAAGAATTCTGAATGGCATTTTCACCCACTGACCTCTTCCGCAAACAAATCGAAAGTTTTTTTTTTTGTTTTGTTTTGTGTGAAAACTGCTTATCGCAGCACAAGTCGATTCCTACCCCGTCATACAGTCAAGTTTACTTTTATGTGCTGTGCCTTTAAAATGTGAGCAATCATAGGTAGCTTTTGTATTACTTTAATCCATTCTATAGAACTAACGAAATTTCTTCACATATATATTCTTAAAAATTGGTTTAAACATTGCTTTTGTAAATTGTTTTGAATTGTGCATTGGTTATAGTTTTTACTTAATTAAAACACTTTAAAGGCAAACTTAAAATTTTAAAAATTGAAATATTAGATATATAAGTTTTAGACTTATGTAAACTAATTTTGTAGGCAATTATCTAATTATAATTTAGGCATAAATTTAAATTAGTTAACCTTGCAAGGAAAAAGGTTGTCACCCTTCATCACCTTTGGATTATCCATCCTCTCATGGTCTTTGGCTCTCATCAGTATGAGGGAGGTGATGAGATAACCAGGGAACACAAAACTTCTTCAAACAAGGGTTTTAGAATTTTTTCTGATAGAAGTTTTAAAATATTTACATCTAATCAGCAACAATGCAGAGTATTATTTTAGCCTCTACCCACTGTTGGTAAAATTCCCAGCTGTAATCCTGTTGTCACTCACGACTTTTTACATATGTAACTGATTTTTTTTCCTTCTGAAATATAATACAAAATTCTTTTTATTTCTTTTCAGGTACAAACAGCAAAAATGGAGCAAAGTGGACTTAATCTGAAGTAAAGCTACCATGGATCAATATGAATTCGATCCTACAGACAGCAGAACTACATCAGCTGGGCAGGCCAAAACACAGAAAGAAATCCTAGAGTCACTCTCATCTATGCCAGAATTTGCAAGCATACTTAACCTGAGTTCCTATGATCGAGATTGTAATCCGAAAATACAGGACACACAAGACAATGGTGCATGTGATAGTTCTGCACTCAGAACACAATCTAAAAATGGACAGAATCCAAGTGATGACATTCCTCCATCATTTATGATGAAACTTCCATACTTTGCTTACAAACCAGAAAAGAATAAAAAGTGTCAGGTGTGTGGAAAACATGCACGAACACCATCTGATCTCCTTCGCCATATGCGGGTACATACCGGTGAAAGGCCATTTCCATGCGTTGCTTGCAGTAAGACATTCAAGTGCAAAAGAAGCCAACTCACTCATCAATACCTTAGTCATGGCATTAAAGATGGTCTATCAGAACATCGTTTGAATGTGCTGGATCACCGGAAAACTAAGCGTAATACACCCAAACCTAAAGAAAATTTCCTAACCCAAATGCCCAGTCTAATGTTGGACAATATAAATTCATATATGCTACAAAATAACCATAATATAAAACCAGAGGCCGTTCCTCCTCCTTTAGATCAAGATGAGGACACAGAGATCATGGCGGAAGAAGAGATTTCTTGCTCCAATGATGGTCCTGTAAGTTTTGTGGGGTTGTTTAACACCCAAAGGGAACACAATTTGAATCTTTTGACAGATGAAAGAGAGCAGCTTAATGTCAATAACAACAAAACAGAATTCCATTTAAATAATACTGAGACTGAAGATTTAAATTCATGTGTCAAGCAAGAAAGTGATGCTGCTGAATTAAAGAATGATGAAAAACACCTTAGAACAAGTGATTCTAACATAATTGAACTCATAAAGAAGAAAAAGAAAGATCGTTCTAAAAAGGTGCCAATTTTACGTATAAAAACTCATAAGTGTACGCATTGTAGAAGGCAATTCAGGTCCATTTATACTCTCAGGTATCATCTTAGGTCCATGCATGATGAAAAAGTTTATTTAAGTCCAGCTCTTGAGACTCGACTAAAGAAACGAAGATGGATACCGCCACATGTAAGGTTACAAAAATCAAAAATAAGTTCCCATAATAAGAAAGAGAACTCTCAAAAAGAGAAGAATTCTCAAAATAAACTGAATTATTCCTTACTTCCCACTTATCCAAATGAAGAAATAGAACAAAAATTTTATGTACAAGCAGCACAAAGTTTTACAGAATCTTTAGCACAGCAAAATAAAGATGATGTATTAGACTTACACATTAATAACCCTATACTTCAGATTAAGAAAGAAAAGCTGGATACATATGAAGAAATAAATAATAATATTGCACTTAACAGTATTGAAAAAAATGGGAAAAGTTTTAGGGATATTTTTGGAATGAATGAAAAAGACAAGTTGCCTTATTTCTCAAGTACACAGTCCAATTCAATAACAAATACAGCCAGCACGTTTTCTGTAAATACATCTACTACTGCTAATAACCAAAATCCTTTTCTTTTACCACCACATATATTTTTTCCAAGCTCCCCTGCTGCAGAGGAAGGTTTGCTCAATGAGAAACCAATATCTTGGGAAAGTTTGCAAGTAACTTCTGAAAGTGTTTTGATCTCGAAATTAGAAGCTGCACATCCTGGAACCCAACAGAAGTATGTCCTCTATAAATGTGGCTTATGTGGTAAGGCTTTTGCAAGCTTGAGAGTCATTTGTGGTCATTTAACTTTACACACTAATTCATCAAAAGAAAAAGATTGTGAGAAATGTGGTGCTTCATTTAAATGGAGAACTGAATTAGAATCACATCTGGAGTGCCACCAAACAGCAGATAGAAAGTTTGTGCCATCATCACCATATTTACCAAGTTATTATGTGAACCCATTTCCTATTCCTGTTGTTACACAAAGTGAACAAAGTGTATTACCCACAACACGATTGTTGCCATACCCATTCTTTCCGATGCCTCAACAAATACCTCCATTGATGCAACCTGGATTTTTTCCTTTCTTTGCTGCTGCGGCACTACAACCTCAGATGCATCCCAGCTCAACCAATAATGATGAAACAGGGCTCAATCCTGCACAGAATCTAATGGAAAATAATCATTTGGAAGAAAATTATGAGGATAAAAATGCAGTACAGAGTTGCACTTTCCAATGCAAAATGTGTCCTAAAACATTTGACAGAATTTTTTCATTGCAGAGGCATGAAAGGATTCACAGTGGTGTTAAAGCTTGTTTCTGTAAAATTTGTGGCCGAGGATTTAGTGAACTTAGAAATCTGAGGCATCATATTATACGTTTCCATGCTGAATCAGCACAAAAAGAACCCTTGCCCTATAGAAGGCGTCCTAACAGAGTCAGAAATATTAGCAGCTCTCAAAAATTAGTTTCTTTTTTGAAGAAAACAGCTGTCCGTATTTTAAATTCTATGAGCCAAAATAAATTAGATCCACCTACTCCACCAGACATCCACAATTCAGTAAAAGTAGAAAATGAAACCGTGCAAGACGGTTCTACAAATGAACCTCAAAATTTAAGCACCACTATTCCAAAGAGTGATTCAGAAAATATGACAGAAAAAAATACCACCACCACAATGCCTAAGTTGTTTGACGCTACCTCCCATTTAACACAGCTATCTCCAAGCCAAGATTTGGGTGAAGTTCTCCCACCGAAACTGTCACCAGGAGTTTCAGGTGAAGCAAAAGATACGAACTCAATGAAAAATACCTCTCTAACTACAAATGGTGCTGTGGAAGTGTTGCAGGATCCCAAACGGTCTCTATTAGGCAACAGAAGGAAAGGAAGACCGTTTAAATTATCGTCCATGTCTAATCAAACTCTCAATCTAGGAATGGATGAAATGCTGTTTTTGCCTGATAGTAATTTCTTTGGAAAGCATGCAGCAGCAATTACAGAGAGTAGTCTTTTGCAAGCTACAGAGTTTCTAAGTAAGTTTTTATTTTACATTATAATCATGTTGGTACTTATGGTTTGAAACACACAGAATTTAATTTTAATGATTAAAATATATTTTTTTAGCATGTAAAGAAGTTTGTGTAACAAAATATTTTTAAAAGCATAATTTACATTTTATAATGATTATAACTCACAAATAGTTAAATCTATTACACTGTGAACATTAAAGTTCCCAATGTAATACGGAAATACCAACCAACATGCATATATGTATTTTAATTTTTCCTCAAACTTTGTTTTTTTGTTATAGAAAAAATTTCAATAAATATTCTTATTTCTTAACAAGATATAATATATTTCTAATTTCATCTTGACTACAATTTGACATTTTAAACATATACAATTTAAAATTACTATTGCAAAATAGTGTTTAAGTTTATAACTATTTTAGTTAATTAATGGAATTTCATTTAAATCTATAAAGCAAAACTTTTAGTTTGGGCATAATTTTTCTGACTACGCAGATAATTTAATCAAATACTTAATTTTTTCTTAATGCTTTCCAAATGAAATATATATTACTGTGCTAATTTAATAAAATATTTTTAATTGATATTAAAAGTTATAAAATTTGTAATTTTAACTAGATGGTTGCCTAAAGCAAGAAATAGCTTTTCCCCACTTAAACTTTTTTAATATGAATACTCAAGAGACTCGTAACTTGAATATCCAAGAATCACCAGTAGAACCACCTGCCAATATGGACATTCAAGAACAGACTGCCTGCACTGAAGAATCTCCTACCAATGCGAACATTCAAGAGTCATCGACTAGTAGGAAAATTCAAGAGCCATCATCTAGTATGAAAATTCAAGAACCAGTAACTGACATGAGTATTCAAGAACCTCCTGCAAACGAACCTATTGATATGAGAAATCCAAATGTGAAGGATAAAGGGAATGCACCATCAAAACAAGAAACAGGATTGAGTGAAACTCAAGATATAAACATCCCTGCAATGCCTCCAGAGAACATTGGGTAAGTATTTTTTTTTAAGCAATGCATAATTAATGATAATTAAGGTTAGGTTTTTAAGATTTAGCAAATTTTTTTTGGCAATATACAAACATTCCTCTAAGTGTTTACAAATGGGTTTCATAAAATAATAATAAAAAAAAAAAGCTGATTTAAGTACTTTTGCTAAAACATTTTTCACGATTTTTATGCACAATGTAATATATTTTCAGGTTTTTTTGGCGAATTTAAGACTTTTTTTTTTTGAGTCATTCTTTTACATATTTTGGCATTTTCAATAAAAAAGGGCCTTTTTTAATGAATTTTCTTGAAGGTATAGAAACTGTAGAATAAAAAATGAAGTTGTATTTCTTGTTCATTCTTTGTTTTGTTTTGTAGGTCATGAGCTGGGTAGTAAAATAAAGAATTTCAGTTGGCTCAGCAACAGTCAACAGATGAAATTATATTTTTTGATTCTTTTTGTTTTGTTTCATGCAACTCTTTTAAGTTTGTCAAGGAAATCAAAAATGAATGTAAATTTTTTTATGTCTTTGTGTTTTATAGGGCATTTTTGAAATTTTTCAGGTCATAAATGTATTTTTTTATAGGGCATTTTCTAGCAATTTTTAGATTAAAAAAAAAAAAAAAAATGCTAGCCGCTGTAATGGTAATAAATCGACACAATTGAGAATATTAATCATTGAAATTTGTCTTTAAAATGTATCTTACTATAATAGCTATATTTTTGTATATGTAACTTAATCTACTTTCATATATATCTGGCTATCTTCTTCAAAACTAATGTATTGAAATGGGAATGGCAGTATGGCTTAGAGAGGGTTTTGAAAAATGTTATTTTTTAACCATGTAGTTTGCATGAACAATTTTTTTTAGTATTATATGATTTTTTTTTTAGTTTTCTAACATAAAATTAACTTGTTTTCAGACTAGGTACATATACCGAAACTACATCAACAAACTTAAAGTTACCAGAAACTTTTGAGTCAAGATGTTTATTTCCTTGCAGCTATTGTCATAAAAGCTTCAATTCTATAGCAGATATCAATAGGCATATGAGTTTCCATGCGGGTAATTATATATTTTTTTCTTATTAAAACAGTCACTGAATTTCTTGCTAAAAATAATCTTCATGATTATTACAGTTATTAACAATGGTTTAATTGAGGAGGTTTTAAGAATTATTTTTGTGTGAGTTGCCACATGAAAATAATTAACTGTATGAAATTTTAAAAAATGCAAGCAAACTAAAAGATTTGCTGATGAGATTTTTTTTATTTATAGAAATTTACATCTAGTAATTTATATGTATTATTTTTTGTGCTACTTTTGAGCATCTTTCTGTCGATATCTATCTCACATAATAAAAGTGGATGTTTGTGTGTCTGTTTAGTTTGTAGCAAAAAATTGAAGCTATGGACAGCCTAGAAATTGTACTGGAGTAGAAATTTTTTTCTTATTTTAGTTAATGAAGGCCATGTACCTGGATTGCATGTGTCCATTATGCTTTTTTAGGGTGTATTATGTCTGTGCAGCTAGTTATTTATTTTTTGTTCTAAACAGGTATATTGTTAAAGCGTTGTTTGGCTTTTAAGTATTCGCTGTATATTATTTGAGTATAATTTTAATCAGAGGCTCACATCTTAAATTCCGAATATTCCTTTATAGTCCTGTATATTAATTTAGTAAGTGCATTTTGTTTGCAACAGTGTATGAGAGCTAATGATGCAACATAGGGGGTGCATGCTATATGACGGAAAAAAACTCAGTGAGTAAATGTAAAATTTAAGGAAAGAAGGTTTTAGGGGTAGGGGTTGGTTCATTTTATAAATATGTCAATATTCAACTACATATTTTGATACAGTTTTTTAAAATGATGAAATATGCATTTAATAAGCTATTAATATGAAAAATGTTTTTCTGTTTGTGACACAATATGATACAAAACAATGTAGAGAATCAAATGGAATATTTTGAAATGCAAATGTGAAAAATAATAATAGAAATTTCTATATGTATCTATGGGTTCGTTCATGTTTTTTATAAAGCAAATAACGTAAAAAATAAATTATGTCTGTGCTACACACAAAAATAAGCTGAACTACACACAAAAATTATTGACTTCTTTTAATGCTATATATTAGGTTCTAATAAAGTCAAACCATCAAACTTGATACATTTTTACTAAAGAATTCTTAAGCAGAATGATTTCATTGATTAAACGCAAGTTTTAGAAATTTATTTAGGGATTTGACTTTGTTGTTTGATGGAAATATAACTTAACAAGCATTAGTCCTAATAAGCACACATTATGAGTGATTACTGAAGGAAATTGATTATTACTCTAGCAATTGCAATTATGTTGAATTTAATGTAAATTTATTATTAAAGCAAATGCATAATTTTATTTAAAAAAAAGCAAGGTTTGAGGATGTTAGCAATATTGGTTATACTTGTAAAATGCTATTTGATATAGTACAAATGATTTAAAATTTTTCCACAATTGTTAGCATTTATTTGCTATCAAACGAGAGTATTGACTTGCTATTGGCTACAGAACAATATATTTTTGTACCTGTTAAATATGCTATTTGTATAAGGGAATATTACATTATTTTTCACAAATGTATTATTATTAAAATTATATAATTAATGTTAATCATAACTCATAATAGATGAGGTTTACTCTTAAGACTGCCTATAATGATTCAAACTGAAATGAACCAAATCTACAAGACAAATGCAAAGTAAAAAGAAATTCAACAGCATATATACATATTATAATGTTACTGTGGAAGTTCATTTACTGAACCTGTACTGAACAAGAGGAAGATACGAATTGTCAATCATGTTAAATTCAAATACGTTTTATTCATTAAGTGTTTCATTCTATATTGAATTTGACAAATTTTTTAAGTTCTTAATAAGTTTGTAAAAGAGATAATAAGATGAAATGAATGATTTATTATGAATGAATTGCCTTATTTTAATTTATACTTTAATTTAAAAATTGGTAACAAAATTATTATTATTTTTAGATATAAGGCCATTTAAATGTCCATACTGTAATTATTGTAGCAGAACAAACAGTCAACTAAAAGTTCATATGATGAGACATGAAGGTAAGTTCACCTAAAACTTTATATTAATTTGGATTGTTATTACACACTTTATCAATTTATCTTGATATGCATTTGTCAGGAAAAAAAAAGTAAGGAATTTTTTATTTGTGATGTTATTGCTTGACAAAGAATAGTTATTGTTTAGATAACATGTATACATGTTAAATTTTTAAATGTTAAGATATTTTAAACTCAACCTTAAATAAATTATGGATTAATATTTGAAAGGTACTTAATTGAAATTTAATAGATTTTAAGTATATATATATATATATATATGATTTTTTTTTTTTGCAAAAACATTTATATACATATATGTATACTTATAAAATTTTATTTAAAAAAAATATACTATATATTGTTATGATAACTAGATTGTTTGGTGTAGTGTTCAAGTTACTTTGAACATTACAAATCACATGCATAGGTTAGTTTTTGAGCAATGCTATTGAAAAGTAACTTTAAAATAATTCATATCTGTAATCTATATTTTGTATAATTTTTGTAAGATTAAAGTGTATCTGCTAAAGTGATTTGTGACAGTCATATTTTGATAAACAATTATTAATAATTGCCATTATTAATAACTGTAATTATTATCAATTAATAATAATAATTACAATCATAATTAATTGATAATTAAAGATAATTATTAGACTATAATAATAGACAATTAGTAATTATATATGTGTACAGAAGAATATGATGTACAGAATTGTAATCCATGTTTTTAAATGTTTCAGGTATAAAGCATTACATGTGCCAAATCTGCAACTACAATGGAGTTACACAGTCAGATTTAAATCGCCATCTGAAGACCCGGACCCACCATCTACGATCTCGCAATGTCTGTGCTTGTTGTGGAACCGGCTTCCATACACGCAGTTTATCAGATGAGCATTACAAGAGTTGCCATCTGAATGGCAATGGAAACAACCAAGAACAAAATGTTAAAAATCCACAAGAGACCACCACTGCAGCAAAGGCACAAGCAACCAACAACCGAAATCGTGTAACACGACTCAAGCAGTTTCGGGCACCCGAGGATAAAATCAAAAACGAGTTCTATCAAAAGTTGTGTGATATGAATAACATGGGAGTAACATTTAGTGAATTCCTGCAGCAGAGTGCTACAGCAGCAATGAAAGTTGAGAAATGAAACACGCACACATTCCATATTGATGCTTAAACTTAAGGAGTGCTTGAAAAGATTTAATAATGATTTTTTAAGTACGTAATTGCCAACATACTTTGGATTATAAGCAGGGGCATATCAATGGCAAATCATTACCTCGTTGAAGTTCAGTGTTTCAAAGGGACTAAAAGGCAATATATGCAGTGACATTCAAAGAATTAATCCTTTAAAAACAAAACATTAAAATTCAGTAGAAAAATATTTTTGATAGACAAATACTAAAGAGGAAATTCATTATATCAAGTGGTGATATAACTATTGAAAATATATTACTTTTTCACTTAGAAATGGTTTGTTATACTTAAAATACAGATGGATACACAGTTTTACTTAAAAGTCAAAGAGTTAAAAAAAATAATTGTATAAAGAAAAGAAATCTGATATGCAGATCAGTGTTTTAGTAAAGTTCCACCACATACCATACTTCATGCAAAGCTAACTTGACAAGGGAGGTATAGGAAAAACTATGAGTCTTCACCAAGTAATATAGTTGCTGTATTAATTGCTAATAGTTACATTGTACACTATTTATAGTTAAAAACTAAAATTTTTTTGCATAACACAAATGGTTTCAGTTTTAATCAACCTATCTTAAAATTGTATTCACGTTTAAATAAAAAATGTATTTTTAATTGATACTGAAAAGTGATTCTGTCATTATGGTAACAATCTGCTCATTGTATGGATAATGGGCATATGAAGAGAGAACCGAGTAAACAGGCTCTCATAGTTTCAATAATGTATTCCAGTTAGTTTTGCAAGAAGTATAATTTAATTGCTGCCAAAATTCATTTACCCGATGGTTCCTTCCAGAAACATAAAACCAAAGATGCATCTCTGCTTATAAAGATTGTTTTAGTTGTGGTATTTACTCTTCAGCAAGGACTGATATAATATTACAGAGCTACAAGTTCCTTGCATTGAAGTGATATTGTTCATTGTTGTTCATAGTTAGCTCTTTTGCTGATATTGAATATTCATAATTAGATGGCAGGAACTGATGGCCGTCCAAAGAAAATACGTAAAGAAAGTAGATATCAGCTCTTGTTATTGTTTTATTTTTCATGTTTTAGTTTGTTTAAAAAATCATTCCAGAAATCTCTCAAGCACCTTATATTTGTAAGATTTACAGAAATTGTGCAGATTTTTCTTCACATAATCATATTCATTCATTGATAAGTGTATGGACTGCATTCAAAGGCAAACAATGTATCAATACTCAGGGGATTTTAGAAATATTCTATTTGAATAAAGAGTATAAATAACCATGAAAATTTGATTCAAAGTAGAACAAAATGTGAGTATGAAGTAGTAAGTTCTATATTGTTTCAAACACTACGTATTGTCTATTCAGTGAATTAGTTTTTCATTATATCGTAGGGAAAATTAAGGAAATGAGCCATTATGAATTTGCAAAACTAACAATAAGTTTTTAATTGGAAGCTTAAAAGATGTTTTTTGAAGATTTGTGAATGTCTAAAATCATTTAACAATGTCCAATTTGTTAATAATTGATATAATGATAAAACTAAGAGATAAAAGATGTATCCAGATAATTGTAAAACAATAGTTCAAGTCGAAAGTATTCACTATAGAATTTAATGCATACATAGCAAATTAGATATGGCCACCCATTTTTTTTCTCGTTAATTGATGCATGAATATTTGTGTTGAGCTTATATAGTGCCAAATGTCCATTTTTATTGTATTTCTTCTGTATACCAAAAATAAATATCCAGTAGAAATACTTTGTTTAGAATCTTTCTTATCAGTAACATATATTATGAAATTACACTAATATGCAGTGGCAATTGTATAATATACAGCCGAGTTTTGATCAATACTTTTTTGATTATCAAAGGTAGCATGTACTACATGCTTTAATATCTATCTTGTATTAGTTAATTTTTTTTTAACGAATACTCAAAATTTTAATATAATTTTTATTGAAGATAAATCTTCCAAGAGTATTATTTTCTACACATTTATCAATAAAATTAATATAAAAATTTCGTCATTCACAATTTTTATAAATTCCATGAACAAGTTTCTACATTTTGCATTTTTTAACTATTTAGACATTAGTTGATCCACTCCATAGAAAGCAACCAACCATAAATTCAAAACACATGTTTATATAACTAATTCTTTTTTCATCACACAATTTTATTCAGGACAAAAATGAAGCAGATGCCCTTCTCCATTAAAACTGTATAAAATAAATATATACAAAATTAATAACTTTAAACACTGTTAAAGATTAGATATATTTTAAAAAGTAATTTTTAATGTTATCTAAACTTCAATTACTATAATTAGTAAAGTAACTCATGGCATTACTTTCAAGATATTTCTCTAATCTTTTAGCTTTAGGAGATTGAAATAGGTCATTTCAACAAAATGTTATTTAAAAACTTATAGTAGTAAAATAAGCTAAATTATAGAAGAAAAAAAAAATAAAAATCAGGGAATTCAGTATGAAAAATATAGCAATTTATTTTTTCTTCATAATTTCTGATTTAAAGTATGTGCTTATAAAATCTATTAGTTAGATTACAGTTTTAAATATATGTATAGCTTGTCAATAAATGTACTAACAAATAGTTTTTATATGTTGCTTATTGGTGTACAAAGCTTATTAATGTTACTTTAAATAAAAGCCTAAGTGTGATTACTGCATGAAATTAACATGCATATTTTAAATGTGTGGCATATGTACTATTTTTCTTTAAAATCATTTAAATGTAAGTGTATACAAAGTAAAAAAGGAATATTATGATTTAATGTATTGAAGAGTCATACATTCAGGAAATAATCTGTTTTATATGACTCATTGGTGCTTTGCTAATGTATTAATAATATTTAAATAAGCTTTCATTTTAAATTGATTTTAAATGTTTATACTTTGCAGCTTTGTGAATTCATTATGTACAAAATTATCTGATATCATTCATTGATTATCATAAAGACATTTCTAAGTTCTATTAAAATATCTTGATGCGAATTCCAACATTGATTTTGTAATTAAGTGACCTTTCTTCCCCCAGAATAATTAATACTGTTATTAAAATTAAAAACAATTTAATTAACATGGCACTTTGATCGCAAACATTACATTGTCAAAAATTGTTTTTAATCATATTTAATATAAATTTTATACACAGAAATTTGTATTTTTCATAGCTAATATAACTAAAGGATTGACTACTGTAAAATTCTGTTGATCCATTTTCCCTGGGAAAGCTTCCCCTCTTTTTTGTATAAATTTGAAATTTTGAACTCCCCCCTCCCAAACATTGGACAACAATAAAAATATTTTTCACTGAATAAAACAAATTTCTTGATAAAAATACATTTTATTATTTTTAGCCGAAAATTTCGAGTAATACTCCTTTCCTCTACACACTCCACATTTTTATGTTTGAGGGGGCAGATTGATGGAATTTTATCCGTTTCTTTAAGTGGAAAATTTCCAGTAAATGCCCCTCCTCCTGCATTTTACATGGTTTTTGGCCATATTTGAGGGAATGGGCTAACGGAATTCTATGATAATTTTGATTTATAATTTTAATTAAAAATAACATTTCAATTCAATAACCATGAATGTATTAAATAAAAGATATTGACACATCAGATTTTAAAAACAGTTAGAGCAGTAAATTGATTATTTCAATTCTGTCCTTTTTATTATTTTTTGCAGGCAGAACTGTATCTATTTGAGGTAA
Organism: Amaurobius ferox; assembly: GCA_951213105.1. Taxonomy (NCBI): domain Eukaryota; kingdom Metazoa; phylum Arthropoda; class Arachnida; order Araneae; family Amaurobiidae; genus Amaurobius; species Amaurobius ferox. The sequence continues at coordinate 147,561,976 of OX578135.1, read as the reverse complement.
TGTACAAGAACTATGGGTCTAAGTAAATATGCAAAAACAAAACATTATCAAGATGCAAATATAGTAAATTTATAAATAAAAAGCATTCTAAAATGTCATAACGAACAGTTTGAAACAGCTGAGAAAAAATTAAAATGGTAGTTTTTAGACAAACGTATTTGATTTTAAATTAAATTATAGAAAAACAATGAAATACTTGTAGAATTAAATTTAACAAAGCCAGCAAAAATATTTCTTAATTAGCAATTTATGTACATGGTGAATTTCCAAAGCTGATTTTTATAGTAGAAACAAAATGTGAATTTATAGCTTTTCTGTGTCAAAAATAGTGACGTAGTTAAGCTGGTATCTACTTCATGCTCAAAGTTTTATTTTTTATGAGTAAACTATTTTAATCTCAATATTGTTTCCAATTGCAGAACCTGTGACCTCAAGTAAACATATAGTGCTTTAAATTATTGCATCATTGTATATATTGTATTGTACATGTACGATGTGTTAACTTGCATTTGTGTTAAAAATAGATGTGATAATTGTGTTCTGTAATGCAATGTGATTCTAGTTATTTAGCATGAGATTATATTCCCTAGATTTACTTTGTTGAGTGTTGAAGTAATGTAGAAATGAATTTTATGTACAATTTTATATGACGAAGAGAACTACAACTATACCTCAATGATTTAAAGCAATAAATATATAAAACATGGTTTAGATAATGCTTGATTCATTCGTTAAACTGAATGTAAAATTATAAATATTAAGTCAGCAGCATCAAATAACTTATAACAGATACACAAATGAATTCACCATCACCAATGCTAAAATGATACATTGCATAGAAACCTGGGTTGGATAAACAGTTTATGAGAAAAGGTCAGTAGCTTGTAAAATAGGAGGTAGTAGGGGCATGTGCACATATGTTTTATAGGGGCCCGAAAAATTGTCAGCAGCACTGGTCACTGACCATCACAGCTCAATGATTTATTTGTACAGGACTGATTTAAAAATCTGATCGTCGAATTCTTTATCGCAGTATATGTTACAATTAATATTGGACAAAAGCCACAAAGAGGGTCATACTACCAGGAAGGAAAGGTATCAACAAAAATCATAACAAAGACAGGCTATATTTATTTTACAATGTAGAAAACACATATTTTCACATGCAAGTAGTAAGATTTTTTACAGCTTACTTAGCATACCATACCATAGATGGTGCTAGAATTATTAATTTGGAGGTGCTGAGTGGAGTGATAAAGCCCCTTTAGCCCAACTTTAGATGCAATATAAAATACATATATACATTTGAAAAATTACTGTGGGTGTTAAAGAAATTACAGGCAACCCCCACTATAATATTATGCTGATATTATGCCACCTATAATATTATGCTGATATTTTTCTTTGATCATGTATGCTTTTTAAGCTTCAGAATATAATGATTTAAAATACAGAGTTTCAGAATTGAAGAACCTCCTCCTCCCTTTAAGAGAGCGCATAACTTGGACACATAAGCATGGTTTATGAGGTTTATAGCCATATTTTATTGCATTAGCTCAGAGCCAAAATGATAAAATGCAGTTGGTCTGAGATATTCCAAACTAATATATGAGCAGTTTGAATATTGAAGTTTTTTTCATTTGTAGAAAAAATGTAATTAAACACATACAAACAAATCAAATTTGGCAACTATGCTAACTGATGACAGTACAAACCAATTGATCACAGTGCAGAAGTATGAAAAGTATAAGATAGGTATAGTATTATCATGTTCTTAAATATTACATTTATAAAACTCAAAAGAAGATTTTAGCACAATCAATCTGTGACTTTTACCCAGTCTATCCTGACAGTATCAATGTCTCAACCTAATCCGACAGAACTTTTAAATGTAGAATCTGAGCTTGGCTTAGCCTGAAGGTGAGTATATTTATTCAAATGTTTTATGTTGTTGTTGTTGTTGAAACCCAGACCGTCCGACCTACCAGAACGGTGTAAGGTAACTGTTTGGACGGTCGGGAAGTGCCACCCAATTTAGACCGGAACCCAGTGGGGGAGGCATCCACAGGGACCGTACCCTCCTTCCCCTACCACCAACCTCTCGGAAGGACTTTCGGACCCACATGTTTAACGTGATCGTACTCCGCATGAACACGGCGGCAGTTTTGGCAGTGGCTGGAATCGAACCCAGACCTACCGAGTGCAACTCTAGCGCGCTAACCAATGGGCTACCGCGCCCCAAATGTTTTATGTGTCTCAACCCAAGACTATGTTGTTTAAATGTGCAACATGAATTTGTGTAGTTATTGTACCCAAAATTGAAGTAAAAATTGGGCATTTTATACAGTCTGCATAGCTCAAAATCAATAAAATATTGTATGTTCCATTAAATTTCATTTATAAATTTTTCAAATAAGGGCTATGTCTATCTTGTTCTGAACTTTTAAAAATGGAGCTCAAATCTGGCACAGCTCGAAACTGTCAAAGAGAAATCCAACCTGATTCAGATCAGATCAGACCACACTTGTATAGACCTCTTGTGTGCATATCTGTAACTAATGTATCCTGGGTAATATAAATAACTATATCTCAGGTAATACCAGGTATTATTGCTAAATAATAAACTATGTACTCCTGGTTTTAATATTTCCTATTCCTCTAATTTGTAGAATGCTTTAAAAGGCAAAGATTTTTATATTATTGGTGATAGTTAGAAAAACACTTTTTATCTAAGAAATTTTAGATGTCCATGTTTGATAATGATAGAATTTATATGTTAACAACAATAAATTGTTACTCTACCAATTTATATTTCTCTTTATAGATGCTTTAAGTTTAACAAGTAGAAGAGGTGCAAGCTACAAACCTCACACAAAAAAAAAATGTTTTGTTATATTATATTATGCTCCCATTGCAGATAGCAGCATCCATTATTGGTTTAGCATCTATCATATGCTCGACAGTATGGAATTTCCGACATCTGCATGGCTATTCCATACTGATGAATGACAAACTAGTCCGTGGATGTTGTTATCTGCAATGTGAGTCTAATCTTAACTTTGGGAATGTCCTTTATAAGCGGCTTCTGTTGCTATGGTATGATATTGTTTCATCATCAATAACATTTAAAGAACACTAACATTTAGAAAACTTTTAACAACATACAACAATTCAACAACATTAAACAACCATCTTAAAAAACTGCGGTGCTCACAACTAATTATCACTGTTTTAAAAGTAAATAAACAAAAAACAACACCCAATACATGGCAAACACCCATACACAGCAAAGCGACTATGCCCTAAATAAGCATTTTTGACATGTGTGTGATTTGCTGCAGAGCTGCTTTGGCTTCTATGTGGCGTCTGTAATAAGTGCAAGTTTAAGCCACTTATGCAATCACAATACACCCGCACAGTAGGCATGATATGCCCTACACAAGAATCAGAATTTCATGTTAATCAGAACAACTGAGGCTGAGATAAATCAATGCACAGAATGGTGGAAGGGGTAACAAGAGTATGGTGAAAATAATAAGTGTGCAGAAATTTCCCATACTTTTCCAGGTATTCACACATACTATCAGTTTCTTTCATAGATATAGTGTTCATACAGACATAGATACAACACACATTACCCAAAAAACATTTGATTTTAATTCAGGTTTGCTTCAAACAAGTAAATTTGCTGAAAATTGGAATGTCAGAATATGTTTGAAATATTGAGAAATTTTAGTGAGGAGTACACTTAACAATTAGACACTTTGTCTTTGCTTAATTTTATTTTTAACTAGCAAATATATCTGTTCTTTATACAGGTTAATTAAAAATAAAGTTTAAAAAGAGTGAAAGTTGCATTTATGTATATCCTGAAAAAGAAGGCTATTTTTGCCTTGGAAACCAGTTAATACTTTTAATTTTTTATTATATGCTGCTTTTAATGAAGTTATTTGAATTTCAGACTAGACACCGTTAAAAGTTTATTAGATTTATATTTCTTTCAGTGTTTGATTAATGTCATTTGTCAAAAGTCTAGGATTTATAATTATGATTAAGAAAGTAACTTCTTTGATATTATGCAGTTCATTCATTATGTCCCACTTCTGGTTCTTGCCTCTTGAGTTTTTACCCCTTTTCTTCTCTTGCCATTGGCAACACCCTTTACCTGCTTCTGACATGTTTGCTGTTTGGTCACTGATGAAAGTGACCAAATTTTCTCGGATGATTGAACATTGTGTTTTTTGTGTATCCTGATAAAGAAGGCTGTTTTTGTCTTCGAAACCGGTTGATATTTTAAACATTTTATTATATGCTGTTTCTAATGAAGTTATTTGAAATTTATGCTTTAACAGCAGTTCGAGCTGTACTTTTTGCTAGTATACTATATAACACCAATCATAAAAATTAAATATAAAGAAGATTTCAATAGTATTCAACATTTGTGCTTTAGCAGCAGTTCGAGCCGTACTTTTATCTAGTATACTATATAGCACTAATCACAAAATCTAAACATAAAGAAGATTTCAATTGCATTCAACATTTTTACTTAAATAGAAACTAACGAATCAACAATAAGACATGTACAATACACATACCTAAAAATAACTCTTCTACTAAATCCAACACAAATGAAACATTAAAGTATGGTAATATTAAGCACAGGTAAATTGTAAAGAATCTGTTGCAATTAAGTAGTTTTTTCAACTAAACATGTACATAAAAATCTGGTGCAAACAAAATGCTACGGTACAATATATTACCAGCAATAAGAAATCTGCAAAATTACATCACATAAACAATCAAAATTATGATGTGTTCTGGGATAAAGTAAACATATAAACTAAGTGAGCAAAAACTTCTGACCAAGTAGAATAGTTATAGACAAGTAACGTAAATGTAATGTTTCTCTGGTATGTTAATGCATGTAAAATATAATTAAATATCTGATGTGGGCAGCACACGACTTTCCCTGCAGACTTATATCCATGTTCTCTTTATTTTAATTAAATATAATTCACTTTTATTTTAATTTTTGTCCTCATTTGGTAACTGGACTTATTTTCAAAGGTGGCATAGAGAAAATACGAAAAAGCTAAAATATCTCGAGAACGGCTAGGCCTAGTGTAATGGGGTTGATCTTATTCTTTTCTTCGTTAAAAATTACGTATAAAACAAGCATTTAATGGATATATTTGAGCATACGTAGTTTATTATTTTAGATTTTGACGATTTTTGCAGGTCATTTTGCAAAAAGAAGGCAGGTTAGCTTTTTCCCAATCGTACCAAAATCTAATCAGCACCAGGGTGACCCACAAGCGAGTTATCTACCGAATTTTGTGAAATTCGGTCCATTAGTTTTTCAGCTAGAGTGGATACAGGCTTTTGCAGGCCATTTCGCGAATAAAAGCGGGTTCTTTTATCCCGAATCGTACCCAAAACTAATCAGCACCAGATTCGTCCACAAGTGACTTACATACTAAATTTTATGAAATTCGGTCAATTAGTTTTTTAGTTAGAGTGGATACAAAATTTGCACAGACGTCACACTAAAAATAGTTTTTTCGTATTCTAGAGGTCTCAAAACGTGTAGATCCGTTGAAAACCCGAGTTGCGATTTTCGGCATGTTTCCAATACTTTCCCTATACACTACCATGTATTGCAAGGAAAGTAAAAATCTGATGTGGGCAGCACATGATTTTCCCTGCAGACTCAAATTAATTTTTTCTTTATTTCTTTAAGAACTCATTAAATTAAGTTTAATTGCACAAAATGACCCTAAATTTGTATTTTCAATTCAATTTCTGCTTTTATTTGGTAATTGGACATTTCCCCAAAAGCGGCATAAAAAAATGTGAAAAATCTTAAATATCTCGAGAATGGTTAGTGCTAGAGTAATAGAGTTGGTCTTATACTTTTCTTCGTCAAAAATTAAGTATAAAACAAGCATTTAATCGATACATTTGAACATACGAGGTCTTTTTTTAGATATTGGCGATTTTTGTCGGCCATTTCGTAAAAAAGGCAGGTTGTTCTTTTCCGAATCGTACCAAAATCTAATCAGCACCAGAGAATCCCACATGTGATTTATCTACCAAATTTTGTGAAATTTGTTCAATTTGTATTTCAGTTAGAGTGAATACATGAGATTTTTGCACATCATTTCGCAATAAAAGGCGGGTTCGTTTTTTGCGAATTGTACCAAAAACTAATCAGCACCAGTGTCACACCCAAGGGTCTTACCTACCAAATTTTATGAAATTCGGTCCATTAGTTTTTGAGTTACAGTGGATACATACATTGCACAGACAGATAGACACACAGACATCATGCTAAAAATAGTTTTTTTTGTATTCTAGAGGTCTCGAAACGTGTAGATCCGTCGAAAACTCGAGTTGCGATTTTCGACATGATTCCAATACTTTCCCTATACATTACCATGTATTGCAGGGAAAGTAAAAATCTGATGTGGGTAGCACATGACTTTCCCTGCAGACTCAAATTTATATTTTCTTTATTTCTTTAATAATTCATTAAATTGAGTTTAATTGCACAAAAATAACACTAAATTTGCATTTTTAATTCAATTTCTGTTTTTATTTGCTAATTGGACATTTTCCCAAAAGTGGCATAACTAAATGCAAGAAATATCAAGTATCTCGAGAACAGTTAGTCCTAAAGTAATAGAGTTGTTCTTATTCTTTTCTTCATCAAAAATTACGTATAAAATAAGCATTTAATTGATATATTTGAACATACATAGCTTTCTTTTTAGATTTTGGCGATTTTTGAGGGCCATTTTGTAAAAAAAGGCAGGTTGTTCTTTTCCGAATAATACCAAAATCTAATCAGCACCAGAGCATCCCACAAATAACTTATCTACAAATTTTGTGAAATTTAGTCAATTAGTATTTTAGCTAGAGTGGATACATGACATTTTTGGGGCCATTTCGTAAAAAAAAAGGCAGGTTGTTCTTTTCCGATTAATACCAAATTCTACTCCGCACCAGAGTATTGTACAAGTAACTTAGCTACCAAATTTAGTGAAATTTGGTCAATTAGTGTGTTAGCTAGAGTGGATACATAAAATTTTTACGGGCCATTTCACAAAAAAAGGTGGGTTTTGTTTTTACTAATCGTATCAATTTTATACGCAATTCTTGACGATGAAAAGAATAAGACCAACCCCATTACTCTAACACAAGCCGTTATCGAGATATTTTATGTTTTTGCATTTTTGACAGGCCACCTTTAAAAATAAGTCCAGTTACCAAATAAAAACGAAAATTGAATTAAAACTATAAATTTAGTGTAATTTCAATTAATTATGTGTGTTATTTTGTGCGATTAAATTCAGTTTAATGATGATATAAAGAGAAAATGAATGTCTGCAGGAAAAGTGTTGCTCACATCAGATTTTATCATTTGCAATTTGCAAAGCAGTTATCGTTTGTGGGTACAGGATCTTTTCCTTTCTTTTGTGCATTCTGAATCAAAAATACAATAGTTTTGTTTGCTTGATGTCAGGTGTTCTAAAAGCAATGTGAAATGCATTAGTTTGATCATTTTGAGTTTTAGTTTCTAGCAGTGGCGTGTGGTGGTATGAAGCAAAGGAAGCAGTGCTTCAGTAAAGTATTAAAAATTCGATAATTTAAAGCTTAATTTTTAACAATTTTACATAATTTTTCACTGGAATTGCAATCTCTGATGCATAAATTACGATTCATTTATTGAAAATTTCGCTTTCATACACAACATCTACCGCTTTCTTAAAGTTACGTTTGCCTTAAACTTCCCAAGGGAAGCAATTGGATTCTCACTTGGGTAACAGGCAATGTATTATATTGCAGACAATGTGAGATGAATTGGAGCTATTATTTATTTACCTCCTGACCCCCCCCCCCCCAAGTGAAGTAAGCTTCGTCTCACAATGATTGAATGGTTTGTTCTGTGTTTATCTAGGATGGAAATACTTTTTAAGGGTTCTTTCCACATTTATCAGTGATCAATCCACTATGCGCAGCACTTGCTATTCAATTATTTTGCAATTTTAATTTGATGCGATGGTTAACCCTTTCGGGACGGCGGCATTCCGAAACTACCGTGGCCCAAAGGACGAAGCGCTTCGTTTCCGAAATGTGCCCAAAAGACGGCTATTTTTTTGCGCTAAGCCTAACTCTTGAAAAAAATTCACTAAAAATCACCCATTCAACACAGCATTCTACTTTTTTCAGGAAGAAAGGAAATACTTATTTTCTATTTGATGTATATTTTTTATACAAATTTTCTTTTATCAAAATATTAAAAATTTTAGTGTATATATGTTTTAGGTACAGATGGATAATTCTTTGGCATGTCCTTCCGATTTTTTAAAACTGTACCACATACATGCGTATTCTTAGACAACAAATACTTTGCAAATACAGGAGAGGTAAAAAATTTATCCAAATACAAAGTATATCCTTTTCCTAAAAGTTCAATTAGAAATGTTTTCACAACGCGTTCTCCATACCCACCATCAGAGCTTGATAATCCCGTGTCCTTTCCAGTATACACAAGGAAATTCCATTTATAGCCTCATTCCGATTCTGACGATTTATATATTTTTATTCCATATCTGGACCTTTTCGATGGGATATATTAACGAAATCCTAGCCTTCCTTTCCATGAGAACATAAATAACCTAATCATTTCATTGCCGCACATTCCTTTACCCCCCCCCCCTAAAAAAAAAAAATACTCTCTTATATTCCTCTAATTCAACAACGAAATCAATAAAAGACAAAATCAGAACGAGACCCGGAACTCAATTATAAAATTGTTTATGCTGCGAGAAGTGAGCTGTCTGCTTACGCTACAGAACCATGTTTCATCCCTCCAAATGGAGAAATAATTCATTGGATTCTCTTTGTGCCAAGGTCAAACATCTACAAAATACATTTAAGTTGCTTCCACGGGCATTTAACGCCATCTAGGAGACAAATACATTCAAATTAAAACGTTCCACATAGAAACACCAATACGTGCCAGTCGTCCTTTAGGGTAAAATTTCCTCCGGCCCGAGGGCGTGCCATTCGTCCTTGAATGCAAGTTCGCAGCTGGCGCGTGGGCGTACCGATCGTCGTGAAAGGGTTAAATTTTAATTTTTTTCCATAGAATTGAATTATTTTATGCTATGTATATATAATAATAACATAATTCTTAGTGTTTTAGATTTAGATATATATTGTGCAGTTGTTTTTAAATATTTAGTAACTAATTCTTTCGAAAAGATCAAATTGCATAATTGTGATTTGGTTAAAAAAATGTTTCCACATGAACATTTCCAGATAAAATGGAAATAGTGAAGCATGGCAGACCGATACCTGAACTTCCAAACCTGGTGCAAAACAACATGTGTTTCTTCTATATGTCATGCAGTAATGACAAGCTGCATGATTTAATGTTGCGATGGATAGTGAAATGTATTGCTAACAAAGGGGGAGCAATTCCACACTAGTACGGCCATATAAGCCATTTTTTGCATAATAAATGTTTCCTTTTGATCTGGAAATTTTATCATGTCTTATTTACTACCTAATCAGTCTTGTCCATATGTTTCAGTGCAAATCACATATCCCCTTCTTGGTGCTGAAGTTTCAATTTCACCGACTGTATCTGGAACCTATCAGGTTCAACTTACTATTTTAGCAATTTTTCTAAAATTAATTTTGTTGTAAATCTGAACACTTGAATCTAAAACAAAAGTTGTGCAGACCACAGGAAATAATATGAATACAAAATGTTATATTTTATTAATATTGTTATATTTCATTAGGATTGCTTGTTTTATTGTGGTTAACTATTGACTGTTGTTTAATATTCTAAATGACATTGCTATTCAAAACATTTCATCAAAATATTTAATGTAATTCTTTTCAAAAGAAGTATAAGAATCTCTGTTCTCGCTATAAAATATTATCTCCACAGGTAGGTCCCGTTTATAAACAAATTAAAAAAATATCAAATTAGATCAATATATGTCAAAATTAAAGAGCTAAAATGGTATTAGACAATATATAATGGTATTAGACAATATATATTTTTATTCTATTTCAACAGTTGACTACACTCAATATAGGAGTTTAATACACAGATGACTTAAGAATTTGAAAATATCAATAATCTTAAACATCAACAAAACCTTAAATATCAATAACTTTTCAATCTGAATGATATAATCCAGCTAAAAATGTAATTCCAATTAAATTTACTCTTTTAGATTTCTTAATTATTCAAATCGGAAAATATTTAATAAAAATCATCTGCTGCATAAAGGTCATTGGGTTTTATTCCATTGCTTAGCAACATATCATTTATTTTCTGCTGTATAAACTCATTGGGTTTAATTCTATTGCTTAGCAACATATTTTTTTTCTTCAAATAAGCTTGCAGCAAAAATATCATTTGCATAATGCTGTCTATGGGAGGTTCATTTTTCATAAATATATCGACAACCCCTGGTCCTAGAAACTTGAAACATGGACTACATTTTAAGTAGGACTATTTCATGGCTACCGACAAAATTGAATGAAATTCAGTGCAGCCATTCTCCTGTGATGAGACAAACACACACACACATACAGATTTTCAATTTTATTTATATAGATTAGAATCACACGTTTTAGTGTTGTTTACTATTGACAGTTGTTAATTTGAAAAGAAATCAAATTTTCTTTTATTAAGAAATATTTTATTTAGTAGATTCACAGGTATTATAATTTTTTTCTGAGGAAAGAATCCACTCTATGAAGTGCCCTAATTTAAAATAAAGGCCAGCTTTTCTTTAAAAATTCTCCACAAAGGAATTCACTGCATAAAACATTGTTATCAAACATATCCTATCAAAACCTATTTTATTGCTCACCATATGCCACTGGTTTCTAGTTATGCTAGAGCTTAGTTTTAAAGACTATACTTTTTAAATGGAGTTAACGAAGGTATCCTGTTTGCATGTGCTTCGGACTTATATTTAGAGCATATATACTCTTATTTAGTGCATCCTGTGCAGAGAGTTATTTATCTTTTGTTTTAAGTGGGTGTATCATAAAAGCATTCATTGCCTGATTTTCGAGAATTCACTGTATGTTCTGGTGTAATTTTAATCAAAGGATTGCATCTTAAATATACAGATATGTTTTATAGTACAATATAAACATGTAACTGTCATAAAATTATAATAGCAAACATCATGATCTTAAAATTTAAGACAGTAAATATTATGACCAGCTGTTTTTATGTCATTCTACTGAATTTTTTTGCATTATTCTGAATTAATGACCTTTTTTATGACCAGTACACACCTAGTATATGTATTTACATTAGCAAACATCAAAAATTGATACAATATGGACATACCTTAATCACTATACAAGATGCTTTTAAATTCTGGCTTTGGATCCTTTTCTAAATACTTCTGAACAAAATTACAGCTAACTTTAACTTTAAGGTTTTGGTCTAGAGCATACTCAAAAGCTGCCTGGGAAGAAAAAGATACAAATATATTAAAAAGTAAACATTTAAATATCAATTTCTTAAAGTTTTTTTAATATTGCATATACTAGTGTATAAGGTGATCCTCTATTCTAAGAGGAGAAATTCATTAACAATCCAACTTTGCAAATGATGAGCAAATACTGTGGGCAGAGTTCCCAGTCATTTCTCAACCCAAAATGTGTTAAAGGGAAGGAGAGAGACTTTATCCTGAGCAAGGCAAATGTAGATCTTAGGGGACCCACACTTCAGGCTAGATGAGCCCCTTAAACTCAAACATTAAAATATATGGAAATAAAATTGGCAGTGGCTCCAGTCTGTTGAAACTAAAATGGTTTTTTCTGTATGACTAACATCTTTCTTTGTGGATGGTTCATCTTATTTTGTCATATTCAAAACAGCTCATAATATAAAAATATTGAAGTTATAACCACTATATTTTGAAAACTAAGAAACTGGTCTGAAATCCAATTATATATCTTTGCATGGTTTTCAAAGGGCTACAAATTATTCATAAACTGTTCATAGCATTAGCACTTTTAGTTTTCAACCAGATTTCAGCCGGACTTCACGTCAAAATATCAAAGTATTTTAGTAGCTTGCTTGCTAGAATATAAACTAAACCTACATAATATCTCCGATATGAAATTTAATATTCAGAAGAATCTATAAACTTGTCAGGACATTAATATGCCCTTGAAATCTCTTCAAACCTCATTAATTTATTAAACATATTTAGAATCTTAAAGTCCACTTCACTTCGTAATTTTTTTAAAACAAAACATCTTATGTTCATGCAACTATATTTCCCCAAGGAGGAAGCACATTGAGTTGCAACACTCTTGACTTTTAAATGTTACAGCTTTCCTTTCACTGAAAGAGTTTAACGGGTCAAAATATTTAAATATCAAAATTATAGCCACTACAGTTCGTAATCTAAGAACTCGATCCAAAATCAAATTATATATCCTTGTAGTACTTTCAATGGTTATAAATTACTTCTTATAGTTTACAGCTAGCATTTTCAGTTTTCGAGATATAAGCATAAAAAACTTGAATATGGAAATTTTCCAATCTTTTCAACTTGATAATATGATTCCTCGAAAACTATAAGAGTTTTGTAAAAATAAATTACAGATCTAAAATCTGGATTTCCTACTAAACATTTTTGTCACCTACTATTTATATGTATGTTTTATAGTTTAGAAGATATTTTGAGTGAAAGTAAATAAAGTGAAAAAAAATCTCGCCTAAACAAAAATGTTTCAGCTTTTGTCACCTACTATTTATATGTATGTTTTATAGTTTAGAAGATATTTTGCATGAAAGTAAATAAAGTGAAGAAAAATCTGGTCTAAACAAGAACGTTTCAGCTTTATCAGGAGGAAAAAAATCAAATTAATACAATATTGAAATTATTTTTATATATTCATAATCTGTGCCACATTTATGATAAAATAAGTAAAAATTGTTTATATTTTTATTTATTAGGTTCAGATAGGCATTCACAGTGTTTACATTTTTCATAACACTCCAATTTTATCTAGAGACACCTCAATTGTAGATGCTATTCACATCAACAGCAAGTTTACTGAATGTAATTGGGATTGATATGCATACATAACAGGACAATAGCTACAGAAATTCTTTTTTTCTACACTTGACATCTGAAAAACTTTAAATGAATTTCTGAAACTGTACAATCTTTATAACATTGCTTTCTACATCAAATAGGAAAAGGGCACTTAAGTCTCTCATGGGTTATTGTGACAATAAAACGAAAATTGTTCTTTTTATTCTTACTTTTTGTTTGGAAACCCTTCACCATCCTTATCTCAACATGACATTTATAGCATTGTCTTTTCAAACAATTTTGCAGAAGCATGCATTCACAAGTTAGAACATGCACTGGATTAATATTTAAATCTGGTGACTTATTTGCTTTTGATGGTGAGGAATTTTTATGTTTTTTTATTTTAATAAAATGAAAAAAGTAAATCAAAGTAATCTTTTAAGTAGTATATTGTTGCATAAAGGAGGCCCTTTTGGCTGGGATGGCCAGTGGCAATTGTCCAATTTTCCCCTATGCTGATAAGAACTCTGTTTCGAATAAAAAATCTGTGGTTAAAGTTACTATGACTGAAAGTCAGCACATCCTATTCAAAGAAATTATACTTGACTAGCATTTTTACGTTGCTGAAGTGTTTGTACCCATTATTTTTCATCAAGGGCCTACAGCTTAATTTGAAAAAGTTGAAACATAGCAAATTTTGCTTAACAATTGGAGTTTTATATCAAACAAATAAGTACAACACCAATGAGGGTGTCATATTTGTACATACTGTGTCTGAGCGTCTAAAACTATGTGTCCATCACATATGAATGCAAAATACAAATAGAATGGAGATATGATTGACTCTTATTGGTACATGTGGTTAGTTACTGTATGAGCTGTATACGCTTTATGGAAAGTTAAAAAATTAATTACAATTTTTTAAATTTATATAGCATTGTATTTTACAATACATAGAATACGTAAAAGAAAGCAGTGTATGTAATGGGACAAATAAAAATTACTAGTAAAACATTGATAGAAATATTAGAAAAAAATTTAATACTGTTTGAGCTCCCAATGATAAAGTTGAATTGAACATCCAAATGTTGGGAGTTACATATTAATGGCATTTTGTACTTGCAAAAAAAAAGAGTATGAAAATTAATACCATGAAACTTATAGTACTCAGCAATTTGAAGCTGTCAATCAGAAATACATTCCATACTCTCCTCCTCCCACCACAAAAATACAGTCTAAATTAGGATTCTGTACTTTAGTAGCCACTGGCTAGTAGACTTAATTTTTTTTACTAGCCAATCTTCAATCATTACTATCCATTTTTGGCAAAACAAATGACTAACACTTTGATTATTCAAGATTACTATATAAATTGTTAAAAGAAAATTATAAATTACTTAATATAGAAGAGGAAAAAATAAGATTTGGATAATATAGAGGGAACAGTACTTAAGTTTTTAGAATGTGGCAATACCAAAAATACCAACAAAATTTTTAACTTTCCATAAATTTATTTTACAATCTATGGAAATCCTAAAATATATTCTCTTTCACCTAATATTTATCTTAAATATTTTCGACCAATCTTTAATATTACATATGAGTATTCAATCTCCCTCCGTAGAGTACAGGGAATATGCTTTGAATTGTGGCTTCTCAAAAATTTGTGTATGTTACCATTTTTTTTTTTAAATGCGCATGTTTTTAAAAAAAATTCAAGGACTATTTTTACTTTTTAACAAATTCAAAGAATTTGAAACACTTGAAAATTAACTTTTTTTTCCAAGCACATTTCAAGAATTTTTTTTACAAACTTATAAACAATGCTTATAGATGAAAATTACAAATATTACTACAGTCTTTTCTTTGCAGGCATAGATGTTGAAAACAGGTATGTTTGCGTTTTTGCTTTAATATTTAATTAAAAGTACATGTATTATATTTGGATAAATATTAAAAATTTCTATTATGAATTTTTGATTTAAAAAATGCACATACATTCCTCTTTTCAGCATATATACAAATAGAAAACAAACAAACAAAAGTTTTAACACTTTTACCAAATAATTTTCCTTAACACAAAGTAAAAATGTTGTTGTTGACAAATGCAGGTCGTATAAATATTTAATTAAAATGGTCGCATAAATATTAATAAATTAATGTAATTTTAATATTTAATTAAAATGTACATGTATTATATTTGAATAAATATTAAAAATTTCTATTATAAATTTTTGATTTAAAAAATGCACATACATTCCTCTTTTCAGCATCTATACAAATAAAAAACAAACAAAAGTTTTAACACTTTTATCCATAGGTTAACACAATACATGCACAGAAACATTTCTTTTTAATCGTGACAAATTGGTAAAAACAAAATTAAAATTAACAGTTATGCAAATAATTAAACTAATAAGAGGAAGTAATATCACAGATAAATGAAAAATTTCTTACATACTCAACCTCTATTATAGCGGTTGAACCCTTTTCACTCACTGCACAAAATGTTGAAGCACCTTTGCAAGGTGATCCACTGTATATGTGTTTAGCAATGACAAGATCTATTGTGCGATCCTGGGTTTAGAAACCAATATTTTATACAATCATAGATCTATGAAACATATTTTTTTCAAACACAAGAAGCAAGAATAAAATTGTAGACCTCCAAATAATTTTCCTTATACACAAAGTAAAAATGTTGTTGTTGACAAATGCCGGTCGTTTGATCACTAAGCCATTCGACACCGAGCTCTCCAGTACACAAAGTAAAAATAAAAATGCAAATTTGAAGAAGGTTATCTGAATGCAAAAGTTATAAATTAATCAAAATCTTAAAATGATACATTTTTAATTGCAACATATAGATTTAATACAATAAATACACTTTTCCATGATTTAGAACATGTAGAAAGAATTATGAGTTATATTGTGGGAAGATTTTTCCAAATGAAAGTAGAAAAAAATCAGACATGAATGCTAGAATTTTTGGATGCTGCTGCAAGCACAGTTCTGGGAAGTGATGAATAGAAGGCAATATTCGTCTGTTAAATAAGATAATAATTGAAGGCATATTCTAAAAATTGAAGTGTGAATGGTAAAATAAATATTTGTTTTATGCCACAATATTGTTTGATGACTATTTGGACTTAGACTATCTGCCATAATAGAATTTTATAGTCAAGCCATAACTTATCTAATATCACAAAACATGGAATATCCCTAATCTACTGAAAATTCTTAACATTACAAAACAAATAAAATAACAAATGACTTATTTTTAATGAAAAAAGAAGGAATAAAATCATGGATTTTGTGAAGGATTCTCTAGAAGCAAAAAGTGGTTATAAAACTATGCATTTTGTGGAAGATTTATGCAAAAACAGAAGGGAATAATCATAAATAAAACAAAAAAACTGGAAATCTATGGATCTATGGAATATTCTTACTCTTTACAGTATTTAAATGACACTAAAAATGAGAAAATACAAAGAAATTACCTCTGCAAGAACTTTTCCAAGCCCCTTTCCTTGCAAACTTTTGGGAACTATAGTGTGTTCCAACAATATAATAGAAGGAGTTACTTCTTGGTACTGTAACACTGCTTTTTCTAGACAAAAAACAAATAAAAAAAAATTCTAAGCAGTTGCAAATGCAAAATAACAGTAATTCAGATTACAATCTTTCACATAGTCCTTTTAATGTAGAATTTATTTAATTTAAACTCTAAAGGGAATAAAAAATTATTCAAGTTTGTGTAAATAAGTTATGTACCATGTTATTTTGGTAACAATGTCATATTTTAATGTATTAATACATTAATGATTATAATTAATCACATTTAAGGAGTAAGACATAAAATAGCTAAAGAAAATAGAGATATTATATATAATTAGTCATTATCTGCAAAAAAAGTACTGCCAAATATATCCCAAGTTTCTCGTGATTTAAAATATGTGAAAATTCTAAAGCATTTCATATTGCTTTAAAAAAATTCTATTAAAATATTTAAAAAGTTTAAGAATTTCAATCATTGCTATACAATACTATTTGTACAGGTAAATTTTAAAAATAAAACATCAAAGTCTTGCTTGTATACCAATTTACAGAAACAGGAATATATGCCAAAATGAAGATGCTGATATCATAGCGATTATTCCATACTATTTTTCATCCTGCAGTAACATACTATTTTTCATCCTGCAGTAACAACAAATTGGACACATTTAGAAATATATATGAATTTAAAAACATTTTGTTGAAATAAAACAGATGGCCTAAAAAATTGAAATATCAATAATTATTGTGATCTTATTTATATTCCATGGCTATAATTGACATAGCACCATCCAAAATATAACTGTATAAAACTGTTTATTTATAAAATTAATTTTTCTATCATATTTTTTTTTTATTATTTAAATTGAATACTCTGAAAACTGTCTGCCATATACACATACAGGGTTTGTGAATTTTAAGAATCAGCTAGTGAAAAACTGCGAGTCAGTCGATAAAAAATACAAGTCAGTTAAAAATGTTTGAGATCAGGATGGCTAATCTGAACTTGGCGACCAATAATCTATCTTTAATTGCTATGCCATAAATACAAATTCTGCTGAGATTTTATAGTAAAAATATATATCCATTGTTATTAATTCTCTTTTGAAATTAGTTTTAATTAATACAAATAGTTAATTTGTTTACCCCGTCTAATTATCACTTTGCTGACTTGCATTCCATCGAATTATTTATCTAGTAGTCAATAGGATTCTTTTGTTTACTTTTGGGTATTATACTATGTCTTTTCAAGTTCTACTTCGAATCTTTATATATATATATATATATATACACTGGCAGAAAATAAAATCAAAACACCAAGAAGAAATTAGTAGTTTAGTGGAATGAAATTTAGGCAAAGCAATTGTGTAGGTAACATACTACTTTTATTAAAGTTTCAAGGTCACAGGTTAAAGTATGCTCGAGAAGAGCCATTTCAAATGTGAAATGGTGGTACATTAATAACCGCTGTAGTCACCACGATTTTGAATGCAAGCATGCAAACGTGCATGCATTGTGTCGTACAGGTGCCGTATGTCATTTTGTGGAATGGAGTTCCATGCCTGTTGCACTTGGTCAGCCAAATCAGCAACGGTTAATGCTGGCTGTGGATGAAGCCTCCAATAATGTCCCCTACGTGCTCGATGGGAGAAAGATCTGGTGATTTTGCAGGCCCAGGCAACATGTTGACATTCTGTAGAGCATGTTGGGTGACAGCAGCGGTATGAAGACGAGCGTTATACTGTTGGAAAACACCCTCTTGAATAATGCTCATGAATGGCAGCACAACCAGTTCAATTACCAGTCTCATGTACAAATTTGCTGCCAATGTGTTTGGGATAATGACGAGAGTGCTCCTGCTGTCATAGGAAATGACTCCCCAGAGCATAACTCCTGGAGTAGGTTCAGAGTGTCTACCAGGCAGACAGCTTGGTTCCAAGCGCTCACCTGGCCTCCTTTTTACCAACATACTACCATCACTGGCACCAAGACAGAAATGGCTCTCATCTGAGAATACAACAGATCTCCACTCTGCCCTCCAATGAGCTCTAGATTGATACCACTGACATCGCAGATGGCAGTGATTCGGAGTTAGTGGTGTGAACGCTACAGGCCGTCTGGTTCGGAGCTGACCCTCAAGTAATCGATTTCTTACAGTTCGTTGTGTCACTCTGGGGCTAACAGAAGCTCTAATTGCTGCTGCAGATGCAGTACGACCCGCCACAGCCATGCAGCGAATACGGCGGTCTTCCCTCTCAGTAGTGGCCAGTGTGCGGCCGGACCCCGGTCTTCTTGAAACAGTGCCTTCCCGTGACCACTGCTGCCAACAATCATGCACAGTGGCTACATCCCTCCCAAGTCTTTCTGAAATATCGCAGAAAGAAAATCAACCTTCTGGTAGCTCTATTAAATGGCCTTGTTCAAACTCACTAAGCTGCTGATACTGCCTTATTCGTCTCCTTAAAGGCATTCTTGACTCGAAACCTAGCTCACAATGCCCAGTCTGGAAGATAAATAACACTCATGAAGTTTACACCGAGTATTTAAAGCACACGTGATTTGCATGATCATAGTGGCGCTACTAGCGCCACTCTTATTCGTCTAGCTTGAAATTTGAATAGGAATCATCTTTCATATGTGCAAACGAGCCTCCCAAATTTCATTTATCTAGCACAACTCCTTGGTGTTGGGATTTTATTTTCCGCCAGCATATATATATATATATATATATATATATAAATATAATATGAAAATCCAATGATAGAATAGAGAAGTTGTAACTCATAAAACCCTAACTTAAAATTTACGTAAAAATTAAAAAGAAGTATTAAATACAGAATCAACCATCATGAGGAAAATTAAATGCATATTTCTAGTCATCAAGATAAAGATAATCAACAAATATCAATGGTGTGGAATTGAAAATAGGAAAACAAAAAATAACCAAGCATTAAAGCTATACACGTGGAAAAGCACTAGACCTAAAAATTGTTCATTTCAAAAAAATTCTTTTTCAAGTCCAAATATTTAATCAAACTGAACATAAAATATGCTTGTTTCTGAAGCAAGAGATAGATTTTATCTATAAACTTTTACTATTTGGACGACAAGCATAAAGATTGAAAATTATATAGGAAACAAAAATACCTGAATAATAAAATCTATCCATTGCTTCAGAAACAAGCATATTTTGTGTTAATTTTGATTAAATATTTGGACTTGAAAATAATTTTTTCGAAATGAACAATTTTTAGGCCTAGTGCTTTTTCATGTGTATAGCTCTAATGATTGGTTATTTTTTGTTTTCCTAATTTCGATTCCACACCATTGATATTTGTTGATTATCTTTAGCTTGCTGACTAGAAATATGCATTTAATTTTCCTCATGATGGTTGATTCTCTATTTATAATACTTCTTTTTAATTTGTAGGCAAATTTTAAGTTAGGGTTTTATGGGTTACAACTTCTTTCTATTCTATCATTGGATTTTCATATCATATTTTTATTATTGAAATCATTTTATTTATAAGCTGCATTTGCACGATAAATTAAATGTATTTTGCATCGTCATTTTTTATTACTTTAATAACTTTAGTATTTCTAACTATTCACATTTGCAAAGTATCCTTAATTCTTTTAGTATGCTTCGGTATTTATGAAACTTTTAATTTATATATATATAAAGCAAAAAGATCAAAACAAGGTAAAGGAAAAACTAGAAATATACATATGAAGACTTTAAAACTGTTATTAAAACCCTGCATCACAACTTCAAAACTACTTATAATTAGAAAAATATCAAATCATTTGCATTTGCTGTTAAAAAAAGAAAAATTAAACATCTTTATGCCACTTTCTTAAAAATAAACCTGTCCAATGAACACTTTAAACATATTTTTTATGATCTGATTATCACTCGTGCTAAACACTGAATTATTTAATACACATCATCATTTAATGCCAATCAATGATTTAAAAGTTGTATAAACATTCAAATATAACAAACCATTAGGTAGGTTAATATTTAATTATAATGAAGTTTCACAAGCATCTTCATTTGACAGTGAAACAGATACTATTATTAATAATTGTGAGTGTAGGGACGTTAAATTTGAAAATTATATTAACCAAACGCTAGGACATATAGTCACTGGAGATTTAAATATAGTTCAAGATCAATCCTTAAAAGTAGCTATGACATACGGTACAAAATTCAGGCTACCAGTTTGTAGTAACCCCTCCTATGTATTAAAATCTATTAACTTAGACAAATATATTTATAAAATTGCTTGTAAATATTCACTGCTATTGAAAGCTTTTAACATGTGGAAATATCATATCTTAAAATTCATAAAAAATACTATTAATAGCATAAAAATTTCCAAAACATTATATAATTTTGATAAATTAAAAACATCTATTAAAAATTTCCAAAATATTATATAATTTTGATAAATTAAAAACATCTATTAAAAATTTTAAAAGATCTTTCATTGTTACTTATGTAGATTAAGCCTCTAATAATTATGCAATTATTTGTAAACAATTTTATATTCAATTTTTAGACTATTTAAAGAATAATGGGATCTTCAAAATAGACTCACATTCACTTAATAGTATCAAACTAAAAATTAACATTTATAGTGATTTACAATGCACTCCAAATTTGACAAATTTCCGTATATAGTATTAATACCTAAATTTCATAAAAATCCCATCAAATTTATAACTGTCACAAGTGGACACAATACTTACTCTACTTCAGCTAGTAAAGTATTACTCAATTGCTTGAAAGAACTAAATGACAGCTTTCGATATCTTCAATCTAATTATATTATTCTAGATCTAAATAATAGTCAAGAATTAATTGATAAATTGAATTTAATTGAAAAAATTGTTGGCTTCTAAACCTTTGATTTTAAAGATATCTTTAATAATATTAATATTTAAGATCTTTATAATATCATTTTATCTCTGTGTAATGCATATGTTGTCAAACATGCCGACCATATTAAAATCAATAACTTTCCTAAAGTTCTTCACTTTATATTATTTAATAACTATATTTTTCAGGGAAATCAATTATATTTACAAGTCTCAGGTGTCTCCCAAGGTGGTTGTAGTAGTAGTATTTTAGCTAATTTATATCTTTATCAGTATGAATGTACATTTACATCAACTGATATTAATACAGATCTAAATAATATCAATATCGATTTCTATCACGATAATCTGGAACCATTGACTAACGAACCTTCTATTAGTGCTAAGGCTAACTTCCAGGATTTAAATCAATGTATTGAATCTACTAATAATATTATTTATAATTTATGTGATATAAAAGTTATTCTAATTTTAATATCAATAAATTATTACCTTCTAACTCTTGTAATTTGGTTCAAATTCTTCATAACATTATTAAAAATCAATTGTATCAAGTTCATAGATTATCCGATAAAAAGTTTCATCAATTACATATAAAAAACCTTATTCAAACTAGTAACTTTTACTTTTATCCATTTTATTTGGTCAATAGTATAGTAAATAAGTTTAAGGTAACTCAATGATGTTAAAGCATTTTATTATGGCTAATTCACTACAGAATTATAATCATGCCCCATTTAACCTTTCCCCTTTCTTAATATTAATTTACTGCTACTTATGGTTATAGATTATATTATTATGCATTTCGATACACTTGCATCATCTAACAGTGCATTTTGCCAGGTGATAAATGCTAAGTGTTTGTGCTATATCTGGACTAATTTCTATAATTGAATACTACATTCGATTCATTATTTACAGTAATACTCAGCTTAACCGGCTTAATTGGGACCGAGGGTAAGCAGGTTAAGAGAAAATCCGGTTAAACGGGAGTGATTTAAAAATTGTTAAATCCATGGCATTTCTTTTATAGGTCTGTTAGATACTCTACATTATAAGGAAAATTGTGCATTATAGATGCATTTAAACAAATTAAGGTAAAAATAATTACTGTACGTACTATACTACTATTAAAAATTATATTTAACAGACTACATCAAGCAAATTAAAAATATGTACTGTACTAGTGTACATACAATTGCGTTACAATTCTTTAAAGAAATAGGTTACTTTTTTTTGTTTTAAACTTGAATACCGATTTTTGGCTGTGAAGTCCTGCCATTTCGTTATTAACATTACGTCAATTGACGTGGAGGTTGATTGTTGTTCAACATAACGAAGAGCCACTTCTTAAGCATTCATTCCATTAGTATGAGAAACTCGTGAGTCCGTTCTTCCGCAATGTCTTGAGGCACATCAATGATAGTCTCGATGATGTCTTTGTCAGATATCATTTTGACGCCCAAGTCATTATCAATTTTAGCCCATTCTTTGATATCTATTTCTGTAATATCACTAAAGCCTTGAACAGCTTCAAAAGTTTTGGCGAAGTTTAATGTGGAGAGTTATGTTGATGGCATTTTGTAAATCACCTCTGATGATTCCTTTTCGTTTGTTTCTTGTTGTATAGGAGACATTAGCTTCCGCCACGCTTTCTCTGGGGACATTTCTGACCATGCTGAGGCAACCATGTATGCCACATCTTTAATATTGATAGCCTTTATTGAGTCAATAAGGTTCGCATTAATATCATCATTTCGTAGTGCTACCAGTAGCTACCGATGATATCTTCGTTTAAGAGATTCAATTACACCTTGATCCATCGGTTGAACAACTGATGTAACGTTAGGTTGGAAGAAAACTGCTTTTATATTTCCCACCTTAAGTTCTTCTGTATTTGGTTCTTTATTCCATTATGTGATGGAGCATTATCTAGAAGCAAGATTGCATTTAAGGACAACCATTTAAATTTCAAATGATTTTCAACTGCAGGAACAAACTGTGATATGAACCATTCTTTAAAAAGGAAAGTGTTCATCCAAGCACATTTTTGAGCTCGATAATGAACTGGAAGGGAAGCCATATTAAAGTTTTTAAATGTCCTTGCTAGCCTTGACTTTCCTCTAAGCATAATTGGTAACTTATGTATGCCAGTAGAATTGCTACACAAAGATAAAGTTACATCTTTATTTTTTTTTTTTATATCCAGGAGCAGCTACTTCTGTTGCTAAAGAAGTCTTAGATGCTAAAGTTTTGGAAGGTAGCATTCTATAGCATAGACCAGTTTCGTAGGCATTGTATAACAGTTCTGCTGTTAAGCTTTCTTCAGCGATAATTTCTTCCAGTTTGGTTTGAAAGCAATTTACACCCTCTGGTTCAGCTATCCCCGTGGTTTGCGCGCTAGATTTGCACGCTACCACAAAATGCCGCCGTGTTCATGCGGAGTACGATCACGTTAAACATGTGGGTCCGTAAGTCCTTCCGAGAGGTTGGTGGTAGGGGAAGGAGGGTACGGTCCCTGTGGATGCCTCCCCCACTGGGTTCCGGTCTAAATTGGGTGGCACTTCCCGGCCGTCCATACAGTTACCTTACACCTTTCTGGTAGGTCGGACGGTCTGGGTCTCAACAACAACCCTCTGGTTCAGCAGACAATTTTTCACCAGAAATGGTGAGCTGATAGATGCCATGTCTCTTTTTTCATTTATTTAGCCAACCTTCACTAGCGACAAATTCTTGATCTGTTCAATTATTTTATGTAGAATCAATGTCTTTTCTTTTAAAATAGGACAGCTAATGGGTGTTCCTTTCTCTCGTTCTTGGTTAAACCAAAGCCTCGTCCAAATTTTTTAAATTAAGCTTCTTCAATGTTAAACGTTGTCGCAGTGAGATAAGCTCACTGGACATATTTGTGCATATTTATTGTATTTATGGAATTTATATAAATCTGATATTATTTTATGAAAGGCTGATAATGGCAAATATGAATTTTGTGACTCTGCTGAAAGAACGAGCAGACCTTAAAGTAACAATAACAAGGTCACGGTCAAGGTTAAGCGTGTCTCACGTGAAGTGAAATACACACCTGAAACATCCCTAGAACTGCCACTTAGTGTGATTGATGCCAAAATATTAATGGCACAGCTTAAGCGCAGAATAATGCCTTACAAACAGTCATAAAAAGGATGTTGCATCTTAATGGTTTTTGTAACAAAGTAGAAAGCCTAGAGCTAAAGAGAAGATGTCGATTTAGACCTATTCCACACGTAGAGCAGACGTATTTGTTCCATTATCAATATTCGATGCAGAATTTTCGCACGAAAGGCGAGAACTTCAAAGGCATGAAGCAACTCTTTTCTTTTTTCCTGGATTCCCAGAAAAAGGAGGGAAGAAGAACTTGCAAAATAGTGATGGTACGAGCTGACACGAAGGGAGAAGGTTACAGAGGTGATATGGAGCCGGTGTACTTCCATGTACTTCCGCAGTGTCATACTTGTACAAGGCTATAAGCTACATACTAAAAAAGTCTTGAAGAAAAGCTTTCATGGGGTGAGGTCGTGTGCCTCATGGCCTCACTTTACATTTCAATTCTACTGAGATTCATCCCTTCGATGACTGCATTCGAGATGAAAGGGTGTGCGGGAAATTTGCTCCGCAAAAAAGTGGAAGTTACTGAATAACTGTATAGTAATGGATGGCGTATGATACCACACTTCGGACTCCCATAATGACTTATCAATTCTTTGCTATTAGTGTTAAGGAACCTGCATATATTTATCAAAAAGAACGATTTTTAACTGATCAAATTGCTCCTGAACTGTTTTGGCAAACCTGAATCTTATTAGTGATGCAGATATGGCAGAATCTTTATAGAAGAAGGATGTCGAACCTCAAAAATGACATTCCTGATAAAGCATAGTCAAAATGCAAAATTGCAGATGAGGAAGCTGACTATATTGTGTTTTTTCTACATAATCAACGGTGATGGAGACTTACGGAATCCTGAATAACATGCCAAATAAGAAATTAATTTCCAAATCAAGAACTTTGATTTAATACTGATGAGGGCGGCTGAGCCATAACTGACAGACTATTCGACATTTAGTGCAGCTAGTGAATGAGTGCTTAAAACTTTAGAAGGAGTGCTAAAAAACTTCATCGTCAAGCAGTGTCTAAATAAGTGCATAAAACTTTATCTTCAAAGGTGTCCAAGCTAAGTGTGCCAGATAACATGGTAAAATTCTTCATATTATTCATTTATGCAAATTGATGCTCAGTTAAGTAAAAGACCTCACATAAGTGAAATTTTAATTTTATTGTTTTTGAGAATGGGAAATTGATCTTAATGCATAGGGTCCACAAAATGTTAAGAATAAGAGAACTCTCACCTTGTATTATTGGTTATGATATTTAAAATTGATACTTATATGAATTCTAAAAGATTTAAAATTGAGAATCTAAATTGAAAATGATAAGAAACAATATTGAGTGAGAGTTGACAAAATGTGAATACTATAATTGAATTGTGAAAGAATTAAGTGATTGCCTAATTGAGTAGAATATGTTAATTAAATTTATGTACAAAATTAATGTGTTATATATATATAGTCAAGATAATTAACCTTTTAATAATAATATAATTGAATATTTATGTGCTAACCTTTAATAAATTATGTATTTGGATTTAACACTATAAAATTTGTCTTTATTTGAAACGGCCTAAATGTTAGATGACTTGAGTATATCACGAAACCAGAGCAGCTTCTGGCATGCACTCTCATAGAGTGATTAAACACACAGACGGTGAGGTAAGGGATATATATTAATTTAAAATTTTATCAAAATTAGAGTTCTAGTGTTTCACTAGACTCTAGTCTTTTAAAGACTCATTGGTAAATTTAAGTAATTGATATGTACATATACCTTTTGCCTAAGATATGGGGGCTTTGCTTAGTTTAAAAGCTTCCCCCCATAAACGTGACTCACTAAACGTTACTAAATGTTTGGTTATTATTATATTTTTCTAATATATATACTATAATTCTAATATATATATATTAGGGGTGTTCCGATGTCCGATTATCGATTTTACTGATATTTTCCTGATATTAAGAACCGATAAACCAATATATATATATTTTTTTTATACTTCAATATTGAGAAAATGGGTTTTCTTTAACTACCTTTAATCCTGAAATAGAACAATGAGCAAAAAGACTATAAAATACAGAAATATCTCACTAATCTAAAAGGTACACACTGGAGGTCAGGAATAATGTTGAATTTTGTGCATCTGCATGAAAAGGCAACTCTTAAAGTCGAAGGTCATTCGGTGCTATGTTTAAATATTTATAGTCAATGGTCCCCCCCATCTGTTATTTGTTTATCTTTAGCATGGTTCTTGATACATAAACGAAATTCCTTTTTAAAATTAAGTTGGGCACAAGCAAGCTACAACAAACATTCCTCATCAGATGTATAGTATAAATATTGTATTTGGTGCTTCCAGTTAAAGACAGAGTTGCCAAATTGGGTGACATTCCACTAATTAGGTTACCTTTGAATCCTTATTGTGATGTTTTGAAACATAAAATAACTAAAATACTAAAAAAATTAAACTGAGATGCACCTTCCCGGGTCCCGCAGTACTTTCTACCAAGTTTTATGGCCGTACAATGCTTAGATTTCTCGTTACAGACACAGATACATACATCTTCCATTATTATTTAAGAAGAAGGCTGAAGGTGACTTGTGAAGGGGGCTATTTTTAATCTATGCCCAGATATGCTTAGCCACCTCTAAAAGGGGCAGAAACTGGCAGCTTGATACACAGATGATTCAGGTGGAGTGGTGTAACTGGCCACAAAATTTCCCAAATCTGAAATTAATCTATCGGAGGATTTGGATGGGGGCCATTTTATTCTCCATATCTGGTTCATATTCGATTAAATCTCGCTATTGCAATGAATATGAATAACCCTTGATATACGGAAGTTAAAATGTAGAGTTCAATACTCAACCTCGTTATCCTACTATTTTCTTTACTTATTTTCTGACTTGTATCTTTGCATTAACTGAATCAAAAGTGGAAAAGGAAAAAGAAAAACAACTCCTATAACTGCTTCAGAAAAAAATAAATAAAGCAGAAAGAGAGATGTAAAAATCATGAATAGTGTGTTTGTTCACTCATCTGTCAGAAAAATTTCAAGTATATTTTTCTTTACGAAAATTTTGTTCAATTATTCTTTATTTGATGTAAATTTGTGCTAAGAAGTTCCGACAATTTTAAATCAATAAGAAGTTTTGCTCTAAAACCAATATCTCAATATAATTATTCGGACTGGGATTCCTTGATGTCCCTCATTTGTGAAAACACTGTTGTCATATGTTGAGTCATAGTCAACAATTTCATTTTGCATTTGTGGTGACGTTGGGATTAAGGTTAAATGTGGATTTAATATATATATTTTTACCTCAATATAAAACTTATTTCCCAGTTATTATTTTTATTTTCTCATATAAAAGAATATAGTATAGAGAAAATATTGTTTTCAAGAAATTTTTCGATTTTGAGGCTAATATATGTTTTAGGGTCTTCCCAAACAAGTTTTGACTATTTTTAATGTGATGTTCGTCTGTGGTTTATTTCTTGTGTATATGATAGCTGCCACAAATATTAATGGATTTCCATGAAACTTTATATTTGGCTTTGTTAATGAAAAATCTATAACTTGATAGAATTTTTTTGAAATTTAAGTGAAAACTTCGAAATTTATTTGAAATCTTATTTTTTCTTAACATGGCGGTATAAGACAAAATTTGACATAATCATGCATAAAAGGGTTTATTTATAGAGTAATGATCACAAAACTTTGCATTTCAATCGTTGTGAAAAATAGCCACAATGCAATTTTTATATTTGTGGCGTCATTAACCACATCCAGGGAGAGGAGTTATCTCCCTGAAATACTAGTAAGAGTGTGAAACCTGGATAGCTCAAAATGATCGATTGTCGGCTAGCAAAGTGGCAAGTTCGTAGATACGTAGTTCGTGTCCATGCCAGAACAGTGCTTCTCTAAAAAGATTTTTACATACTTAAATACTTCAGTGTATAATAAAATAAACATAATAATGCCATTTTATGTTAATAATTTTTAATTGACTAATAATTTTAATGTTGCTAACTTTTTAGATTTAAATTTAGTTTTACAAAATAACAAACAGGCTATAAATTTATGATAAAAGAATAATTTTAATTTTAAAACTGCTAAAATTCAGCATTTTAAATCTTGTTTGTATCTATCTGTTTTTAGAAACATTGTTTTAACCTTTACATTACGGCTCCAATAATCCATTTTTTCAGCTCCATAACGGCAAAATAACTGAAATTTCCACCCCTCTAAATAAACACCTTCAATGACCTTGTTTCTTCTGTTCGTAACTCGTTCCCCCTTCAGTCAGGAGAAACTTGAAGGAAGGGCTGCAGTTATTCTTCCAAGTTTTCAGAAGAAGATTGAGAGTTTCAAGAGAGTTTCAGTGGTACAACTGTTGTACCGCCGTAAGGAAAAGGTTAAACTAGGCTCTTAGAATAAATAAAATTTGTGATGATAAATACAGATTAGAACATTTTTTAAAATTAATATAAAAAAAAAACTAATAATGCTTCTTCTTCCGTAATTCGTCTTTAATATTATTAACTTAGTGTATCAAGTACCACTAGATATAATCCAACAAACAATTCTTAACTATAGTAGCTTCCATTAATATATATATATATTTTCTGTATTTATAAAAATGAGAAATTAACAAAACTAATAATAAAAATTGCACGATAAAAAGTAGAAAATAATGTTTTTAACTACTTAATATTTTAAATTGTTATTTTCTTTAACAATACATAAGTTTAGACAGCCCAAAACAACAATTTGCAGCTCCCATTTTGGTGTTCTTGACACACTCTATTATTTAATTTTTCTGAGCCTCTGAATTATTGTTATAAACATTTTTGTCTTTGATTGCAGTGCATTCTATTTACTATTTCATAATTACAACAATTTATTCCCACCACTTACTCCCTGGATTTGACTTCATTGGAAGCCTTTTCAAACTTCAGTTCACCCCTCTTGTCACTATGGTTCACTCATATTTTCTTTGTTTTTCTTAGATACAGCTCAACTTGTTTTCTCTGTCTGGCTGCTTTACCACGGTTCCTGTCAATTACTTTCGATTTCTAAATATTTTTAAATCCTATTTCTCTAATAATGCAAGTAGATTGAGTCTATAGTGTTCAAACAAGCAATTGCTTTGGTTAACTTAGAATAGATGCTTAGTCTTGATCAAGAATCTATTCTGAATTAACATCTAACCTAAGTCTAGATCTATGCCTCTTTTTGGCATGAAAGTCATGCTTTATCTATTTTCAGATGGCTTATTGTTTATAGTGTGTTTTTATTAATTATATGCTATTAGTTATAAATTCATTTTTTAATATATTAAAAAAAGTAGTTGGCGCCGATGCCGCTGTTTGACAAATTTCCTGTTGAGTTTCTCTGTGAGCATCAGTGAGTAGGAAGCGAAGACTCCCGACCCGCAAAGCAAATTATGGGGGTTGGCGAGCAGGGGGCAAAGCCTCCTAGTGTATGTGTTGCTGATGTTGAAACCCAGACCGTCCGACCTACCAGAAAGGTGTAAGGTAACTGTTTGGACGGTCGGGAAGTGCCACCCAATTTAGACCGGAACCCAGTGGGGAAGGCATCCACAGGGACCGTACCCTCCTTCCCCTACCACCAACCTCTCGGAAGGACTTTCGGACCCACATGTTTAACGTGATCGTACTCCGCATGAACACGGCGGCAGTTTTGGCAGTGGCTGGAATCGAACCCGGGCCTACCGAGTGCAACTCCAGCACGCTAACCAATGGGCTACCGCGCCTTTCCTAGTGTATGTGTGTCTCTCTCTCTCTCTTTATATATATACATACATAGAGAGAGAGAGAGAGAGAGAGAAAGAGGGAAGAGGGGGAGAGAGGGAGAGAGAAAAGCGAACAAATTTGAGTTTGTAAGGAAAATCATGAGCTACTCATATCAGATTTTTTTTGTGAAACAAATATTTATCAAAGTTAGATTTATGTTTTTAAATCCCTCTTTTATTATTTCTGCCATGGGTAGGAGAGAAATTAAATTGGATGAAAAGCAACTGCAATTGAAGGTAGCATATTAAAGTTTAAACAATGTCAAGCAAATGTTTAAAAATAAACATAATATTCCAAAGATATTTATGTGGAGACAAGACGATAGCGCCACTTACAGATGAAGCACCCTAGATGCCGGATGGTAAACCCTAGATTCCGGAGGTAATGGATATGAATAGCATGCAGAAAGAGCTGCATGCAACATTTGTTTTCATATTGTAAATAATTTGTAAATATCAGTGGTATAATTAAAAGTGCATGTGTGTGTGAAATACAGTCTTTTATAGACTACTCACCTGCAACCCTTACATTTATATTATATATTTCAATTTTATAGTGATTGTAAATTATGTATCTTTTAAAAATATGAATAAAATAACAGAAAAGAACAGGGATGCTAAATGATGTCAATTTGTAGAATTCATGGCAGTTATAAACATTTTTCAACAATGTCGGAAAAGTGTTAAAAAAAGAATGTTTGTTCGATACTAAAGTGCCTTTTTTAGGATTAGATTGCTCTTTTGCTAACATATTACCTAGCCTAAATTTGATCCTGGGGAAAACACTATGCAGATGTAACATAGCTGAATAAACCACACATCATTGAAAAATATTAACTTTCTGATCTTTTTCTTTGACTAAGTAATTGTATAAGTAGCATCATGATTAAACACAAATGCAATAGTAACAAAAATAGGATATTCTCAATAAATGTTTTTAAGAATATTTATCTTCCAGTCAATCATTACCAAGAAAATATCAGAATTTTTAATACAGAAATGGAATAATAATTTGCAGGGCTCTTAACCATCTTTAAGAGCCCTTTAAATTAATTACTATAATTAAAGAGTTTTCAAGAATTTTTTAAGATGATGAGAGAACCTTGCTGTAGTAGATTAACAATATAAAAAGCATAAATTTGAGAGAATTCAGTTTTCATAAAAAAAAAAACATAAAATGGATATATCATAAAACTTATGATATTTACTTCCTTAATTAACTGCAAGATATAAAATATATGAGGATAAGAGTTGCTTAACATATCAGAAGGAACTGACAAAGATATTGTGTGATTTCTGTAAACCACCATGTAAAATTTTAACATAATAATAAAATAAAAAAACTTTCATATTCAAATAATCTAAATAAAAAAAAATAGTCATACCAGTGCCGTCGCCTAAAGAAAATTCTTTTAGTTTCTTATCATGAAGCACTTGATAATGTATTGCAGAAAAATAACGAAGTGGCTGAAAGGCAAGAGCGCTTCTAAAAATTTTCAACATGTCTAAAACCTAAAAAAAAACAATTTTTTTCAAATGCACAATCTCAAAAATTCAGTTAAACATATATATTTAATTAATTCTACATAGAATTAGATTTATTGAAACATAAATGAAAAGAAAAAAGGATTGGGTTTAATAGGTACTTCATTATATAGGTACTTTTAATAGTCAACAGTTAATTTTTATTGCTAAAACAGGAAAAGTGTGACTTTCAACAACTCTAGAAATTGCATCAAATTTTCAAATATTTTTTTATTCTGATTTTTCATTGTAACTTAAATGCTTGCTACTGATAATAAAACCACTATCTATACCTAACCTAGATCATAAAAATTTAGTGAGACACTCACTGAACCACCTAATCAAAGGTGTTACAATGATAGCAAAATACTTACTAGTACTCCGAAATTTTAGATTTTATAACATTTCTTATACTATCAAGTGGGATATTGTTCATATAGAAGATTGTAAGAAATACTTCACATATGATTAAAATTATGAAATTTTTTCATGAAATACAATATGACACAACACAACACTAATTTTAATTTTCAACGCTGTATAGAAAAATTATTTTTATTAGTAACAAATAGATACAAAACAAATCTATCATTTAAATTTTGTTTTAATCCTGAATTTAATGAACAAATTCCCACATATAAAACTTAACATTTTCGTTGTTATACGCTTTCATACATGACAACAGTAAAATAATAGAAAACTGATACATCAATTATATGAGCATTAAATGACTAAATACTAAATTAAGATGTCTGTTTGTAACAATCTGTAGCAGAAAATCTAAGAATCATACGGCCATGAAATTTGGTACACAGGTATTTCAGGACTCAGAAAGGTGCACCCAAGAGTTATTTTTAAAAATTTAAATTAGATTTTTTAGTTATTTTGTTTTAGCCCGATTTTCACACAAATGCATCCCCTAGTAACTGAAAATATTATTGCAGCGTTTCAATCTTAACACTATATAGAGATGTGGGTTTTTCGTAAAATTTTAAATTTATTCTTAAATAGTACATTTAAGCTAAAATAATATGTCCAGTGACTTTCAAAAGTACTTGTTCTTACATTAGAGCTACAATCATATATATAAAATATTAAAAAAATGTTTAAATTTAGAAATATATAAAAATATTCTAGGCACAACATTTTGTAATACATTTATACTAAAATCAATCAGCAGCTGTAATTTAATATTTTCATTGAGTACCTGTGCAATTGAAAAGTTATAAAATAATTATATTTTATCAACAATAGAAACATTTTTGGTAAATTATAAATTTAAAACAGTATAAATTAAAATAAATAAAAATTGCTAAATCCTTTCTAAATCATAAATAATTCACTGTTTATTACAGGTGTAAGAAATAAATTATTAAATATATAACTTTCATATGTTTCCTTCAAGAAAGGATTAAAAGTTTTATTCTCACAAGTAAGAGTTTTATTTATTATAATATAAAAATATTATAAGAGAAAATGAAAACTACTTATAATTTAAAAATAAATAATTAAATATTATATTAATAATGTTTAAACGATGCCTGCTAACCAAGGTTGGGGGAAAAAAAAAAAAAAAAAAAAACATGGTTTCTGACCAATAGGATTTTAATCAGCCAACATTGATGCTGATAAATGAAAGGGAACTCTGAAGGACTCCGGTTTACGCCCTATATATAGTACGTAAATTAGCCCAGCATGAGCCCAGAATCTATCACTTTCTTAAATCACTAATGCTCTCTACTATTCAGTAATTAATAATAAAGAAAGGAATAAATTGTAATTTATTAAAGGTATCAGAAATATATTATGAAATATATAAAATTATTAAATACTTATAATTAAATCTTCTTTTTAGATAATTCCTATATATAATAATATTAAAAACTGTTTTAAAAAAATCCTGTTTATATAACTCCTGTTTATACTTTTCCATTTCGCCGGCGCAGGCGATAAAGTCGCCAAAAATACTACAACCAACGCTAAACGGAATATCCTTTCTGGTAACCTTTTACCGCCATATTTTTTAAACAAGTCGCGGCCATTTCTTATCAGTCACGTCTTTTTCCTAATACGTCAAAAATGGATGAAAAACCAATAAAAATTTGGGATTTGCCCAGAACAGAGGAAGAATCTGTCAGTCAAGCGAAAGGCGTTTTGTTTAAAATTGCTACTCGTGATAATAATCATGAAATGAAATTGTATTTCGGAAACGAAATTCAATGGCGCTGCAACCTTTCAACTTGTCGCAGTAAAAGAAGTATCTGGAAAGGCACATGGTTTGAATCATCGAAATTGAGTTTCTTGAAGTGTGTGAGGTTTATACATGGTTGGAGCGAAGAATTAACTTCAGTTAAATGGTGTGAAAAGCAGTTGGAAATCAGTCACGGAACAGTTATGGACTAGAATAACTACATGCACGAGGTTTGTGTGGATTCTTTGCTTAAATGGCAACAACGGAAAATAGGAAGACCTGATATGATCGTCAAAGTGGATGAAAGTATGTTCACAAAGCGCAAAAACAATGTGGGACGGATTCTACCACAAAAGTGGATCTTTGGTGGAGTTTACCGTGAAACAAACGAATGTTTCCTTGTGAAGGTGCCAAACCGATCCATGAGCATTATATTAAAAGCAATTAAGAAAAATATCGAAAAAGGAACTATAATATATTCCGTTTCATGGAAATCATATTGCACTGAAAAACTGGAAGAGGAAAGTTTTCAACATTTCAAAGTGAACCATAAATACAATTTTGTCGATCCGGAAACTGGAACGCACATACAAAAAATAGAAAGACTGTAGGGTAGTGCCAAATGGTGAAATAAGAAACACAGAGGAACGGCACGTCATCATTTAGAAAGTTATCTTGTGGAATTTATGTGGAGAAAAGAAACG
Source organism: Amaurobius ferox (assembly GCA_951213105.1). NCBI lineage: Eukaryota > Metazoa > Arthropoda > Arachnida > Araneae > Amaurobiidae > Amaurobius > Amaurobius ferox. The sequence continues at coordinate 147,527,045 of OX578135.1, read as the reverse complement.
AAAGACCCATTTGAAAAAATTTTAAACGATATTAAAATGTTTATGTCTCCAAAGTAAAAAATTCTTAGAACTAACATTTATTAACATTTTTTATGTGTATACTGTGTGTTGTCGCCAATAAAGTCTGCTTGGTGAAATTTGCACAGGCGAAATGTAAAAGTACCTAATAATATTAAAAACTGTTTAAAAAAAATCCTGTTTATATAATTGAATGGGTGAGTATCATGATATAAAAGAGACAATTTCTGTGGACGTTGAGTTAAGTACATATATTTAGTGCTGTTAAAGTATTTTCCTTCAGCCAAATCACTCACAAAAATATTCCATATTTATTACATATTTACAAATTTTACAGAAATAATTACTGAAAAAATAGGCAGAGTTTTCCCCAGGCACTTTTGGAAAGGCGCCGTGCCCTGCTTGCCCTTTTTTTACCAGAACAGTGCCCTCCCTGCCCTTTTGTTAGCAGATCAGATCCCCTGCTTAACCTTTTGTTAAGAGAGCAATGTTTGTCCTCAAACAAAATTCAACCAGTTCTTGTATTACCTCAGATAAGTCCCAGAGTCCTTTCTCTGCGTTCATTACAATAAATTTTGATCATGTCTATCTCTCAGACTTGTCTATCAGACTTAAAGGTATACACGACAAAATGTTTATATATTTTTTTGCAATGCTCTGATTTTCGTCATAAAAATCCCAAGCATAAATGTTATTCAAACATAAAAAATATGTGTCCTTTTTTTCTAAGAAGTGCCCTTTTTCTGGTAACAGCACCCTGCCCTTTTTTAATCCTGGGGGAAACTCTGGAATAGGCTTCTAAAATATTACACGTTTATCAGAATAAGTAAATTGTCACTTGTACCCTTCTAGTTCTTGTCTATACTTTTTCTTCAAAATAAAGCATTATTTGATTTCCTCCTCAAAATGAGAAAATTAAATGACAAGACGTCTCGTAAAATTACCTACTTTTCAAAAAACAGTGTGGAAAGAATATTACATTTCATTTTCAAATGAATTAGGGTGAAAAAAAAGTTGAAAATTTTCTAGAAAAACATAGCGGAAAAATTTTCAATCCACATCTCTACTTAACACCATTGCAAAGACTGAAAAATTCTCTTGCAAACAAAGTTTGAACAGAATCCATATGATTATTAATTAAATTTTTTTGTATTTTGAAAAAATATATATTTTTCACATGTTGCAGACTGAATTAGAATTTTCCAAAATATTATGCATTCGGAATATTCTCACAGAGTTTTCATTTCAATACCATCAGCACAGTGGCATTTTTTTGTTGTTATTATTATAAGTAAGTGTATTTTTAAAGTGTTCTTTGGTTTTCGAGAATTCTTTGTCAGTTCCAGTGGGATTGTTATCAAAAGTTTGCATCTTAAATTCGGAGTAATGTCGGGTACATTTTTTTCATAATGTTCCCGCATTTCCTGGAAGTTAAAATGAAAATCTCTGATGAAAACTACACTGGAGATCACAGTGAATTCCCAGAAACCAAAGAAAGTTTTAACAATATACTCGATTATAACAAAGAAAAATAACTTATGTTGGTGCACGCATGATCGATCTTAAATCCCAAGCAATACAATGCCGGGTGCATTTTCTAATAATTAAATAAGCATGTTTTTGTATACACAGTAATATAAGTACTAGATTCATATTTCATCCGAAATGCATCTATAAGTTTAGCTAAAATGTGGAAAATATATGTACATATATAAATAAATATTTACATTCTGCAGTTCTGGTGTACATAAATAGACCAAATGATGGGGGGAAAAAAGACAATAAAATATTATAGCAAATCAAATCTTTTGATTAGAACAAGTTTGACATTTGCAAAGTCATTTAGGTTTAAATTACTATAACACTAGAGGGTATCTCTTGTTGTTGTTGTTGAAACCCAGACCGTCCGACCTACCATAAAGGTGTAAGGTAACTGTTTGGACGGTCGGGAAGTGCCACCCAATTTAGACCGGAACCCAGTGGGGAAGGCATCCACAGGGACCGTACCCTCCTTCCCCTACCACCAACCTCTCGGAAGGACTTTCGAACCCACATGTTTAACGTGATCGTACTCCGCATGAACACAGCGGCAGTTTTGGCAGTGGCTGGAATCGAACCCGGGCCTACCGAGTGCAACTCCAGCGCGCTAACCAATGGGCTACCGCGCCCCTAGAGGGTATCTGTTGAGACCTAGACCGTCCGACCTACCAGAAAGGTGTAAGGTAACTGTATGGACGGCCGGGAAGTGCCACCCAATTTAGACCGGAACCCAGTGGGGGAGGCATCCACAGGGACCGTACCCTCCTTCCCCTACCACCAACCTCTCGGAAGGACTTACGGACCCACATGTTTAACGTGATCGTACTCCGCATGAACACGGCGGCATTTGTGGTAGCGTGCAAACCACGGGGATACCGCACCCGAGATGGCCAACAGCACGCGGTGTTCCGAGGTGGTCACCCACCAAGTACTATCCGCGCCCGATGCTGCTTGACTTCGGTGATCTAACGAGAACCGGTGTTTTCAGCACGGTACGGCCGTTGGCCTCCTAGAGGGTATCTGTGAAAAAACACAGAAAAACTTTTATATATTATTATATCCTAAAAAATTTAAATATACAGGAGTCGCCTACTCATATTATAGTTGCGGGTAATTACTGCACTGCTGCATTAATTGGATACCCCTCCCCGATCACAATGGCGTTAAAATTGCGTAAAGAGTACACATATACAATATTTATGGCTATGCTTTAATAAAAAATACTCAAAATCTATGCAGTGTGCACTACTGAATTTATTATTTTGCTTCAAATATTGATTTTTAATTTTAGGTTAATAAAATTAAAAATAAAAAAGCTACTAATAAATATATAGAATTGTTTTTTTTAGTTACTAGACTTAGACAATCCTAAAGAGGTGTAAACTGCTGGCCCAACACCCCATCTTTTTCTTGTAAGGACTAGTACTATCATTGTTCTCCTTAGAAAATGTAATGCGAATATGAAAAATATGTTATATGGTAACCAAACTTATTACTATGTAGGTCCCTCAAGCTCAAGATAGTAAATTTACTGCTAAACATAAAACTGATTCTGACTTTGTTATTTTTTTAAAGACACCATTACTTTCCTAAACCCAATACAGGGATGTATCTAGAGAAATGTGAGTGGTGGTTGATTTTCCAGAACAATTATAATTGAGAATATAAAATTTCGAAACGAGCTTCACGTTAATTCGCACGCACAAACAGTATTAGTATTGTATACTTTTATATTAAAGAAACACATTTCATAAAATTGAATATAACTTTTCTTAAATGTAATTATAATATGTATATTTTTTTGGATGAGTGGTGGTCGGCAATTGAGTGGTGGTCGGAAATTCTGAGTGGTGGAAACCCCGACCACCACCGACCACTGTAGATACATCCCTGCCAATAAAACAAAACTCAACATGTAATACCATGCATTCATTAAATTAGAGCTTCTAACATTCAAATAATTTATATTGGTAGAAAATAAATAAAAACAGTTTATTTTTATTGTACCAACTGTTTCACTAGAAAAAAAAAATTGAATAAAGTAATTTTTCTTTGTTGCTTAGCAACACTATAATTTCCTCATATTAACTTAATAAAAAAAAAAAAAAAAAAAATCATGTCCGGATGGTTCATACCTGGGGAAGATTGAGAATGAATAGGCCATTTCTTTTATCAAAATATAACCTAAGTAAACCCTAAGCCTAGAAACTGAGATAAGATTACTCACAATGAAGCAGAAAATAATTAAATTTTCGGAATTTAAAAGAATCGGTCAAAAATATAAAACTAAATAGGAAATAAATTCGTGTATTCAAATTTTTATATACACATAAATAGATAATAACCACATGTTCATTCATCACAAACTTCATTCCCGAACTACGCCATTAAATGTTATCGGTATAGAAGTTGTTGCGCACACATCAATAAGCGAATTTGAATTTGATTTCTCGTGTATTTTAATATAAAATAAAACCTCAAGAAGAATCTAAAGAGTGATTTAAAAGTTATACTGCTTACGGTCGTTTACAGTAAACTGTTATATGGAAATGCAATAAACTTGATGTATTTTATCTACAGTATTATTAAGAATCAAATGGTATGGTTTCTAAATGCTGTTACAAAACAAAAATAATCAATTAATATGATGATATGGTCTCTTTACTTTAATATTTATGTAACGAAACCGATCAACATCAACTCAATTCAAATCAAATCAAGAGGAAAGAATTCAAAATTCAATCTGAATCATTCCTTCGAAGTCAATAAATATATGGAATTTTCTTACCCTTCATTGTGAATGACTCTAACTCACAACGCTCAACGAATTTTCTGCATTACAGTGACGGATACAGCTAACATAAAGGAACGTTTTCAACAGTGTAACTGTGAAGAGAAAAAATGAATGGTTCAGTAACAGTATTTACCCTAACAATTGCAGAAGAGGAAATAGAGCGCCAGTATAGGGAGGTTTCAACTACGTCACGTTTCCGTAGCAACCATTTGAGCAGACGACTGCTTTGTACAAGCAACAGCTAGAACGCCATGAAACAACATTACAAATCTTATTTTTCGCAGGTAGATCCTGGATATGCAGGTAAAAGCTTATATTAAGCTAAAATCAACGAAATTGAAGGTGAAGATCCTTATTATTGATGAAGATTACTCACAGAAAAGTTATATTTTAATGTTTTTGAAAATCAATATGGTAATAGTTGGAAACTTTATTATATGAAAAAAAATGTTTCCACAAATTAATCTCTTGCCAATTCAGAGAGTTTTGATGCAACTTCATGGTCACTGAAATCTCATGTCGGTTTCATTTTACGTCTGTCACGATGGGTTTTTAATTTTATATTAAATAAGTAGACAAATTGAGATTTTGAAACTTCCCTGGGAAATAGCTGTGATATAGATATACATATGTGAATAAAATTTATTTTCCTAGAAATATTACCATCTATGTCAAATGCGCTATATTACACATCTGATGTCATGTCTGTCACAAACGAAATTAAACTACAAGTATCTACTACTGAATGCAGTAATTTTAATTTGATGTTGATTTTCTTTAACTTTGGATTCATGAAACAAAATAAAAATTACGGAGTAAATTACTAATAAATCAATGATTATATAATCAAATTATAAAACTAAAAAAGTTTACGTCTTTTTTTAAGATTTATTAAACTTCCCTTATTAAAATACCTATGTGTGTATAAGGAAAGTTATATTTCAAAGCAATGGTCAAATCTACAGAATTTATATTAAGTATTAAATCAAAGAAAAATTTGGAAAGTTAACCTCGTGTTAATTGTACCATTCACTTCTTGATGATCTAAAATGGATCCAGCCTTTAGGTATTTCACATGTTTAGATTGGGGGCGCGGTAGCCCATTGGTTAGCGCGCTGGAGTTGCACTCGGTATGCCCGGGTTCGATTCCAGCCACTGCCAAAACTGCCACCGTGTTCATGCGGAGTACGATCACGTTAAACATGTGGGTCCGAAAGTCCTTCCGAGAGGTTGGTGGTAGGGGAAGGAGGGTACGGTCCCTGTGGATGCCTCCCCCACTGGGTTCCGGTCTAAATTGGGTGGCACTTCCCGACCGTCCAAACAGTTACCTTACACCTTTCTGGTAGGTCGGACGGTCTGGGTTTCAACAACAACAACATGTTTAGATTGGAATAATGCAGGATGATATCCCTTTAATAAAGAGGATTTAAAATATTACAAATAAATTTTTGAAAACATTGAGAACAAATCTATCACTAAATATTGGATTAGTATGTAGGGAGAAAATAATAGAAACTTGCACAATTACAAATTTTTTCAATTTACTTTCATTTTGTCCTAAATTTCCAGCACTTTTTATAATTTAGCAACCAGTTACTCAGATCTTGAAATATTTTGTAACAGCCGATACACTCGTATCAATTCCAGCTCATCAATATATACTTGCTGAGCAATTATGTTATGTTACTACTACAGTTAATAAGTATTTTGGACTCATTTGAACATTTTTTAAAACTATAGTCTGACAGAAAACAGAATTTTCAAACTTAAACATGCTTGATACAGTTTAACATATTCAAATTTACTATTGCATAATACTCAAAAGTATAGCACACTTTGCAAACAAAACAAACATTAAAACTGTGCAGGTATAAGCATACTATCGATGGCTAAGTCTCATGATACTGAAACTTCATTTACAAATTTCTTATAACCAAAAACATATTTTATTCTAAATTCAACATAAAGTTGATATAAAAATGTGCACATACTCCGCTAAATAAGAAGTATATCTCAAAATTATAATTTCCATAAAATACTAAATTTGATATAATTTAAATCAGACTGTATTTAAAAATCTGCTAAATTCCGGAACTTTAAATTTTATGTAAAAATTGCAAAAAAATGATACTCGGGAAAGCAGATTCATTAAATTTGTAAACAGAAATAGTTTCAATAAAAATTACTATCAAAGGTACAACATACCTGAGTTGAATAGTGGCAAATTAAAAGGAAAAGTTTGGAATATTTTTTTCAGCATACTATATCATATTTTTGTTCATTATTGGTACAGAATCAGTTACAAAAAGCTATTGTCCAATTCAACATTGTGGGTTAATTTGCAAGGTAAATTATTGATCTTCTAAATGGATTTAAAATTTAGCCTTCACATGTAGAAATATCTTAATATAGATAGCTTATATCTATCTTAATAGAGAATTGACTTTCTAGTAGTATTCAGTTACTTTGAGAAATTATCTCAAGCTATATCAGGTATGCGATTTTTAATGTTACATAAATGCCATAGTATTTTAAAGCTTAAGTTTAACTATACTTGACAAGATAATATATCAATAATATAAATAACATAAAATACGAAAATCAATGAGTCAAAATAATGCATGCAATTCATATTACTACAAACAAAATATAACAACTGCAGAAATGTTAAAAATCTCTGGCAGCATAAGTCTATGCTGCTAACTTAAAATGAGAAATAGGCAACCAAAAATATATTTGCTTGTAACGTTCTAGTATGTACACTAAATACTTAATCATAAAAAAATTATTAATTTTATAAATGCTTTGGAGACAATCAAAATAGCATGTTTTTATTTTTTTTTTAAATGCAGCTTTTACATATTTCTACAAACAATTGTTAAAATTTTATATCAATGCGCATATTTTATAATTAAAATACAAAACAATCTTTACAAAACAGTACAATAATTACATAAAAACACAAATTTCAAAGTCAAAGCTTGCTACATCTTGGCGATAAGTCATCGATAAACCCACGCCAAAATGCGATAGCAACCCTACAATTGTATTGTAAGAAAAAACCTATTTAACTATTATAAAAAATTAATTTATTGAAAGTTCAGCTTTAAAAAACCAATTTGCAAACCTTCTTTTCAAGATCTTAACATACATTTACTTTTAAAAAGACAAAAGGAAGCATAAAATATGAAACTATTTACACTGCGCAATTCAGGTGAATGTCCAGGAATCTATACATTTCTTCGGCAGTTTATAAAGCCATATTTTCCTTTTCTCGGGATATTGAGGAAATTTAAACATTTCCAACTTCTTCCTCCACTGATTAGTGCCATTTATTATACCACAGTCACCTATTTTACAGATAAAATACGTATCAAACATTAGACAAGTAACGTGCGCTCACCATTGAAATAGCATAGGCAGACGGTAACAGACAGTTACGGCAGGAGCTTCAATGACGGTTGCGCCAGCCTGTCTATATAGGAACCATAAGTATTTACCCTAACAATTGCAGAAGAGGAAATAGAGCTCTACTATAGGGAGGTTTCAACTACGTCACGTTTCCGTAGCAACCATTTGAGCAGACGACTGCTTTGTACAAGCAACAGCTAGAACGCCATGAAACAACATTACAAATCTTACTTTTCTCAGGTAGATCCTGGATATACAGGTAAAAGCTTATATTAAGCTAAAATCAACGAAACTGAAGGTGAAGATCTTTATTATTGATGAAGATTACTCACAGAAAAGTTATATTTTAATGTTTTTAAAAATCAACATGGTAATAGTTGGAAACTTTATTATATGAAAAAAAATGTTTCCACAAATTAATCTCTTGCCAATTCAGAGAGTTTTGATGTAACTTCATGGTCACTGAAATCTCCTGTCGGTTTTATGTTACGTCTGTCACGATGGGTTTTTAATTTTATATTAAATAAGTAGACAAATTGAGATTTTGAAACTTCCCTGGGAAATAGCTGTGATATAGATATACATATGTGAATAAAATTTATTTTCCTAGAAATATTACCATCTATGTCAAATGCGCTATATTACACATCTGATGTCATGTCTGTCACAAACGAAATTAACCTACAAGTATCTACTACTGAATGTAGTGATTTTAATTTGAGGTTGATTTTCTTTATCTTTGGATTCATGAAACAAAATAAAAATTACGGAGTAAATTACTAATAAATCAATGATTATATAATAAAATTATAAAACTAAAAAGTTTACGTCCTTTTTTTAAGATTTATTAAACTTCCCTTATTAAAATACCTATATGTGTATAAGGAAAGTTATATTTCAAAGCAATGGTCAAATCCACAGAATTTATATTAAGTATTAAATCAAAGAAAAGTTTGGAAAGTTTACCTCGTGTTAATTGTATATAATGTACTCACCATGAGTAAAATGCTCACTGCAAACTTTCCTGTGCTTCAAATTTTCAGTATTCAAATCTTCTCTGTTGATTCTTGAAAGCCATTATTTGTTCCCTTGATTTTATTTCCCTTATTTCCAATTATTCGAGGGAATGAAAAAAACGATACATTGCAATCACATACGGATCGTTTGCTGCAGTTAATTACGGCACAAATCGCCATTATCAAATTCAATTACTTTATCTTTAAGAAATTATGATTATATATGATATAATGCAAGTTCAACATTTGTTTGTACAAAGAAAACTTAAGATTTTCGCCGCTAGATGGACGCGACGTCACGTGAATCCACCCTATAGAATTTTTTCAGCTGACGTCACGCCGCCAAGCTGCCACCTAGCAACCGTTGCTGGTAGATATACATTGCATGTTTTTCGGTTGAGTTTGTAAATATACTGATGTGGATAGCGTTAAAAAATCTTATATGTGTTATTATGCCTACCGTCTGTGGTGTTTCCATACCCGGAAATCGTTCTGATAGAGACAGTAAATTTTTTTTAGATTCCTTGCTGCATTAATTAGAGGAGATGAATCTAAAAAAGTCTTAGTGAAGAGCGCCGAGAGAGTAGCTGTAGGCCATCAAAACAGCTGAACTTATTGAAAATATAAAAATCTAATGTGAGTAGCACAACTTTCCTTGCAGTCTCATATTCACGTAAAATAACGTACATATTCAAGGCACCCAAAATAACACCCATAATTATTTTAAATTACACTGAATTTGCATTTTCAATTCAATTTTCGTTTTCATTTAGTAACTGAGTTTATTTTCGAAGGTGGAGTAGCGAAAAAACGAACTATACCAAATTCTGATTCATACCCAAATCTAATCAGCACCAGGGTAACCCAAGAGTGACTTATCAACCAATTGTTGTGAAATTTGGTCTATTAGTTTTTCAGCTAGAGGGGATATAAAAAATCTTTAGGGGCCATTTCGCAAAAAAGACAGGTTCTTTTTATCCCGAATCGTACCAAAATCTAATCAGCACCAGGGTTAACCCACACGTGACTTATCTACCACTTTTTGTAAAATTTGGTCTATTAGTTTTCCAGTTAGAGTGGATACAGGTAATTTTTGAGAGCCATTTTGCAAAAAAAAAAGACAGGTTCTTTTATCACAAATCGTACTAAAATCTAATCAGTACCAAGGTCACCCACAAGTGACTTACCCATAAACTTTTATAAAATTTGATCAATTAGTTTTTGAGTTAGAGTGGATACAAATATTGCAGAGATAGATAAACAGACACACACACAGACGTTACTCTAAAAATAGTTTTTTCGTATTCTAGAGGTCCCAAAACGTGTAGGTACGTCAAAAACTCGAGTTGCGATTTTCGACATGATTACAATACTTTCCATGTATTGCAGGGCAACTAAAAATGACTGTATGTGAAGATTACTTTATTTCAGGTAATTATTATTTTTTTTATCGTCACTCCATTTATTAAAAGGAAATTAAGAATTTTTTCTTCTTTAAAGTAATGATGAACGCCAATGTTGTCAACTTAAAATGCTCTCAATGATATATGAAACAAAAATTAGTGTGTGTTTGAAATTCTGAAGTGTTACGCATTGAATACGTACACTTTTACGCATTGAATACGTACACTTTTACACATTGAATACGTACACTTTTACACATTGAATACGGATCTTTGTTTCCTATTGATGCAGTCTTTAGAACATGTCGAACTTTATGTCAATCATCCATACCTTGAAAATATTTAGATAACGTAAATATTACTTAATGTTTAAACAAATATTCTTGAAGCAACATACAACGTGTATACCAATAGGCGATCTATGGATTGTATGTCTACTAGCAAGCGTTGCCAAGGCTCGTTACTAAGGGAATGCCACGTGATTGTAACAGCTCTATTTCAACGAAATTAGTTGCAACTGAACACATTTAAAAAGTTTTAAGCGTTTCATGAATTATTCCGACGAAAATTTTTATTTTTTGTTAAACAAAAAATGAAAAAGTGATATTTTAAAATTTTAATATATATATATATATATAAATATAAATTAGTAAATCCAATGTTAGAAAGAATGTAGTAACTCATAATACACTATTCCAAAATTTTCTACAAAATACAAAGAAATAAAAGAAATTAAGACATAATGAGGAAATAATAAAGCGTAATGCAGGTCATAAAGACAAAGACAATCAACAAATTTCAAAAATGAGGAATGAAAATAGAAAAACAAAAAAATCAAGCAAAAAAGCTTGCACATGGAAGAGCTTTAGGCTTCAGTTCATTTCGAAAAAATTCTCTTCAAGTCCATATATCCCTTCGAAATGAACACAAACATGCTTGTTTCTGAAACACAAGATAGATTTTATTTATAAACTTGTGTTATATGGACGACAAGCATATAGATTGGAACAATAAAGGAAACATAAATACCTTAAAATACACTTCATTCGTGCAACCATGACAAGCAAAATATGGCTAGACCAATGTTGCCATATGCAGAAATGAAAAGATGTGATTAGCTGTTGCCAAAGAGAGTAATAAAAACGGTACTGCGTAAAAGCAATAAAAAGAGATATTCAACAGTTAACGCTTCAAGATAAAAAGATGAAAATGTAATTTCAAGAGAATGAAGAAGTACGGCTAAAATAAGATAATAAGGGGAGAATATGAGAATTTTAGGCTAATCGAAACTTATTAACTATACCATTTACTAAATATGCAGGATATTTATACATTTTACTGGTAATTTTGAGGTTATTAATGTGCAAAGCATGAAATTTTTTATCTGATAATTTATAAATTCTAAAAAGTTGATTAAGTATAATATTTCTAAACAATTGAATCGAGTTGCAGGAATTAAATGGTAATAATTTGTTAATATTAAATTAAAAAAAATCTTTTTTATCATATAAATTAGTAACTATCCCATGAGCAGGTTCTATAATTAGATTTAAATCCAAATAATAAATATTATTACTAATAGAAGATTCATTAGGTATTAATTCCAAATTATCCGGATAGAAATCTATATCTATGACATAGTTATCAGTAAATACAAGACAAATCAGATCATCTACATATCTGTAAATTTTATAATCTGTTGAAGTAAAGAATTTTTCATATTGATAAAGGTATAAATTAGCTAACATACTGCTACTACAGCCACCTTGTGGAACACCTGAGACTTGTAAGTATAATTTATTACCTTGAAAGATATAATTATTGAAAAGAACAAAATGGAGAAGCTTAGGAAAAATGGTAAATTTAGTAAGATGAGAATGATTAGTAATATAAGCATTATATAAAGCTAAAATGACATCATATAGATCAGTGATCTTAATATTATTAAATAGATCTTTAAAATCAAAAGTTTGAAATCCTATTATTTTACCAAGTGTTTTTAATTTATTTTTTAATTCTTTACTGTTATTTAGAATAATGTAGTTATCACTAGAATCTCGTAAATTACTATTTAGTACATTTAAATAATTTAGTAATAATTTACTAGCAGTAGTAGAGTATGAATTATGACCACTAGTTACAGTTCTAAATTTAATAGGATTTTTATGAAATTTAGGTATAAGCACTATATATGGAAATGTCCAAAATTTATTATTAATATCTAAATCACTATACATATTGAAAATTTTCAATTTGATACTATTAAGAGAGTGTGAATCAATTTTAAATAGACTATTATTTTTTAAATAATCTAGCAGATATTGAATATAGAATTTTTTACAAATAATAGCATAATTATTAGAGGCTTTATCAACATAAGTAACAACAAAAGATCTATGTAAATCATTAACAGAGTGCTTTATATTATCCATATTATATATAGATCTAGATAAATTAATACTACAAATGGCATTTTTAATAGATCTTAAAATAGTAAATTTCCACATATTAAATGCCTCTAAAGGCTGAGCATATTTAGAAGCTAATCCATAAATAAATTTATCAAGGTCCAGATTGATTAACTTTAAGACTTGTTTAGAATTATTACATGAAGGTAACCTGAATTTAGTGCCAAATGACATTATAGTTCTTAAAGATTTATCTTTTACATTGGCTAAGTCTCCAGTAACTATATGACCCAAGTGTGGATTAATAAATTCAGCATAATTTTCAACACTACAAATACATTCACCATCTACATTTGTTGAGGAATCTATGTCGACTGAGAGAGATTTTGAAATTGCATTGTAATTAAAAATGGTTCTTCCAATAGGCTTGTTATATTTAAAAGTTTTAGTAACATTCAAATCCTTTACAGGCAATAAATGATGAGAATGATTAAATAAATTCTTAAAGTTTATGGAATTATAAATAGGATGCTTAAATGATATTACACAATAAGAATTAGAGCAGTTATTATTATGAAATTGATTAAGTTTTATTTTTAAATATTTTGATCTAGTAATGAGCAAATCATAGAAAATATGATTAAAATGTTCATTAGTAAGATTTAACTTTAAGAAAATAGCATAAACTGTGTTTAATTGTTTTTTCTTAACTGCAAATAACCATGATTTAATAAATTTCCATTGAAATGTGTTATTGAATTGTTGATGCATACTTTTAATCTCCGCTTTAAAATCATGTTGGGAGGAGCTTCCTTTACCGCGTTTAAATCTTTTGAGTTTAGCCAATTTACTATTATGTAAAAGAGGATTAAAAAAAAAGGTGATTAAAAATAGAATATTTATTATCTGCAAAATTATTCTTAACAATATTACCATTGAGATATAATTGATTTAATCCATATGGAAACAGAGTACATTGTGATTTAATATAGAAGTTTTCAAAGAATAAGCTATCAGCAGTATTTGTTTTAATGTCCAAAATATGTATAGTTATATTTTCAAAACCATGATGAGCAAAGTGTTTATATTCGATTTTATTAGAAGTAGGAAGAAAATTATTATTATGGATATATTTTTTAACATGATCTCTATGTACATCCATACGTAGATATATATATATATATATATATATATATATATTGCGTATTGGGTCATATAGTTACTTGGGTCATATAGTTACTTGGGTCATATAGTTGCTTTTTGCTTTTCACACACGCTTTTATTTTGCTCGCGGTTAGATACTGTGGTTACTGATTCACACTCTTGCACTTTAGTTTTTGTTATTTTAATTTATATATATATATATATATATATATATATATATATATATATATATATATATATATATATATATATATATATATATATATATATATATATATATAGAGAGAGAGAGAGAGAGAGAGACAGATAGATAGATAGATAGTATAGGTACAGGAAGAGAGAGATTCAATACCAAAACGAATAAGCTCTGTTGTCCTGGATTTTAGATATAGACCTGAAGAAAATTATACCTGAACTCTCAGCGAATTCTCAAGAACGAAAGAACACTTTAACAATGCACCCGTTTAGAGAGAAAAAATGCTAGTATGTTGGTTTTTAAAAGCCCTTAACTACAAAAGCTTTTTTGAAGTGACTCTTGACGATGTATATGTCTGTAGAGCGGCCTAAGACCCGCAATCCACGTATACAATCTACATACTTCCTCTGCGTAAGAGCGGGACATATCATTACGTCCTGATACTTACAACAACAATAACCTCACATTGATCAACAACGATCGTACGCCGGCAACCCACGTATATCCTCTGCGCAAGCTCAGGGTTCATCGGTACGTCCAAAAATGGTAGCCTCGCTTGATTAAATAACGATACACCCGCTGTGCAGACGTACGCCGTAAATAAGCAAACTCTCTTGCCCGTAAAATGTCCTAAAGAGATTTCCGTTGATGTGTCGCAATACGCGCTAGGCAAAGATCTTCGTACATAAACTATAATATACGTAATTTTGTACTTAACTTGTCGAGGATTCACAAGATAAACTGCTTTTTGTCATTCCGTATTTAAAGTATTTACTTGGTGAACACTTTGCGGCTGAATAGCAAACGTCCAAACCCTTCTGTAGCAACAAAATTACAGATAAGGATGATAAAGTCCCAATTCCCACTCTTGTTTCCCAATTTCCCACTCTCACCAAAGTTAAGTAGAATTGGAAATATTTGTTGGAAAAAAAAAGAGTAGGAATCTCTTACTATTCAATAATTGTTATCTACAAAGGAGTAAAAACTCATTCTTAAGCAAAATATCGATATTAAAAATTAATATTTGGATTTGAAAAACTCTTAAACTCTTGAAGAAAGCAAACGTTGTGACAAAAAGAAGAAAGCAAATAGTGTGACAAAAGGAAAAAAGCAAATAGTGTGACAAAAGGAACACAGTAAATAGTGTGACAAAAGGAGCAAAGCAAATAGTGTGATAAAAGGAAGAAAGCAAATAGTGTGACAAAAGGAAGAAAGCAAATAGTGTGACAAAAGGAACAAAGTAAATAGTGTGACAAAAGGAACAAAGCAAATAGTTTGACAAAAGGAAGAAAGCAAATAGTGTGACAAAAGGAAGAAAGCAAATAGTGTGACAAAAGGGAGAAAGAAAATTGTGTGATAAAAGGAAGAAAGCAAATTGTGTGGCAAAAGGAAGAAAGCAAATAGTGTGATAAAAGGAAGAAAGCAAATTGTGTGACAAAAGGAAGAAAGCAAATAGCGTGATAAAAAGAAGAAAGCAAATAGTGTGACAAAAAGAAGAAAGCAAATTGTGTGTTAAAAGGAAGAAAGCAAATTGTGTGTCAAAAGGAAGAAAGCAAATAGTGTGATAAAAGGAAGAAAGCAAATTGTGTGACAAAAGGAAGAAAGCAAATAGTGTGACAAAAGGAAGAAAACAAATAGTATGACAAAAGGAAGAAAGCAAATAATGTGCCAAAAGAAAGAAAGCGAATAGTGTGACAAAAGGAAGAAAGCAAATAGTGTGACAAAAGGAAGAAAGCAAATAGTGTGTCAAAAGGAAGAAAGCAAATTGTGTGATAAAAGGAAGAAAGCAAATAGTGTGACAAAAGGAAGAAAGCAAATAGTGTGACAAAAGGAAGAAAGCAAATAGTGTGACAAAAGGAAGAAAGCAAATTGTGTGATAAAAGGAAGAAAGAAAATTGTGTGACAAAGGGAAGAAAGCAAATAGTGTGACAAAAGGAAGAAAGCAAATAGTGTGACAAAAGGAAGAAAGCAAATAATCTGACCAAAGGAAGAAAGCGAATATTGGGAAAAAAGGAAGAAAGTAAGTATTGGGACAAAAGGAAGAAGTATACTAAAACTAAGAACATAACATTAAAGAACGAAAAAAAAATTAAATGTAAACTGCAGGTTTAAAATATCAATGAGACATTTGCTCGCCAATATCTTTCATAACGGTTTCCAAAGCCGGGCAGTTCTTAAGGTGGGTTGTTCATAACAACTCCAGTGCCACATACCACGCAGTTGGGTTAGGGAGGAAATTAAATCTAAATAAATATTTATCCATGCAGTCATGCCTCGTCTCTAGTCGAAAAGCTGTAACAGCATGGGGTCTTGGGAAATTAGGAATTTTATCGAGGGAATTCTTTCAATCCTTACCCTTTATTTGCTCCAACTGCTTAGTTTCTAAAGTTTTTTTATAAAATTTTTAATAATTTTCACAATAGATGAATAGATTGTGGAGACTGAATAATATACGTTCCCTTCTTCGTCAGAGAATCGGCCACCCCATTACCAAATATACCGCTGTAAAAAGGAGCCCATTGAAGCACAATACTCTTGCGCCTAGATTTCAGAAGATTAAGATCGTGTATATAACCTTCAAACCTCGCCGAGTGCACAAGTATAGGAAGTAACTGCTTGAATTACTCTCATGGTGTCCGAAAGTAATACTGAATTTTTAAAATTTTACACCCTTGATATTAAATGACGTCAGGACTTTGCGAGTCCTGATCCGTTCCCATACGTCATGTGTACCCAGTATGAAACAGATAAACTCGTTGAAAGACAACAAGGGTCTTACCATGCAACCTTTCCGACCTACTGAAAATTTTGAAAGATGTACCCAGTGAAATAAAATGGCTTTTAAATTTTTGAATTTCAAATTAGAAAAACTAAAAGAGTTTAGTTTTGTTTAGCGAGTAGGGATTTATACGTATTTTAGCCCAAAAATTGAATGAAACAATTTTTAAGCAAGTATATTAACTATTTTACTGTAATTTTTCCCAAGAAGACTTCCAGGACGGCATAAATAGCAATTGAACGCTATATGCGGGAAAACACAATACACAGGGAAACTCTGTTTTAATTAATACATAAAAATCAAAGAAAACAACAACAATGTAATGCCAGAAATCTAAAATAGTAATTAATTAGTCGAACACGGAGAATTTGTCGAATCGACAAAGGCGTCAGCCAAAGAAGTTGATTCACAAGACCTTGGAGGTAAGCGGATTATTTGAACCCGAGAGGGGACGGAAAGTCTACATACCAGAAAGGTGTTAATATATATATATATATATATATATATATATATATATATATATATACATATAAAAATAAGTATATCACGAAAGGAACTCCTATTTAAGTAAAGGAGAAAATAGAAACCTTACAGAGGATGTGGCGCTTAGCAGCTCTGCATCCAGAGTGGCATATAAGGATATAAACAAGAAGAAAAAATAAGCGAGAACAGGAGTGACCATATGATTTGTATAGAATGGCAGGGGTGGATTGCGACACCCCTTTCCCGCTTAAAGCAGCTTTTACGACCCGGGCAACGCTCACGGCACCAATGTAACTTAATGGTCAATCTCCCACATGTTGTCGCGAACGTTTTGGTATACTCGACAGAGAAGACAAAGTTTTGAAATCAAACACATTTATTAAACATGAAATAACAAGGCAGTTGATCGAAAACAGTGGAGTACAAGCATTTCTCGCAATAACTCAGAGTTACACTCGGTAGGGTGACCATTAAGAACACCCCTGGAGGAAGAGGAACCAAGAGAATACACATATTTTCTGATACATAAAATAAACACAATATTCCTCATATTATACTTGACATTTATATATCACATTTGTATACTTTGAACATATACGACATTTTCATATAACTCACGAGGATTTGACAATTAACACTCTATTCGTTAGGTGGAAGACTAAATATATATAAAACTTTACCTCGTCTCTTTTAAATATAACATTTACAATTCTGTACCATGGGAAAGGATATCAGGATGGACTCTCGGCATAAACTCATCGAGATTCTTGCGCAGAACAAAATCCATAATGGTCGGGAAACTTGACTACACAACATCATGCTGGCGGAATTCGACATCTTGGTTGGTTACGGAGATTGGTTGATTCGTACCTTAGGACACAAGGAGGAGTCAGGCAAATACAAATCGCTGTAAAATGAGCTTTCCCTCTAGCCCTATTAGCGATTCAAGCCGACCAGTGAAAGAACCATTTTCTCTTTTCACAAGACTCATTATTCCATTACTACCAGGCTGATTCATTTAAAAACACGAGTGACTCATCTCTGAACCGAGCCAAACGACTCTACGCACAACTTGTCGAACTATGTTACATATTTTAATCACATCCTTCCACTTTCAAAATTAATCCACCTTTTCTTAAAATTCGCGATCATACGCGAATCAAACACACACGTCTACATTTTTCCACGACTCCTTCCACACTGCTTCCAAAATCCTTTTTCAAACGCGCGCGTGCGCAAAACCTGCAAGTTCCCAACTAGCGACTGAGAAGCGAAAATACAAAACTATTACTATTTTTCTGGAACATAAACACTTTTGCGATTTTAGAGTTCACTTCCCTTAAAAGTCAATGTAATTGAAAACATGTAGAAAAGACATTTACATTTCGAAATTGACACTTTCAATCACACAGAAATAAAACAATACTTTAATATACAATTTTAACACAGAGGTGTGAAAGCCTTATCACACTCCTTCGGGGCCCGGGAGAAAAATTTCCTGCAAAGCGGGGAATTTTTCCACACAATACTAGGAAAATACCTGCATTAAGTTCCCAATGACATATGTTCCATTGAGAGGAATTTAGTGTAAATTTTGAGCGATGTACATGTACATCAAAGAAAAAAACAAAAACAAACAAGATCATGACCAGCATAATAACCAAAATCCAAGAGTGGCCTAAAGTTTGACTCGTGAGTCAAAAAAAATAAGTCTCAATACAAGCATAGACCTTTACAAGACAACACCAAATTAACAAGACACAAATGATGAAATTGCCCCTTTTAAAACTTAAACACTAATACATTTTCTGGTGAGTACCACAGAGACATGAAAATTTAATTTACTCAACTCACAAAAAGTTTAACTAAACAAAAAGTTTTCTTTCTTCAAAAATTTTACAATTAAAATTCTATAAATTTACTTTTCACAGAAATCAATTTATTAACTATTATCCAACCTTGCCAACAAATTACTTTAAAAGACATTTAAAAAAAATTACTAATTTAGAAAATGAGACAAATTTTCAAACCAAGAATGTTGATCAGGCACCCAGGCAAGAAACAAGTCCATTAGAAAGTTGCAAACCTAGAGGTGGCGGTACCCCCAACCAATAAGTCAACAAACACCAAATGACAAAAAAAATTTCTAAAATTTACTAGACCTTTAAATTAAAAAAAAAATCATTCACACATTCATAAAATAAAACAGAGATAAAAATTATCAGTTATCCTTAAAAATCCTTACCAAAACTCTAATCCATCAAGTACTTAATTATCTTAAAATTACTTTAAAACATTACTGCTTATCATTAAAGTAAAGCAAAAAAAATTATTATTTAAGTATTTAGAATTTTAAAACACTACTTCAACCTGATTAACATGGCACTCACATTCAGAAAGCTGCACTGGCACAGAACTTGCAGTACAGAACATTCAGCTGACTGACACATAAAGCAAATTACACAGAAGTTC
This sequence comes from Amaurobius ferox, assembly GCA_951213105.1. Classification (NCBI taxonomy): domain Eukaryota; kingdom Metazoa; phylum Arthropoda; class Arachnida; order Araneae; family Amaurobiidae; genus Amaurobius; species Amaurobius ferox. The sequence continues at coordinate 147,507,362 of OX578135.1, read as the reverse complement.
AGAAATATTGGATCCATTTTAACATAGCATACAGTTTTGCAAAACATTTTGTGAAACAATTGAAAATATAATATTATGAAACATAATTGTCCATCTCACAACAATATCAGTCTTTTTTTTGAAAATGTGAGAATTTCATAATCTAAACATTTTACTTTACTTTTTGAGCCAATTGCTCTCTTGACATATTGCCTTAATTGACAAGTAACTTTAATGAATAAATTGGCCTCTTGGGCGCAAGTCATACTTGTGTGAATTAGGAACATTTTGAGTTTTAACCCTATTTTGATGGTTTAGAAAATATCTACTTTTAAATTGTCTTGTTTCTTGAGTTGAAGAATTATCAATGTTATCATTATATGTGCTAGAAATCAATTCACTACGTCTAGGAGGTAAAGGAGTTAATCTATTAACGTGGACCAATTGCTGATTACATGGATTGTTTTTGTGTTGAATGACAAAGTTAACTTCAGTACCACCTCTAACATGATTTTGCTTTTCCCCCATATGCAAAGTAACATTCTGTGCATTTACTACCAAATCTCTAAAAGATTTGCTTCCATTTTCCAAATCGTTAATATGTACCTCTTCACTACCCAAATGTGGCACTACCTTATTTTCCGAAAAATTTCTGCTCACATACTCTTCCCGAATGACCTGAGACTCATTCACTACCGGTGCTAGATCTGCTTTGCATTTGGCACATGCATTCGTATGGAACTCTTTCGGTTTACAGTCCTCTACCACACGAACATTTTTTTCACTACTCATCTGCGAGTCAGGCACAGCAATACGCTTTGCGACACTACTTAGGTTTGAGTCTGCAATTTCCGACTCATTTGCCGGTTCATGATTTGAAATCGAAAGTAAATTATTCGTACATTGATAACCAACAAAAGGAATGGAAGAGTTTGAAAACTTAAAACAGAAGTGATTATAATCTATAATAGCATTATGTTTATGTAAAAACTTGTTACCAAGGATTACATTATATGAAATAGGAGCTGGTGATTTTAACACAAAAAATTCGGTAGGGAATCTTTCTTTTCCCAAATTTAGTGAAATAGTGGCTAAACATTCAACTTTAGTATCTTGTGAACTAAAGCTACGCAAAATTGTTGGTTTGTATGTTAGCAACATATGTGCAATGGGTACAGTATTTAAAGCTTCCTCATACACTAAATTAATTGAACTACCCGTATCAATCAATATTGACACTTCACTGCTCACTAATTTTCCTTTTATAATAGAAGAAGATGACAAAGAATTTGTAATATTATGACAAATATTATTTTCCTCAAAATGTGATGTTTGCCTATCAAAAGTTTTTCTATTATTATAATTGTGCATGGGATATCTACTCTGATTCCCAGAAGAATGATTTTTGGAATTTTGCAAAGATTTATATGACTCCTTATTTTTATAATTTTGCGTTCCTTGCTTTCTATACTTCCACTCATTTGCAGACATTTGCCCTCTGTGTCTTTCACCCTGGTGATACCTAGTTCCAGGACTGGTATAAATTTTCCTACATTTTATACCGTACACATCTCTTTTTTGAAAAACCTTTTTCCAACACTGTTCTTGAACGTGACCTAATTTACCACATTTGTCACACTTTGGACGCGGTGAACGCTTTTCGTTAACTTTATCTGAATTAAACTTAAATTTTTCTATTTTACCCCTAAGAAATTCAATGTCCCTTTCCTGTTCTAACACTTTTCTTTTTAAATCTGACATACTTTCACTTTGATCTGGTGTGAGAACATATTTTTCTGGTGTGAGAACACCTTTTTTTGTAAGTACCGGATTAGTCAAGTACATAGCATTATTTTCATTTAAAATAGATTCCTCAAGAATTGCAAGTTTTCTAGCCGAATAAAAATCTCTAGGGTTTTGTGACAACACCAATCTTTTTAGTTCCGGATATAAACCATTAATAAATGAAGTTTTTAAAAGTGTTTGCCTGATTTTATTCTCACTTTCGGAATCTACATCTTCCGGAACAACCTTAAATGAAGCAGCTTCGATTCTCATCGAAAACTGTTTAACCGACTCATTTGGTCTCTGTGTAAAGTTCACGAGTGAAATTATGTTTTTAGTAACATTTTCGGTCACTTCAAAATGATCTTTCAAAATGTGAATAATTTCCTGCAAATTTTTACAATTTCTGTGCTTTGGATTCTCTTCAATCAATCTATTTGCTTCCCCCTCTAAATTCAATCTCAAACAAACTAATTTGTCACACTCACTCCAGTTTGCATGAGTGGCTACTAAATTTAACTTTTCCAAAAACTGTGACAACGAAAGCTCTGAATTTCCCGAGAATTTTGGAATATGATGTGCGAACTTAGGTGTGAAAATATGGAATGATTTTAACATGTTATCATTTACCGATGAAGCACTGTTTTGATTTGGCAAAGTGCCAGAAGAAGAATTCAGACATACCGGCGATTTATCTGATATGTTTTCCTCATTAGATTTAGCTTTGTGGCCAACATTTTTAACTTTACTTCTAGAATTAACAGTATCCGACTCAGTAGCAATATCAAGCGACAAATTCAAGGAGGAATTTAATTTTTTACTTGAATTTTTACTCATCTTACCGACATTTACTTTTTTTGTTTCTAGTAATTGGAGCCATTTTGCATAACAATCAAATATACTCGTATAGTTTAACACAATATGCAATTGCAATGTTCTTAAACAGTATTTACAATAAAACCAGTTTTTATCAAATCAAATGACATAAATATGCAAACAAATCAATTTTTTTTATCAAATGGCACATATCAAATTCCAAGAACACTCGTTTTTGAGAATACCGAAAACAGAACATGGAACTCTGTTTACTTAAGAAAACACTCATTTTAGCACAACGGTAATTTTTAACCTTCAAAATTTCAATTCTTAAGAAAATTTTTTTAAAAATTTTAATTCTCTCAGCTCTTCCCCACTCACCGAGAAAAGTAACGGCACCAATTCTGTCGCGAACGTTTTGGTATACTCGACAGAGAAGACAAAGTTTTGAAATCAAACACATTTATTAAACATGAAATAACAAGGCAGTTGATCGAAAACAGTGGAGTACAAGCATTTCTCGCAATAACTCAGAGTTACACTCGGTAGGGTGACCATTAAGAACACCCCTGGAGGAAGAGGAACCAAGAGAATACACATATTTTCTGATACATAAAATAAACACAATATTCCTCATATTATACTTGACATTTATATATCACATTTGTATACTTTGAACATATACGACATTTTCATATAACATCATCAATGACTTGATACTCACGAGGATTTGACAATTAACACTCTATTCGTTAGGTGGAAGACTAAATATATATAAAACTTTACCTCGTCTCTTTTAAATATAACATTTACAATTCTGTACCATGGGAAAGGATATCAGGATGGACTCTCGGCATAAACTCATCGAGATTCTTGCGCAGAACAAAATCCATAATGGTCGGGAAACTTGACTACACAACATCATGCTGGCGGAATTCGACATCTTGGTTGGTTACGGAGATTGGTTGATTCGTACCTTAGGACACAAGGAGGAGTCAGGCAAATACAAATCGCTGTAAAATGAGCTTTCCCTCTAGCCCTATTAGCGATTCAAGCCGACCAGTGAAAGAACCATTTTCTCTTTTCACAAGACTCATTATTCCATTACTACCAGGCTGATTCATTTAAAAACACGAGTGACTCATCTCTGAACCGAGCCAAACGACTCTACGCACAACTTGTCGAACTATGTTACATATTTTAATCACATCCTTCCACTTTCAAAATTAATCCACCTTTTCTTAAAATTCGCGATCATACGCGAATCAAACACACACGTCTACATTTTTCCACGACTCCTTCCACACTGCTTCCAAAATCCTTTTTCAAACGCGCGCGTGCGCAAAACCTGCAAGTTCCCAACTAGCGACTGAGAAGCGAAAATACAAAACTATTACTACTTTTCTGGAACATAAACACTTTTGCGATTTTAGAGTTCACTTCCCTTAAAAGTCAATGTAATTGAAAACATGTAGAAAAGACATTTACATTTCGAAATTGACACTTTCAATCACACAGAAATAAAACAATACTTTAATATACAATTTTAACACAGAGGTGTGAAAGCCTTATCACAATGTGCAAAGACAGAAGCACCCGAACGGACACAAAAGCAAAGATGGAACCAAGCAAGGAAGAGATACACCCTACAATCCAACATGAAAACACAACATTTTATAGGGGAAAGTCGCGCATGCGCGAAAAGACTTCATGATGATAGGATCGCAGATATGAATATATATATGATTAAGAATGCTCATTTAGATTCAAACAAAGCACAATTTCTTTCTTTGAAAAAGGAATAGTAATAATGTTGTAAAAAATATCTAGGGTAATTTCTTTTCAATGCATCATTTATTATTTTATTACATTCATAAATGCAGACTTTTTTTAAAAGTACTGTAGTTTCTGTTTCTTCTGAAGTATCCGATAATAATATTTCTGAATATATTTTTAGTGAGGTTTGAATTCCAATCAATAATATTATTAATTTTGATATTGTATGAATTTCTCTTGTCGTGTATGGTTGTATAAATTCCATACTGTTGGTGTTTTCTTATTGACAAATCCAGGAAGTCTGTCGATCCATCCTCATTGATCGGGTTTTCAATTAAGTCTAATTCTTTTGGGTAGAATGCAAAATCTATGTCAGGGGTGTTTGCATAACCCCCTAATATCACATCGTCAACATAACGGAAATAAGGTATTTCCGATAATATATGGGTTCCTCTTTCATATTTGGATAGATAAATATCCGCCAATATTGATGAGCATGCACCACCCATGGGTATGCCCTTGACTTGTTTGTAGTAATGCGTACCGTCATATAGTATGTTTTCATTCAAAACCAACTCAATCAAATCCAAATATCTTCTAAGAGTTATATATGGTTTTAAATTGTATTCCTCATGTAATTCTTTCAAGATCATTTGTAGGTTTGTTAAATCGATGTTATTAAACAGATCCCGGAAATCGTAGCTTCTGAAGTTCAAATCTTTATGGCAAAATTTCAGTCGGTCTATCAATTTCTGTCCGTTTTTTAACATTATGGAGTAATTTCAGAAGTTTTTTATTTGCTTGTTCCAGGTATGATCCGCATCCCACTGTTACAGTTCGGAACTTGACTGGTTTTTTGTATAACTTGGGAATGAGGATCAAGTATGGGAATTTTACTGATTCAATATCCATACCAATTCTTTTATATAGTGCTTTTATTCTATTAGTGATGATTGATTCGTTGCTAGGAATTAAGGTATACATGGCACTATCCTTATAGCATTGGGTTAAAGTATCGACATAGAATTTTTTACACGTGAATGCAAAATTCGATACGATTTTGTCGGTGTATATCAATAGGAATTCTTCATTAAATTGCTTGATTGAAGACGGAAATCGAGAACTCCCAGACTCCTTGTTTCTTCTCGGGTAGTATTGGCAAAAAGCACTGTAAAAGGCATATTTCCATGCGTTAAAAGTCTGTACTGGTAAGCTGTGTTTGACTGCCATCTTGTATATGAAGGTTTCAAGATCGTAATTGAATTCATTATAAATATTATTAAATTCTTGTATTCGGTACTTAGTACCGAGTTGTAATAAGTTTTTGAGTTTATTATCTTTTATAAAATCTAAGTTTCCAGTAATTATATGCTTGTGGTAGGGATCACAATGTATATTTTTATGACATTGACAGGATTCAATATTAAATGAAGACACAGTTTTACATAATTTATTGTAGTTGAATAATCTTCCTCCGTTGGTTCTTACAAAGCGATAGGATATCTTGATATTTAGATTAGGCAAAGGAAGACGTTCTTCTATATTATGTAATATATGGTTGAATGGAATACTTTCGAACATTTTATTCTTAAATGTTGTGATAAAAAATTCTTTTGATTTGTTAATTTGATATTTTGGTTCAAGTGCTACATTATATTTTGCGGCTCTGAGTTTAATTAAATCCAGAATGATGTCTATATTAGTGTTTGTATCTTCTGTATTGCAGTTATTTTCACTTAAATTGAAATTTATAATAAAATTCCATATACGTTGTAAGTATTTAATTTTGATACTGTTGGCTATATTCTTGATCCATCCGAATTTCACTGTTATTTCTGTTTTTATGAAGTCTGAGAGTTTTTCTTCTGTTTTGATATAATTAAAATGTTGCTTTTTGTTTCCTCTTTGGTTTCTATAAGTTTTCTTAGGTATTGAATTTTCTAAGAGAGGGTATGTTTGACTATTCCTGCATCTTTCTTTATTGCAATTTTCCTTGAATAATAAAGTATTCAGACCATATGGATATGCAGAATTGTATTGCTTTATATGGATGTTTTCCCACCACAAGCGTTCAGAAAGGTCTGGTACTATATCAATAATAGTTACCATAATATTGCTGAAGGGGTGTACTTGAAAATGTCGTACTTCTAAGTTATTATTGGTGGTTGGCTGTTCGATTTTTCCCACTTGACTTCGGTGCAGATTTATACGGATATTCAGGGAATTCTGCGTCTGTCCTATATATTTCGCCTGACATGCAAGGCATGATATGCAATATACCACATTAAAAGTCTTGCAAAAGATTTTTATATTGTCCTTTTTTGTAGAAATTTGGTGTGGATTGGCTACGGGACAAAGCTTACATCGCTTAGAATTGCATTTCTTAAATTTGAAGTTCTTCATATGGTGGTAGTGTTGATAAAAGTCCTTAAAGAAAGATGATCTGTTATAGATCGTGTCATACATTACGGAAGAATTTATATTTTTTATGTTTGTCACAGCTTTATCAAGGACAAATGTATAAGGCTTATAAACACTGCTCATCACTTGCTTCAATATAAAGATTAGGGTAACTGTATTTCGATAACACATATACCCTGATAATGTGTCACCGGGCATATATTCAACATGGAATAAATTTGCCAGTCGCTAAATTCATATATAGCCTTCAAACATATTATATATCAACAGTTTTTTAACTCATGTTGAGGAGTAAAAACTTTATAGTAAAGACAAACGAAATGTTTTTTCATGTGCACATTCAAATACAGTAAAAGCCTCATAGAACGTTCAGGTATACTACGTTCACTCTTGCCTATTTTATGCTGTATGACAAATTTAAGCACTATTTTATACTTTTTTTGTAGTTATTTTAATTCATTCATAGAATTCGTTCTAAAATAGGTATTGAAAAAATACAAGATTCAATAAAAGTGATAAAAATACTTAAAAACACATAATTAAAAATTAAAAGACTAAAGTACAGAGATTACACAAATGCATACCACACTATAATATACCACCATACATTGTCTCACAAGGTACAAAACTAATATCAAAACATTCGTAAAATAACTCTTACCGTCCTGATTACACCGCTCCAATATCCACCGGATGACTCCCATCCCAGGACTCACGGAAGACCTACACTTCGCCAGTGTGGTCCGAGAAGTGGCCCTTACGTAGAATGCTGAATTGGATGTGGCAAAATATGCACTATGTCCGCGCAATGCAGCTGGATGTAGACATATCGATAAATATATATAAAAATAAGTATATCACGAAAGGAACTCCTATTTAAGTAAAGGAGAAAATAGAAACCTTACAGAGGATGTGGCGCTTAGCAGCTCTGCATCCAGAGTGGCATATAAGGATATAAACAAGAAGAAAAATAAGCGAGAACAGGAGTGACCATATGATTTGCATAGAATGGCAGGGGTGGATTGCGACACCCCTTTCCCGCTTAAAGCAGCTTTTACGACTCGGGCAACGCTCACGGCACCAATGTAACTCAATGGTCAATCTCCCACATGTGCAAAGACAGCATTCCACTCTAAGTGTCAGAAAAGTGTAAAGTTAAAGTTGAACTTTCAACAGTGAAAATAAGGAGAATTAACGTAATCATAAGTTGCACAATTCTATTTATTTACACCAGAAAAAGACTCAAAGTAGATGCTCAAAGTGACATCCAAGGGGACCGTTGCACAATTCACAATGGCGAATGAACGACTAGTGCACCTTTTCGACGACACCTGGTGTCGTGTTTATCCTGTCCGCTGTAACAACGATTGTCGCGACGAAATTTTTTACGGAGTCCACAGGCGTCTCGTACACCAATGATTTTATGTGCGCCCAGAAGTCCAGTGGGTTGAGGTTCGGTGAGCGTGGAGGCCAAGCCACAGGTCCACTACGTCCAATCCACCGTCCGGGATATGTGGCATTCAAGAAGTGTCGGATGACTAGAAATGACGGTGATGTTCTGGAGATGTGATACTTCTCCGGCACGACAGCTTTGTCGTCCGAAGTGGCGACTTGTGCTTGTTGGACCTGTTTCGAAGTTACTCTTTTCTGACACTCAGAGTGGAATGCGACCCTCGGTTCCATAGTAAATATTGTTCGTCTTGATGGATACTATCACCCCTCTTATTTTTTCAAAACAGTTTATATGCACCCTGTATATATACAATCACGTAGGGGTGAAGATGAGAGTTTTAAGACCAAGTAGTAGTTGTTCAATTGAATGTTTTTGAGTGTCTTAGAATGTGTATTTTGGAGGAGAGTTCCAAGATAAAATCGTGAGATGAAAATGGCATAAAGATATAGTGAATCTGGATATGAGTGATTCATCAGATGTGAAAGATCTCATCAGGTACTGTACTATATATTACTATATGAAGGATAGTATCAATTTTCCAAATTTCTAAAAAGCCTTTATTAAATCGTCCCACCAAGTGATCCAACTAATTAATACAGAATCTGGCATTACTTCTCGCTGAATACAATAATATGTGTCAGACAGAGAATAATATTCTCTATGTTATTAGATATAATGTTGTAATATGATAATGTGTAATTGAATAAAATTTAAGTCCTTTCTATTAACCTTTAGTTCTAACTTTGGTTTCTGTAAGATTACAACAATAGTTAATATTATCTCGATATGCTGACATTAGGTGGTTTTGCGGGCCACCAAAAGCAATGTACAAAAAATTAATTAATTGCAGAGATTAATATATTTATAGTTAAACTACAAATAGTTAATTAATAATTTAAATGCACTTTAAAGCTGTATATAAAGAGTTTCATAAAAAATCGGCACAAACAACATAAAAAGAAATATACCCCACCCTCAAGTATTACTTTTCCTTGTTAAACGTTTAATTTACGATTCACATAGAATAAGTCCAAACGTATCTAATAGATCAAAGCCTTTAATTTAGCTGTTCTCTAAATAAAACTTGCTTTTAACTTTCAAAATTAACTTTTATCAGATAATAAACACTACATTTTTGGAAACGGAATGTTTAAGAAAAGTAGAGAAATCTCACAACTTACACTTACCAGGGCTTTACAACACGTATACCAGGGCTACTCTAGTTTACTGATGGAAAGTGCGCTCGCATTCTCTTTCAGTTCCATTTTCAATGCTATACTTCCTATATTATGTAATATATGGTTGAATGGAATACTTTCGAACATTTTATTCTTAAATGTTGTGATAAAAAATTCTTTTGATTTGTTAATTTGATATTTTGGTTCAAGTGCTACATTATATTTTGCGGCTCTGAGTTTAATTAAATCCAGAATGATGTCTATATTAGTGTTTGTATCTTCTGTATTGCAGTTATTTTCACTTAAATTGAAATTTATAATAAAATTCCATATACGTTGTAAGTATTTAATTTTGATACTGTTGGCTATATTCTTGATCCATCCGAATTTCACTGTTATTTCTGTTTTTATGAAGTCTGAGAGTTTTTCTTCTGTTTTGATATAATTAAAATGTTGCTTTTTGTTTCCTCTTTGGTTTCTATAAGTTTTCTTAGGTATTGAATTTTCTAAGAGAGGGTATGTTTGACTATTCCTGCATCTTTCTTTATTGCAATTTTCCTTGAATAATAAAGTATTCAGACCATATGGATATGCAGAATTGTATTGCTTTATATGGATGTTTTCCCACCACAAGCGTTCAGAAAGGTCTGGTACTATATCAATAATAGTTACCATAATATTGCTGAAGGGGTGTACTTGAAAATGTCGTACTTCTAAGTTATTATTGGTGGTTGGCTGTTCGATTTTTCCCACTTGACTTCGGTGCAGATTTATACGGATATTCAGGGAATTCTGCGTCTGTCCTATATATTTCGCCTGACATGCAAGGCATGATATGCAATATACCACATTAAAAGTCTTGCAAAAGATTTTTATATTGTCCTTTTTTGCAGAAATTTGGTGTGGATTGGCTACGGGACAAAGCTTACATCGCTTAGAATTGCATTTCTTAAATTTGAAGTTCTTCATATGGTGGTAGTGTTGATAAAAGTCCTTAAAGAAAGATGATCTGTTATAGATCGTGTCATACATTACGGAAGAATTTATATTTTTTATGTTTGTCACAGCTTTATCAAGGACAAATGTATAAGGCTTATAAACACTGCTCATCACTTGCTTCAATATAAAGATTAGGGTAACTGTATTTCGATAACACATATACCCTGATAATGTGTCACCGGGCATATATTCAACATGGAATAAATTTGCCAGTCGCTAAATTCATATATAGCCTTCAAACATATTATATATCAACAGTTTTTTAACTCATGTTGAGGAGTAAAAACTTTATAGTAAAGACAAACGAAATGTTTTTTCATGTGCACATTCAAATACAGTAAAAGCCTCATAGAACGTTCAGGTATACTACGTTCACTCTTGCCTATTTTATGTTGTATGACAAATTTAAGCACTATTTTATACTTTTTTTGTAGTTATTTTAATTCATTCATAGAATTCGTTCTAAAATAGGTATTGAAAAAATACAAGATTCAATAAAAGTGATAAAAATACTTAAAAACACATAATTAAAAATTAAAAGACTAAAGTACAGAGATTACACAAATGCATACCACACTATAATATACCACCATACATTGTCTCACAAGGTACAAAACTAATATCAAAACATTCGTAAAATAACTCTTACCGTCCTGATTACACCGCTCCAATATCCACCGGATGACTCCCATCCCAGGACTCACGGAAGACCTACACTTCGCCAGTGTGGTCCGAGAAGTGGCCCTTACGTAGAATGCTGAATTGGATGTGGCAAAATATGCACTATGTCCGCGCAATGCAGCTGGATGTAGACATATCGATAAATATATATAAAAATAAGTATATCACGAAAGGAACTCCTATTTAAGTAAAGGAGAAAATAGAAACCTTACAGAGGATGTGGCGCTTAGCAGCTCTGCATCCAGAGGGGCATATAAGGATATAAACAAGAAGTAAAATAAGCGAGAACAGGAGTGACCATATGATTTGCATAGAATGGCAGGGGTGGATTGCGACACCCCTTTCCCGCTTAAAGCAGCTTTTACGACCCGGGCAACGCTCACGGCACCAATGTAACTCAATGGTCAATCTCCCACATGTGCAAAGACAGCATTCCACTCTAAGTGTCAGAAAAGTGTAAAGTTAAAGTTGAACTTTCAACAGTGAAAATAAGGAGAATTAACGTAATCATAAGTTGCACAATTCTATTTATTTACACCAGAAAAAGACTCAAAGTAGATGCTCAAAGTGACATCCAAGGGGACCGTTGCACAATTCACAATGGCGAATGAACGACTAGTGCACCCTTTCGACGACACCTGGTGTCGTGTTTATCCTGTCCGCTGTAACAACGATTGTCGCGACGAAATTTTTTACGGAGTCCACAGGCGTCTCGTACACCAATGATTTTATGTGCGCCCAGAAGTCCAGTGGGTTGAGGTTCGGTGAGCGTGGAGGCCAAGCCACAGGTCCACTACGTCCAATCCACCGTCCGGGATATGTGGCATTCAAGAAGTGTCGGATGACTAGAAATGACGGTGATGTTCTGGAGATGTGATACTTCTCCGGCACGACAGCTTTGTCGTCCGAAGTGGCGAGTTGTGCTTGTTGGACCTGTTTCGAAGTTACTCTTTTCTGACACTCAGAGTGGAATGCGACCCTCGGTTCCATAGTAAATATTGTTCGTCTTGATGGATACTATCACCCCTCTTATTTTTTCAAAACAGTTTATATGCACCCTGTATATATACAATCACGTAGGGGTGAAGATGAGAGTTTTAAGACCAAGTAGTAGTTGTTCAATTGAATGTTTTTGAGTGTCTTAGAATGTGTATTTTGGAGGAGAGTTCCAAGATAAAATCGTGAGATGAAAATGGCATAAAGATATAGTGAATCTGGATATGAGTGATTCATCAGATGTGAAAGATCTCATCAGGTACTGTACTATATATTACTATATGAAGGATAGTATCAATTTTCCAAATTTCTAAAAAGCCTTTATTAAATCGTCCCACCAAGTGATCCAACTAATTAATACAGAATCTGGCATTACTTCTCGCTGAATACAATAATATGTGTCAGACAGAGAATAATATTCTCTATGTTATTAGATATAATGTTGTAATATGATAATGTGTAATTGAATAAAATTTAAGTCCTTTCTATTAACCTTTAGTTCTAACTTTGGTTTCTGTAAGATTACAACAATAGTTAATATTATCTCGATATGCTGACATTAGGTGGTTTTGCGGGCCACCAAAAGCAATGTACAAAAAATTAATTAATTGCAGAGATTAATATATTTATAGTTAAACTACAAATAGTTAATTAATAATTTAAATGCACTTTAAAGCTGTATATAAAGAGTTTCATAAAAAATCGGCACAAACAACATAAAAAGAAATATACCCCACCCTCAAGTATTACTTTTCCTTGTTAAACGTTTAATTTACGATTCACATAGAATAAGTCCAAACGTATCTAAAAGATCAAAGCCTTTAATTTAGCTGTTCTCTAAATAAAACTTGCTTTTAACTTTCAAAATTAACTTTTATCAGATAATAAACACTACATTTTTGGAAACGGAATGTTTAAGAAAAGTAGAGAAATCTCACAACTTACACTTACCAGGGCTTTACAACACGTATACCAGGGCTACTCTAGTTTACTGATGGAAAGTGCGCTCGCATTCTCTTTCAGTTCCATTTTCAATGCTATACTTCCTGATGGAGTAGACCAGTGGTTCCCAAACTTTCCGGTCCGCGGACCCCCTCAGAGAAAAAAAAATCGCGGACCCCTTAAAACCATATTGCAAGGTCGTGTTTCTATTGGATATGTACAACAGTAACTAGAAGTAACAGATACAGCAGGCCAGTGGTTCCCAAACTTTCCGGTCCGCGGACCACCTCAGAGAAAAAAAAAATTCACAAACCCCTTAAAACCATATTGCAAGGGCGTGTTTCTATTGGATATGTACAACAAGCATAATTTAGTGTGAACACTGATGCTGCTTTCTTGCTCTTATTGCTTTCTTGCAATTAGCTCAGTAATATTTGGTTTAATATCTGAGAATTTCAGTCTTAAATCACTTAAATCACTTTCACCCAAACAATTTAATTCTGTTTGAAGATATAACCTATCAGTTTGAAATTAATTTCATGAATGTATTTAATTCAAAGTTATTTAGAAAAAAAGTTCATTATTATTTTATTTAAAAAAATTAAATAGAAAATAGAGTGGAGAAGAATAATGAATTTTATTTTTTTTAGAGCTAACTATTTATTAGCTAAATATTGCATGTTGTTTGCGGACCCCCTAAAACCTCGTCGCGGACCCCCAGGGGTCCGGGGACCCCAGTTTGGGAACCACTGGAGTAGACATTTCAAACTTTGTCTCTGCTAAACAACCAGAAAACATTTCATAGTCTCAGAAAAATTTTATACGTTTATGTGAAGTGCCCCGATGAGGAGACCAAAAAAGACTCTAATTCAGACTCACACACTTTAATCACATTACTGTTATTTACAAATTACATACAGTTACTATTTCCAAATTAAGGGAAACATAATACGTTACTCGCAACCATCTCTATATGCTTCATATAAGCGGCAGAAGTAACACAATACTGACAACACTTTTTAGGATTTTTTTTTCTTTTTAACACTTTCCAACATAGTTATAATGTATTTATGACTTTGTTCATTCTGTCTGTTTGTCCGTTCGTACGATAACTGGCGTAAAAATAATTTTATCAAAATGAAATTTCAGTATGTTATTGAGACGGTCTGTGGGTCATATGGGAATGAAAATCAATAATATCACCCCATTAGTTTCGGATTTAACCCGAGTTGAAAAAATGAAATACATTGAATCCTATGGAACTTAATTTTTCAAACATTTTCTAAGCGGAGTTAAAATTCACATTGTAGTATTGTGATAATTTTAAAAATATCAGTGCTGTATGTATCGCATTTTAGAGATGTTTAAGTAAAATTACATTTCAGTTGGAAAGTGTTTCATAATCAATGCTTTATTCGTGTTTGACCTTTCTTGTTTATTTTTAACACTTTCCAACATAGTTGAAAAGTATTTATGACTTTGGTCTTTTTGTCTGTCTGTCTGTTTGTCCTGTCGATAACTGCTTTAAAAATGACTTTATCAAAATGAAATTTTAGTATGCTGTTGAGACGGTCTGTGGGACATATGGGAATGAAAATGAATTTTATCAACCAATTAGTTTTGAATTTAACCAGGGTTGGAGAAAGAGGTCTGAAAAATAAAAAATAAAATGTCTGAAATAAATATAATAATCTGAAAATAATATATAATCTGAAAATAAAATTAAATATCTGAAAAATTAAGTCCCTATGGCACCTAATTTTTCAGACATTTTTTAAACGAAGTTAAAATTCCCAAATTACTTCGAAAATTTTAGGAAATATTCAAATTATCCCATAAAATGCATAAAAAGCAATTTCAGCAAAATATGTAGCGTAGATTTTTAAATAAAAATTTAAATAATAATTACACCTCTGATATATGAAGAAATCACGTGACGCAAAATAAAACATGTCATCTATTTCTTTTCAGCTATGTAAAGATTGTGATTTTTAAAGTTCTTTTAAATTACTTTATTTTTAAAGTTCTTTTAATTTAGTGTTGCATCCACCCTAAAACCGCTTTATTTTTGCATATTATCTGCGTATCTAAATTTTTTGCCAACGCAAATACAATATTTTTGATTTCAAATGATCACTAAACTTTGATTATTTCTACAACGAAGCCTAATTTTAAAGGAATCAGAGCGTAAACAAATAAAGTTGTAAAGTGAGTTGTATAAGAATTTCTGAATTGTTTTCATCCAAAATTATTTAGCTCTGATATCTGGAATATAAGTGATATAAATGAAATATTCATTGATTTTGCATTGAGAGGCTGCGCTGGGATAAGATAAGTAGTTCTTTGCGTTGGGATAAGATAAGTAGTTCTGTATTGTATGCATTTCTATGGTGAAAGACCTAGATTTATATTTCGATGACGCCATTTGAATAAAGTTCAATTTGTGTAACTAGAATTATCTTTTTCGATGAAGTTTGAGGTTTTAAAGTGTAATAAATTACTGTAGTACTGTGATAATTTAAAGAATATCAACGCTAAATGTATCACATTTTAGAGATGTTTAAATAAAATTGCATTTCATTTGGAAAGTGTTTCATAATCAATGCTTTATGCATGATTGATCTTTCTTGTTTAAATTAAGAAGAGGTTTAGAAACCTAGCCTCGTTTGTGTGGAATTGTAATCGTGTTGAAATTACAATGTTTAAAGCATGGAGGTAAAAGTAAGGAGTTAAATCTTCATATTAAGAAAACGCCAATATCGTTTGAGACAATAATGCAGGTGGCGCTGGGATAAGATAAGTAGTTCTGTATTGTATGCATTTCTGTGGCGAAAGACCTAAAATATTTATTTAAGCTGTCAATTTTGTAAAAATTAATTATTAGTACAACGCAAAGAATAACTGAAGCAATAAAGAATATTCCTACGTATTCAAAATTATTTTACTTTCCAATTCATTTTTATCACCACATATTCTGTACTCTATCCTACAACTATGAAAAAATACTGGTTAATTATAGTCATAATTAAGGAATCCTTAATTTAAAAATTATTAAAAATACATATACTAAATACTAAGCCTTTCTATTGTGTCAACTAACAATAGCAACTACTTTACAAACACTAGCGACACCTAGATATAATTCTCAAAGCATTATGGCATTTTCAAGCGTTTCATCCATAGGAGTTTTATCTCCTCCTTTCTAACTCCATGGTTTAAAGGATAGGAATTTCAACTGGATTACATTTTCTGCGCAGACGATATTAGACTTCCTAAATGCAATCAATTGCGAAATTTAAGCTTGATGCGGTTAAAATAAAGCCCTATTTTCTTGACCAACTCTCACAAATTATTTAAAGTATATCGAATTTCAATTTCATTAAATATAATTGAAAGCTATTCAGTTGGCGAGAAAATCAAGAGAATTCTACCAATTGGCTGATATTAATTAAGCACTTGTATTCTATTCGTCATTTTCACACGAAACGTCACGAAGAAAAACTACGCGTAAATGAATTGAGTAAAACATGGCGGATGTTGACTTTGCAACTTGAACATGCGAGGAACAATTTTATGAGTTTTTAAGGTAAGATCTAATTTCAAAATAATTTTAGTGATTTATCATTTTAAAGAAATGAAAAACTTAATTAATAATTATGAATATTTAAGGATAAAATGCTATAGATGTTTGTCAGTTGATAAAATGATATTCATTCTTAGAATTTTGTATATTTTGGAAAATAAAACTATACTGAGCCCTGCTGGTTTGCATAGGTGACATTGCCAAGCGTTATTACCTAAGCCATGTCCTATGGATTCTTTGGGAATTTTTACTTTACCTACATATTTATTATAATGTATAGGGAAAATATTCTGACCTGATCAATAATTCGAGTTTTCGACGGAAGAGCACGTTTCAAGCATTCCTGAACTCGAACGTTTTTGAGTTAATGCCTGCATGCGTGTATGTATATATTGTGTGGATGTATGTCAGTTTGCGAACGTGGTATCTCAAGATTGAAGATAGATTTTCAAAAATAATTTGGTACGATTACTACAATCAGTGAATACTGTAACCCAATTGATTTTAAACGTGATCGAATGTTCAAAAGACATCTATCCTGTAATTTTTGAAAGGATTTTTGAAAAAACTAGTACCTTCAATAATGATAAATAAGTAATTTCGTATACGCAAATTTTCATTGAAAAACGAATGATGCAAACTTGAAACGCCAGCACGAATAATTTTCGAGATATTGCACAATATTTTAATGAATTTTTGGAAAAAATCATTTAAGAAATAAAGATTTTCAATATTGTTAAATAAATAATCATTACATATATGCAATTTTTAATTGCAAAACGAATGACATTTCCTGTAGAATGTTAACTTGTTACTGTTCTCGAGTTATTTCAAGCTTTCAAATAAATTTGTAAAAAAAAAAAATTACATAAAATTTAAAAAGAAATAAGTAATTTCCAATATGTTCACTTTCCATAATATGCTATATTATGCAACAAATCTGTTAGCATCTTTTTCGTGGATCTTCTTGGTTCCATTTACGAGAGAAGGTACATTTTGTAAATAGTTTTGCATTTTGACGACAAAGAATTCGCTCATAATCATTTATTTCACGGAATATTAATTTAACGCCAATTTTCATTTTGAGGAGGATTTTGCGCGTGCGCATCAACATGTTATTCTAATTGGACTAATAAAATGTCAAAAACTCCCAATAACAATTTACACGATGTTAATTCAATGTCAAAAATATTGTGTCGTGGATTTTATGCAGCATTATTTCGACGTGAAAGAAGCAAAACCTTTAATTGTGTAGAAAAAGTCATATGCTGCCCACATCCGATTTCTTTTGTAAATAAAATATATTTCAGAACTCTATTTAGGAAATTTTAAGGATGCCAGTAAGAATATTTGTTATGAACAGTAAAATCTCTTTAAAGCTACCTTTTTCCGCTCTGACATTAAATGGTGGGTAACAGGGATGGTCGTTAAGAAAGGGTTGCATTTGTAAAACTGATAATTAAAGCTTTTAAAATTCGTAAGAGAGTTACATATAAAAAAGCAAAAACACTTCCTAATTATATAATAGGTTACTGCTAGTTGCAATCTGTCAATATTTTTTGAAATTTGTTTCTTTACATTTTGTTTCAATACATAAATTAATATTTTAATTGAGTATCGCAATCAGATCAATATTATTTTATTAAATTTTGCGTTTTAAAGTATGTGTTTTAAATTTTGAGTAATCATCACTTTTCTTGTCTGATACACGTTTGTCGATAACAGACTTGCATGGCTGAAAGAGATCAAAATATTCAAAGTGCAGAATCATTTTTAATTGTATCAAGAGCCGTTTTAACATGCCAATGAATGATGGAAAGAATGCTTCCTCATCTACAGAATATTTAAGTAGAATTTCAAATGCTAAGTATAAAGCAAAGTAAAAGTAATATGTCATATGATCTAAACAATTTTTTTCTTTCTCTGCATACATATTATCTTGCATATAGTAAAAGTATGGTGACAGAGGTCAAGAATTTGAGTTTTTTTTGCAGAAGAGTACGTTCAAAGCATCCCTGAACTTGAATCGAACGTTTTTGAGCTGATTATTGTGTGTGTGTGTGTATGTGTTTATGTTATGCATGTATGTATTCGTGAGTTTGCGGACGCGTTATTTCAAGAACGAATGAATATTTTCCGAAATATTTTGGTACAATGTTTACAATCGGGTGATACTAGGACCCTGTTGATTCTAAACGCAATCTAATGTTCGAATTAATTTTAGAAAAAAAAAATCAATTTAAATTAGGACCTTCTATGATGATAAATAAATAATCATTTTAAACGTAATTTTTCATTAGAAAACAAATGATTCAAATTTTAGAACGCTTGCATGCCCTAGATATTGCACGATTTCCGAAAAGTATCATTGAAAAATCAGTATTTTCAATACTGTATAATAAATAACAATTTCATGCGTAATTTTTCATTAAAATGGATGGCATAAACTTTAAAACACTAGAATAGATCGTTCTCGAGATATTGAAAGTTTTTCAAATAAGTTTATGAAACGAATTGCTCAAAGCTAAATAAAAGTATGAAGTTTGTTCACTTCTATAGGCAGCATTACGTGACTAATCTGTTAACATTATTACTCGTGGATTTACTTCGTCCCATCCACGAGAACAGAAACATTTTGATATAGTTTTTGTCTTCTGATGCTCAAGAATTCGCCGATATTTATTTCACCGGATATTAATTAAATATCAGTTGCATTTTGTGAAGTAGTATTTTGCACGTGAGTATATCAATAAGTCATTTCGTTTGGATTCATAAGTTTGCCAAAAACAATCAATTTACATTTACATTATGTTAATTCAATGTCAAATGCATTGAATGTGGATGTTGTGTACCATTATTTCGAAGGGGAAAGAAGTAAAACCATTGTATTATGTAGAAAAAGTCGTGTGTTGCACGCATTAGATTTTTTTTTAAAAAGTGGGTACTGTAAAAACAACAGAAAACCTTGGATGTTTTGCGAGTTTGAATTACAAGAAAGTTCTAATTTGTGCTTTCGCTTTTCCACACTATATAACTTTCTTAATCTGCCGGGAAAATTTGTGTTGAATACATTAATTTTTAATATTTAAAAAAGTTTAGGACAAATTTCAATCTTATGTGCGAACAAATCATCTTATGTATAAATGGGCAACATAAAACCCATTTTCATTTTATAATATCTCAGCAAATATACACTATACACATCACACGGGGTTTAACCGGACCCCACAATGATATACGCTATACACATCACACGGGGTTTAACAGGACCCCACAATGAATTTTACGTTTAAAACAACTAATTGTAATGCACCTTTTCGTATACGAAGGAAGAAGTAATGTTTGAATTATATACATTGATTAAAATTAATGTATTTTTATTGTACTTGTGATTAACTCTCTGTACACGTATCAGATTACTTTTATTATTATTTTTTTTAAAGAACAATGATCATTGTCGAAATAACAATCAGGAAAAAAGTTTTCAGTAAATCAATACAGGAAAAAAGTTTGAAATTCGTTATCCACGTGAAAGATATTAAAATGACTAACATAATTCAGCCAACTGCCTGCAATTCATCAGCTTGACGGACCTGTTGAAAGAATTAAGTACATTTTTAGGACAAATTGCAAACTCAAAAATTTAAAATTATGCCTTTTTATCACCCTGATGCTGATTGTACTACAAATGAAAGTAAAATGCAAAGAATATAAATACTACATGATGAGGTTGGAGGCTGACACTCTAAATATTGGTATACTTCATCTAGTTTGCTCTGCCTATTCGTTGCCAATCTTCAGCCTCCGTTCCGGGTTGCACTTTGCTAAATTTTAATTTGGCCATTCGAGTTTCCTCATTGAATCAAGTTTGGACTAATTAAAATTAATGGCATTAATGCGTATGATGTCTAATATACAATTCAGAAATCGACAACTTCCGGCCATCGCTGAGTATGATTGCTGACATTTTGCAATTTAGAATTAGGAAATAAACTCATTGGCTTTATGAAGGGATAAAGACGTATCTCAAGATACGTCGTTTTGCCCTTACAAGGCTGGTTGGATACCTTTTTAATGTGTTGAAGGAGTGTGAAAATTAATAAAGCAGATATGAGAATGTGAATGAAAATGTTTTTCACAACATTCGCCTATTTGAAAGAACGCTTAACATCTTTTATCTCAGAATAATGTTTCTAAAAATACGGCATTTTGCCATCATCAGGCCGTCATTCTAAAAGTCCGATTCCACTTGATGAATTCAAATATTTGAAAAAGTGTATTGTAGAAATGCTCTAGAAAAATTTAGTCAGAGAGCGGGAATATTGGAAAGACTAGAAGCCCTTGCTTTTAGAGTGCCTGAAAGACCAGAATGTCTATCAGTTTATCGATCTCCATTACTTTCCTTATATACGTAGAATGTATAAGGTAAGTATTGTGATGGGGTTGGAAATTGGAATTCGAGTTTTCGACGAGAGAGCACGTTTCAAGCATCCCTAAACACGAATCAAACGTTTTTGAGGTGATGTCTGTGTGTGTGTGTGAATGAAAGTGTGTGTGTGTGTGTGTGAAAGTATGTGTCTGTGTGTGTGTGTGAAAGTGTGTGTGTATGTGTGAAAGTATGTGTGTGTGTGAAAGTATGTGTGTGCGTGTGAAAGTGTTGTTGTTGTTGTTACCCAGACCGTCCGGCCTACCAGAAAGGTGTAAGGTAACTGTTTGGACGGCCGGGAAGTGCCACCCAATTTAGACCGGAACCCAGTGGGGGAGGCATCCACAGGGACCGTATGTGAAAGTGTGTGTGTGTGTGTGAAAGTATATGTGTGTGTGTGTGAAAGTGTGTGTGTGAAAGTATATGTGTGTGTGTGTGTGAAAGTGTGTGTGTGAAAGTATATGTGTGTGTGTGTGAAAGTGTGTGTGTGAAAGTATATGTGTGTGTGTGTGAAAGTGTGTATGTGTGTGTGTGAAAGTGTGAATGTGTGTGAAAGTATGTGTGTGTGAAAGTGTGTGTGTGTGAAAGTATGTGTGTTTGTGTGTTAGTGAGTCTGTGGAGACGATATCTCACGAACGAATGAAGCGATTCGAACGGCATTTGGTATAAAAATTACAATCCGTGAATACTAGAAGCCTATAGTTTTTTAAAGTAATCGAATGTTCAGATCACCCCCAAATTTTCGAATGAAATTTTGAATAAATCATAAAATTAACCTTTTTTTAGTATATAAGTAGTACGGGTCCCATACAATTTTAGAGTTTTTATTTTGTATATATTTATTCAATTTCATATTTTTGGTATATTTGCTTTCAAAACGGGCCAGGATGTTTTATTCTTCAGATCTGCCCTTGAAGATAATTTTATATAATCAGAACCCATATTTTTAAATTTCTCTTTAGCAGCAATAAATTTAATATTTTAACATAATTTGCACATGATTGAGAATTATAAGTTCCTTTATATTATATACTCAGTACTGAGAATGAGTATGCTGCTAGTCTATTATAAGAACAACCTATTTTTCTTTCCGTAAAGCTTGGCAAAATTTTGGCAACAAATTTTGGTGAATATTACCAACTTGGGGATTTTTAAAATGTTGCCAAATTGACGAAAATATCGCCAAATTCGTTAAAAAGTCGCCAAATTGATAAAAATGGCGCTAAATTAATGAAAATGACGACTAATTGAAAAAAATTCAATATTTTGGAAATAATACAAGAATCTCGCCCGTAAGACTTCGCGAAAAATTTGGCGGCGAATTTGGTGGGATATCGATAACTTGGCATTTTTTAAAATGTTGCTAAATTGACGAAAATGTCGCCAAATTGATAAAAAATGTCGTTGAATTGATAAAAAATATCGTTGAATTGATAAAAAATGTCGTTGAATTGATAAAAATGACGCTAAATGGGAGGTAAAGTGTTGCAAATTTTTAATTCCGACATATAACGGGCAAACCGTCTATTATATAAGAAATGCTACGTTTGTCAGTAACATTTAGCGGTATATTTGGTAAACTTGGTGAATAATCTGGTGAAATATCGTCAACATGGCGATATTTAGCTTTAGATTGACGAAAATATCAAAATTGCAAAAATAACGCTAATTTAATGAACATGACGCTTATTGATGAATTTATTAAAATAATTTAATATATGTGTTACCGGCAATGTATGAAATGCCGGCATTCTATAGAATACCTAGGCATTTTATAGAATACCTAGGCATTTTATAGAATACCGGCCATTTTTAGGCAAAGTATGAAATATGAGAATTATTATATACTTTCCCTAGGCATTGTATATAATACCTAGGCATTCTATAGAATGACAAATGCTATTTAGGCAAAGTATGAAAAAAGGAATGAATTGGAGATATATTTTATACTTTGCCGGTTTTTCATTTGGCATTCTATAGAATACCTAGGAAATTTGTGAAATTTTAATCGTTTCATAGATTGCCGACCAGTTTTCGGTATTCTATATAATGCCTAGGTATTGTATAGAATGCCGGCTTTCATACATTGCCGGTAACATATAGACTATATTGCTTATTGAGGATGCTATCAATATTAATAATTTTTAATTTAGAGTTACGTGAAATATAATTTAATTGGGTACGAAATAGTTTTAAATGTTGTCATCCAGAAAAGTTCTATATGTACAATACAACGTTATAAACACTATCGTGGATATTATACATAATTTTTTTTTATGGTGAAAGAAGTAAATTCATTGCATTACATAAGGAAAGAAACGTGCTGCCTACATCAGATTTCTTTCTTTGTTTTGATTTGGTGGTGCTGCCATCTATTGATATGATTAGATTTCTTTTCTCCAATTTGGTGGTGCTGACATCTATTGGAAGAAATGAATATGTTTAACTTAAAATGTGATTAATTTTGTTTCTGAAATTTTATTAGAACAGTGAGTGGATAAAAGGAAGCAGAAGGACGGCTTGCAGAGCTGTCTTTAACAAAGGCAGGGGTGGGTTTTTTACGATAGAAAACCCAAATGTATAATATGTGTAGAATACATATATGGAATACAAGTAGACCATGTAGAAAACCTATCGTACTTTTATCTACCTATTATTCTTTAAGGTACAAAGATGTAATATAATTTCTAAACTTATTTCCTTACTTTTTTATTATTCAATGTGATTTACTTCCACTAATTTCGTAATTTCAAAATAATATATTAAGATATTTATAATTTCAAAATATATTATATTTTATAACAATATGTAAAAATAATGGAAAACTTAATCATATATCACTTTATTGATTCAAAGATGTAATATAATTTCTAAAAATATTTATTTACTTTTATCATTCAACATGGTTTACTTTTGGGTATTTGGCATGTATCTTCAATGAAATACAAGTCATTGAACCATTTGAGAATGAGTTCAAGGCAATATCTGGGTGACTTACTTATGGAAACTGCTCAAAATACCCGCGTCAACTGCTTAACCTGAAATAGTTATTTTAAACTGGTCGTATGTCTATAACTTGATTGCAAATATATTAATATTTACCCATTCAAATAATTATTTGTATATCACACCTAGGGTTCATTTCAACTATGATTTGATACATGGTTTTTTTTAAATGAGATTTTTCCCATTTAAATTTTTTATCTTAAAATACGGTTACAATGGATAATTTCTTCATATTTGTCTTATTTCACTATTTAGTAGTGGTCTTTAAAGGGCTTATACTATGCATAGTGTAATTTATTACTTGATAGTGCCATAAAAATAAAAGAAATTAACCAATGCTTCAACTAATTTTCAGAAAGTAAAATTCAACAGATAATTACTACTCTTGGAAATAAAGATGATGACTCTATACTTCAGGTTAATAATAAGTTAGAATATAAAATGAGAAACATTTTAATTAGCTTGAAAGTTAATTTCTTCATGATAAAAAAAGAGTAAATTTTATGAAATATACAATAAATTTCGAATTACATTGAATGCAAATGATTTAAAAAAATCCAAAATTTCCAAAGGACAATAACATGGGAGAAAAACTCATTTTCAGCCTTTAGAAGATTAATCACACCTTTAAAATTAAGGAATGTAAAGTGTTCCCTTCAGGTAAATATTAAAAACCAGGAATAAGATTTGGAATAATCAAAGAAAAGTTCGTTGAGATGTTACTTTTTTATCTTTAATGGGTATTTTATACATATACAAACTAAAACCCCTTAATTATCAGAATTATTATATACTCGAAAATGTAGCCGATGTTAAGATGAGTGGTCAAATGAGTGGCCCCGTGTGCACTCACATAACATTTTCTTAACACTTTACAACAAAGTTGAAAAGTGTTTATGGCTTTGTTCATTCTGTCTGTCTGTCTGTCCGTTAGCACGATAACTGCCGTAAAAATGACTTAATCAAAATGAAATTTTATTATGTTGTTCAGACGGTCTATAGGACCAATGGGAATATAAATGAATAATATCACCCAATTAGCTTCCGATTGAACCCGGGTTGAAAAAATGAAATACATTGAGCCCTATGGGACCTCATTCTTCAAACATTTTTTAAGCGGATTTAAAATTCATAAATTGCTTCGAAAATTTTAGGTAATATTCAAATTGTACCATAAAAAAAAAAAACAGCGAAATATATTCAATAGTTTTTTAAATAAAAATTAAAATAATAATAACACCTCTTATATGAAGCGATCACGTGACCACGATATGAAACGATCACGTGACCCACTTCAAAATGATATATGGCATCCATCTTGTCTCAAAATCGTGATTTTTAAAGTTCTTTTTAATTCATATTGAGTGTTGTATCCGTCTTGAAACTACTTTATTTTTGCTTAAATTCTATGCATCTACATACTGAAACAACGCAATTACAATATATTTGAGCTTAAATGCTCATCCAAATTTGATTATTTCTACAACGAAGCCTATTTTTCACCTATGTAAAATGTAAACAGCAAAATATGTAGAATGAGTTGTATTACAATTGCTGTATTTCTTTAACACAAAATCATTTAGTTCATGGAGTCTGCATAGATGATATGAATGAAATATTCACTGATTTTAAAAAGAGAAGGACGATTTTTTTCGATGAAGTTTTACGCATAGAGTTTAATTACTTGCAGCTCCATGGTCTGAATTTTTAAATAAAATAATTTATTGTAGTATTGGGATGAATGACATGAATGGGAAATTATTTATGAATGAAATATTGCTTTTATAGAGAGAGCCAGGCGTGTTATTTTTTCTATGACGTCATTTGAATGAATTTCAGTTATTTTCGATGAAGTTTTCAAATAAAATGAATTATCATAGTATTATGATAATTATAAATTTATTACCCATGAATGTATCACATTTTAGAGAAGTTTAAACCAGGCAATTTATATTTCAATGCCGTCATTTGAATGTAGTTCATTTTTTTTTTCGATGAAGGTTAAGTTTTCAAATATAATAAATTAATGTAGTATTGTGATAAGTTTAAAAATATTATCGAGGAATGTATTGCATTTTAAACATGTTTAAATAAAATTGCATTGAAGTTGGAAAGTGTTTCATAATCAATGCTTTAAGCATGATTGATCTTTCTTGTTTTTATTTACTTATTTATTTTTTTATTTTTGTTATAAGAGAGCGTATTGTCTATTGGTTATCGGAAATTTGCTGTGAGTTCGGGTGTAGTTATTATCAGAGATGTTTTCTGTCGTCTAATGACACGCTGACCAAGATGTTCACGGTTATTACTAGCATAAATAAATATGGCAGTTTTCTTCATAGAGTCATGACTCATAGGCATCCCCCTCCCTTTTGGCACGATTTGAGGTTTAGACAGGTAGATTGAATGTAGGTACCTTTAGGAAGATCTTAGTGAAAAACAGAAAGAGAGCGACGATAATTTTTTTTATTTTATTTATGAAAATTGATGGAATAATGACTTTTAAACTGGATCATATGTGATCGTGCTGGAAAAAAAGGATGCCCCCTTTAGAAAAGCTTTCATGTTCTGCTAAGAAACATTTAACACCGTATATAAAAATTTGTTTTGCAGAGGTTCGAACTAACAATTCGCGGCACACACTACCTCTCAGGCATCTGCCTGTAAATTGCAATTCTGATTAATACAAAATATATATCACAGTTTGATAATAATATATCACAGTTTCGTGCAATTATGATTAAGATAAAATATATTACAATTTGACATACCGCTTTTTAATCAACTTGACCGAAGATAATATATTTCTTAAAATAATTGTTTCTTATATTACTCTATAGTCATTTATATAAGGTTTAAGTGTGAATAAGAAAGTTATGCCTTACATTGGATACTTGTTTTCCTTATAAGTTATATTGCATTTAGAGAGAAAATGTTGCAATAGAGAGGGAGGGTGGGATCATATAGTCGACTCT
This sequence comes from Amaurobius ferox, assembly GCA_951213105.1. Lineage (NCBI taxonomy): Eukaryota > Metazoa > Arthropoda > Arachnida > Araneae > Amaurobiidae > Amaurobius > Amaurobius ferox. The sequence goes on along the minus strand of OX578135.1, from coordinate 147,480,346 downwards.
TAGATATTGGTGCATTTACTCCTTTTGAGAAAAATTGAAAGCCAATTGATCCTTTTTTAACACTTTACAACAAAGTTGAAAAGTGTTTATGACTTTGTTCATTCTGTCTGTCTGTCTGTCTGTCTGTCTGTCTGTCTGTCCGTTAGCACGATAACTGCCGTAAAAATGACTTTATCAAAATGAAATTTTAGTATGTTGTTCAGACGGTCTGTAGGACCTATGGGAATATAAATAAATAATATCACCCAATTAGTTTTTTATTGAACCCGGGTTGAAAAAATGAAATACATTGAACCCTATGGGACCTAATTTTTCAAACATTTTTTAAGTAAATTTAAAATTCACGGATTGCTTCGAAATTTTTAGGAAATATTCACATTATCCCATAGAATATATAAAAAAAAATTCAGTAAAATATGTTAAGTAGTTTTTTAATTAAAAAAATTATTTAATATAGGGAAAAAAACAAATTCAATTAAATTCTGACTTTGGGATATCTACCAGAAAGAAAAAAGAGAGATATTATATAATAAATATCTCTCCATTTGTTTAAACGTTTTGCATATGGGAGTGGCTTCATATTTTAAGATAAATTTGGTAGATAACAATTTTTCATTTTTTTAAAATTTTATATAACTCTTCATGATAAATTTAATTGATGGCATTTTAAATGCACTTTCCTACGTCCTAGAGAGTTAAAATTTGGTACACAGCTTAAATTTGTTGAACATTTTATTCGACAAAAATTTGATGGATCTTTAAATATAGATTATACATTTTTTTCGAAATGGCCTGAAAATAATCCCCGTTCACTTCTATAAATCATTGGTGTAATATTGTTAAAAATTCTGATGTGGACAGCACATGTCTTTCTCTGCAGACTCATATTCGTTCTCTTTATTTATTCAATGATAATTTGAGTTTATCTGCACAACATAAGTATTTTAAATGACATTGAATTTACACGTTAAACTTAAATTTGGTTCTCATTTGATAGCTGGACTTATTGTCAAAGGTGGCGTAGCGAAAACGCGAAAAAACTAGAATATCTCAAGAACGGCTATTCCTAGAGTAATGGGGTTAGTCTTATTCTTTTTGTTGTCAAAAATCACATATAAAATAGGAATTTAATTGATATAATTGAGCACACGTAGTCTTTTATTTTTATATATAACGATTTTTGCTGGCCATTTCGCAAAAATAGCCCGTTCCTTTTTCCCGAATCATAGTAGAATAACCTACAAATGATTTATATACAAAATTTTGTTAAATTTTGTATATAAATCACTTGTAGGTTATTGAAATATTATACTCTAAATTTTGTTAAATTTGGTTCATTAGTTTTTAGCTAGAGTGGATAAAGGCAATTTCTGCGGCCATTTCGCAAAGAAGGCAGATTCTTTTATTACGAATCGTACTATAATCTAATGAACATCAGGATTTCCCACAAAAAACATACCTACCAAATTGTATGAAATTCGGTCCATTAGTTTTTCAATTAGAGTGGATGTAATATCCACACAGACACACAGAAACATACACAGATACACCCTTACATACACAGATACACCCTTACACACACAGACGTCTTCCTAAAAGTAGTTTTTTCGTGTTCTAGAAGTCCCAAAACGTGTAGATACTTTGAAAATTCGAGTTCCGATCCTCGGCACGATTCCAATACTTTGAGTACATACACATACACATATATATTATCTGTGTATTATCTGTGTATCTAAATTCCGTGCCTATGCAATTACAATAGTTGTGATTTTAAATGATCCCTAAACTTTTATTATTTCTTCAAGGAAGCCTAATTTTAACATATGCAGAATGCAAATATCTCAAGCGATTGTAAGATGAATTACATAAGAATTGCTGAATTTTTTTCACACAAAATTATTTAGCTCTGGAGTCTGGAATACAAGTTATATGAATGAAATATTCATTGATTTTGCATAAAGAATCAGGTGATTTTTATTTCGATACAGTTTTAAATATTTAAGTATAATAAATTACTGTAGTTCTGTGATAATGTAAAAGATATTACCACTGAATGAATCACATTTTAGAAATTTTTAAATGAAATTACATTTCAGTTGGAAAGTGTTTCATAATCAATGCTTATGCATGATTGATCTTTCTTGTTTTAAGTCTATGTGAGTTTGGGCATATCTCCTAAAAAAATGTACGATTCGAATTAAATACGATATGATTATTTCAATCGCTGAACATAAGAGGCTTATATATTTTTTCAGTTAGATTGGGCCAGCTGAAGGTCTTTAATATTTGTTGTACTATTTTTTTCGAAAAGAAAGTAATGATGTTTAAAATAATAACTGAAAAATAATTTTGAATTACGATACCCTCTATTTTTGAAAGGGAAACATTCACAAACGGCTATAATTGAAACTTTTGGAAAGAAATCCATTGGGAATCGGAACACAATAGGAATTTTCAAGCGAATAAATAAAGAGGGTTGCAGATTAGAATTTTCAGATATAAGATCGATTTTCAGTGTTTTATCTAAAATTGTGAACAAGCGCCTTGAAATTGTTTTGTTGAACGTTCACTTTTCTGTTTGGTGTTTTATTGTTCATTCATTGTACCCTACTACTTGTTCCTTCCTCCTTGGTTTTACTTCTTTTTTCCTTTTCTCGCCGTTGGAAACACCCTTTACCTGCTTCACTTAAGTTTGCTGTTTTAATAGTAGATTGTCAATCTTGTTTCAGCGAGTGAAGGTTGCGCTACTTACTTGTCAGTTTTTTTTTTTTATTTTCTCCATCGAAACCGATTAACCCAATTTTTGTGTTGTATGTTGCTTCAAACGAAGCGTTATTTTTATTTCTGTATTTATTTTTTTGCATTAACAGCAGTTTGAGCTGTGCCTACAATTTCCTTTTTTTCATTAAATCTAAATGAAAATAAAAATGCTTTCCTTATTGGGAAAATCCCAGAAATTTATAGTTTAATGAAAAGACATAAAATATTACAAATAAGTCAAACATAAACTATATTGCACTAAATGAAAATTAAAGTGTCCATCTTCTCATCTGAAAATCCAACAAAATCATAATAAATTTTATCGTTACGAAGGGGTTCAAAGAAACACAGTGTAAAGTAAGAGATGGTTACAAATCGAATTTATTATGAAATGTCAAATGTGTTCGAATTTTCAAACGGTAGGAGGAGGAATTTTACGAGTCGACTTTATATAACTTTTTTATATAGATAGAAGGAAATTGAATCTGTTGTAAGGGCCAAACATGAATCGATATAGATATTGTACGTTTCTTAAAAAAAAAAAAAAATCTATAAAACGCAGTAAAAATGAATAATAAAAAACAAAATTTAGATTTTTTCTATCGAAAAGCGCTTAAAGAAAAAAAAATTGTCTATTGGCATCATTCCATTTGACAATAGAATTTAACTATTATCAAATGAATCGATGTTTCGTTTGCAGTTTTAATCAGAAATGGAGTGATATTATTACTCTGTAGAAAAAGTCGTATATAGGAATGAGAATTTAAAAAATGGTCTTGCCGAAGTTCAACGATGTTCGTCTTTCATGTTCCAGTGTTTGTAACCCCCCCCCCCCCCCCCCCAATCAAAAAAAATTTTTTTTTTTGAAAGATCTCATTAATTTACCCCCAAGTACAGTACAGTGTCAGCATCCGATAACTTTTCATTTTAATTGGAAGTTAATTTTAACGTCAAAAATCTTTAAAGGTGGGGGAGAAAAATCAATCCGTTACTGTGTTCAGGAAATGAATGAATGAATGAATGAAGTAAGTAAGTTAACGATCTCCCCTAATGACTTAACACACTGAGGAAATGGAGAGTGAATCGATTGATTTTTTTTTATCATGTCTTGATGACTGTTTACAGATTGGTATAGTGAAGGGCTCAAATTCAGATATTTTCTGGTGTGTAAAGGACACGCGAGAGCTTCTTGAATGTGTTCCACGATATTATAATTAATATAAAACATAAAAATATATCTGATAATACCTACTGCATACTTGCTTCATTTGTCACTATAATGAAGCGCCGCCTTCTTAAATAATACCACTCGTTTTCTAAATCACCAAATCAGTTTAAATCCAAATCCCCGCGAAATGCGATATCCTTAATTTAAGCGAAAAGAGCACCGATCCAAAAACGTTAAAATCTAATTTAGTGAAGCTAAAAGCTAAATTAAAGCTTCTTTTTAGCTATCTAAATTGAAGATGCTTGGCGTTGAAAAAAAAATTACTCATGCAATAAAAAATAAAATTGCTATAATGCGTAGATATATAAACTTCTAACCAGACTACAGAATTGTGTTAATCTTACTTCTTCGAATGCAGCAAAATAAAAATCAGATGACATAAAATATGTGAATTCCGCTGTATTTAAAAGAAAATGTGAAGGGGAGGGGGGAGAATTTTCCTACGGATGCGGTCAAACATCGTTTGAAAGAACGTTCTTCGATCTTTCCGATGGTTAAAGAAGTCTTTGTGATAATTTTTTGGGGGTCGCTAAGAAACAGATTTGCGTGAACCGTTCAAAATCGTTCTAAAATATAAAATGGCTAGAAAACTAATTTGAATTAAAAATTAACTGAAGTGTGGCTGAACTCGACTTTCTTATATCATTATTCGATTTCAAATAGTTATTTTTATTTTATTTTATTTTTTTCAAATTTTACAAGAAAGAATTTGAAAAATCTGTATTGTTGATCTAAATGAACACTATCTTAACATGTTACCCTTCATTTTAAAGGGCTTGAAAAAATTTTTTTCGATTGATTCGAAATTTGACAATGTACCCTTTCGGGGGGTACATAACGCCCCTCTCCCTTCCGACGGGGTCTAGAGAAGTCACGAACACAAAAATTGTATCGAGACTATTTTTCACTGCAATGATTAAAACTGTTAAGTTTCGTGATCATATTGAGCCATAAATAATCCCTTTTACTCACAATTATGTCAAATTTTGTCCTATGCTGCCATGCTAAGAATATATAAAATTTCGAAGTTTCTGCTGAAATTTCAAACAATTCAGTTCAGCTCCAGATCTTTTGATAACAAAGCCGTATATAAAATTTCATGAAAATCCATTCATTTTTGTGGCAGATATCATGTGCACGAGAGATTGACCACACACAGAAAGATGGACCTCACTCTAAAATTAGTCAAAACGGGAATGAGGTCTTAAAACAATATTGGCCTCAAAGTCTCGAAATCGAAAATTTTCATGAAAACAATCTGCACTATGAGAAAGTGAAAATAATCCGTACTATGAGAAAGTGAAAATAATAACGCCTAGTTGCACTGTGTAAGTCGATAAGTACCCGCTCACCAAATTTCATGAACAAAAGACGCTTAGGTTTCCCGCTACGAACTGCACAGACGGAAGCACACAAACTTCTTCCTTTATTATGCAAATCCTTTATTATGCCAGGAAATCTGATGTGTCCAACGCATGAGCTTTTTGGGTGTGTCCCGTAATATTATAATTCATATAAAACATAAAATATATCTGATAATACCGACTGCATACTTGCCTTATTTATCATTAAAAAAGTAATCAACGTTTAGTGATCATCTAAAATAAAAAAATATTGTAATTGGGTAGGCACAGAATTTAGATACACAGGTAATATGCAAAAATAAAGCGGTTTTAGGACGGATGCAACACTAAAAAATCTGATGTGGGCAACACATGACTTTCCTTATATAATGTAATAAATTTACTACTTTTACAGTAAAAAAATAGGATTTTCTTGTAGTAGATACTAATATTCTTTCCAAGATATTGAATTTTCGACAATGAGTCGTCATTTTCATTGATTTAGCGTCATTTTTATCCATTTGGCGAGATTTTCGTTAATTTGGCAACATTTCAAAAAAGTAGCCAAGTTGGCGACATTCCGCCAAATTCGTCGCCAAAAGCTCGCCAAGCGTTATGCACTAAGAAATAAGTATTTCTTAAAGCAGATAAATGACTATTGGCGTTCAAATACAAAAATATTATTCAAAGTATCTTTTTTCATGAATGGAACGAGCTAGATCCACGAGAAGGATGTCACTCAGTTTATCGCATTGGTATTACATATGAAAAGTAAACATGTTTCTCAATAGGAAATATTTTTCTTTTTATTTTATATGACTTTTTGATAATTTTTTTAAAAAATGTACAATATCTCGAGAACGGTTCACGTTAGCGTTCTAAAATTTATGTCAATCGTTTTCTAATGAAAAATTACATAAGAAATGTCTATTTGCGTAACTTTTTTGATTTTTTGACGATTTTTTCAAAATTTCATTCGAAAATTTAGAAAGGGGTTCGGAACATTCGATTGCGTATAAAAACAATAGGCTTCCAGTGTTTACGGATTGTGATTTTTGTACCAAATTTGGTTCGAATCGGTCCATTCGTTCGTCAGTTATCGTCTCCACAGACTCACTGACACACACACACACACACTCACACACACACACACTCACACTCTCACACACACACACACACACACACACACACACACACACACACCAAAAATGTTTTATTCGTGATCAGGGATGCTTGAAACGTGCTCTCCCGTCGAAAACTCGAATTCGAATTTTCGACCCCGTCACAATACTTTCCTTATACATTATGTATATAAGGAAAGTAATATAAATATAAGCGTTCATTGAAAATCACGATATTTACCAAGAGAAAAGGTCAAGAAAGATCAATCATCATACATAAAGCATTAATTATGAAACACTTTCTAACTACAATGCAATTTTATTTAAACATCTCTAAAATGCGATACATTCAGCGGTAATATTTTTAAAATTATCACAACACTACAATAATTTATTATATCTGAAAACTGCATCGAAAACAAATGAACTTTATTCAAATGACGTCATTAAAATATAAATCGCCCGGCTCTCTATGTAAAAGCAATAAATATTTCATTCACACACTTTTATTCCATTCCTTTCATTCATCACAATATAACAACAATTTATTTTTCTTAAAAACTTAAAACCATGGCGGTAAAAGTACTTTAACTCTATGCTTAAAACTTCATCGAAAAAGTCTGCTATAAAATCGTCTGCTTCTCTATATAAAATCAATGAATGTTTCATTCGTATCAGCTATATTTCAAACTCCAGAGCTAAATAATTATTTTTGCGTTAAAAAAATTCAGCAATTCTTATACAACTCATCTTACAGCTTGATGTGTTTACATTTTCCATAAGTAAAAATTAGACTTTCTTGTAAAAATAATCAGAGTTTGATGATTATTTAAACTCAAATATATTGTAATTGCTTTGTTTTAGAATGAAGATGAACAGAAATTAAGCAAAAATAAAGCGGTTTTAAGACCAATACAACACTAAATATAAATTAAAAAGATCTTTAAAAATCACGATTTTGACACAAGATGGATGCCATATTTTATTTTGAAGTGGGTCACGTGATCTCATCATATAATATGGGTCTCATTATTATTTTAATTTTTATCTAAAAATCTACCGAATATATTTTGCTGAAATTTTTTTCATATTTTTTGGGGGGGGATAATTAGAATATTTCCTAAAGCTTTCGAAGCAATTTGTGAATTTTAACTCCGCTTAAAAATGTTTGAAAAATTAGATCCCATAGTGTTCAATGTATTTCATTTCTTCAACCCGGGTAAAATCCGAAACTAATTGGGTGATTTTATTCTTTTACATCCCCATATGTCCCACAGACCATCTCAACGACATACTAAAATTTCATTTTGATAAAGTCAGTTTTACGGCAGTTATCGTGCGAACAGACAGACAGAATGAACAAAGTCATAAACATTGTACAACTATGTTGGAAAGTGTTAAAAAAGAGCGACAGTTTATTACTATGGATGAAACTTTGCATGGATGAAACTTTCACCCAAATTTGTTCATTTTGATACAGGGTCACCACCTTATTAAATCACTTGGATGAAAAGCGTTTTTTAAATCAATAAAAAGGCAAGTTTAATGAACCGCCCGAATAATTTTTAAATTATCTATAATGCATGTAGAAGAAAATGCTGCATTCTTTGCGTTGTTGGATTTGATTTAAGTAGTATTGGTGGTGTTATTTCATTTTAATTATCCCCAGAATTGTAAATTGAAACTATCATACGTTTGATTTTGCTTTCTCATTAGTTACAAATAGTACTTATTTGGTATTAATCCATTAAAATCTCGGAGGAATATGCTGTGTATAGTGTTTTTTAGTAAATTACTCAACAACCAGATTGACTAGTGCACTTTTAAATGAGATCGATCTATATGCTGGCCGTTTAAGGTGTCATACATCTTTTCACCTTCCAGCCAATGTTTATAGCAATTTTTTGAAAAACGTTTCTATTTTTAACACTTTACAATATACACTGCTGGCCATCCAAAATGCAACACCATGAAGGAAGCATCCAATAAGCATGAAATTTTTACCATACGTAGACCTCGATAGAACATACAAATGATTAGAATTTTAATTCTTATGCAAATCATGTGCGCTAGTAGCGCCACCTACAAACGGTCCTTCACCTGGCGTTATGTTTTGGGGTGGCATTGGATTTTACTCCCGCACCCCCCTAATACGCATTGCCGGTACACTCAACCGCCACCTCTACATTTCTGAAGTTTTGGAGCCTGTTGTCTTACCTTACCTTCAAGGCTTGCCTGCGGCCAAGTTTCAACAGGACAATGCGAGACCACACGTGGCACATAACGTTCAGCATTTCTTCATTGCCCACCAAGTTCCACTGCTTCTTTGCCCCGCCCGTTCTTCAGATCTATCGCCCATTGAACACGTCTGGTCGATGATTGGCAAACGACTGGCCCCGCAAACACCACCAGCTGCTACGACAGATGAAGTTTGGCAACGTATGGAAGCAGTATGGACTGACACACCCCAAGAACACATCCAAAGTCTCTTTCTTCTAATGTCGAGGCGTGTAGCAGCAGTTATTGTCAGCCATGGCGGCTGCACAAAATACTGATTTCTTCGTATTACGCAAGTCGAGCGGGGCTGTATTTCCAATCAATTCATCCTTGTACTTTATGTTCTTTGTCCAATAAATTTGGCTTTGATATCTCTTGTCTTTCATGGTGTTGCATTTTGGATGGCCAGCAGTATAGTTGAAAAATGTTTGACTTTTTTCATTCTGTCTGTCTGTCCGTTCGCACGATAACTGCCATAAAAGTGACTTTATCAAAATGAAATTTTAGTATGTTGTTTAGACGGTCTGTGGGACCTATGGGAATATAAAGGAATAATATCACCCAATTAGTTTTGGACTGAATTCGGGTTGAAAAAATGAAATACATTGAACCTTATGGGACCTCATTTTTTAAGCGAATTTAAAATTCACAAATTGCTTTAAAGTTTCAGGAAATAATTCTAATTATCCCATAAAAAATATTAAGAATATTTCAGCAAAATATATTCGGCAGTTTTTTAAATAAAAATTAAAATAATAACGACACCTATATTATATGAAGAGATCACGTGATCCTCTTCAAAATAAAATATGATACCCATCTTGTCTCAAAATCGTAATTTTTAAAGTTCTTTTTAATTCATATTTAGTGTTGCTGCGATGGAATTTTAATCAGAGGCTTGTATATTAACTCTCGGGAAATGCCGGGAATTCTAGTAATGGAGAATAAAAAGCAAAACTCTTACTGGTATGATATTTTTGCGTGCAGTATACCTTTTTACTTTCCTTATATACATAATGTATAAGGAAAGTATTGTGACGGGGTCGAAAATTCGAATTCGAGTTTTCGACGGGAGAGCGCGTTTCAAGCATCCCTGATCACTAATCAAACATTTCTGAAGCGGTGTTTGTTTGTTTGTGTTTGTTTGTGTGTGTGTGTGTGTGTGAGTGAGTGACGGACGGATGGACGGACGGACGGACGATATCTCACGAACGAATGGAGGGCGATTCGAATGAAATTTGGTACAAAAATCACAAACCGTGAATAGTGGAAGCCACAATACTACAGTAATTTATTATATTTGAAAACTTAAACCTGCATCGAAAAAAATGAACTTCATTAAATGTTTAAATAAAATATGTATTATGATAGTTTTAAAAATATTTCCGTGGAATGTATCGCATTTTAGAGATATTTAAACCAGGCAATTTATATTTCAAAGCCTTCATTTGAATGAAGTTCATTTTTTTCAATGAAAGTTTAAGTTTTCAAATATAATAAATTAATGTAGTGTTGTGATAAGTTTCAAAATATTACCGAGGAATGTATTGCATTTTCGATTTTTTAAAATAAAATTGCATTGAAGTTGGAAAGTGTTTCATAATCAATGCTTTAAGCATGATTGATCTTTCTTGTTATTAATTTTTTCTTAGTGTTGCTGTACGGATTTGGCGGATATACTTTTTTATAACGATCAAATGTGTTTATTATACTGGCCTTAAAGTTTTTATTAAAATTAAAGCCCCTGGGTTGAAGGACTTCCTGTCAATAAAACCTTCTTATTTAGTGAAAAGTGCACTGTATGTTTTATGTGTATGGAATAATGGTTCACCTCCAAGAAGGAAAACAAAAAGTGGTGACATAAACACATATTTAACATATTCCTATTTCAAATTTTTTTAGGTACAACGATGTTCAAGTTCTATAAAATGCAGACCAAAATGTTTTAGACGACGTTCCAAATCATTTCAGCAATATTTATGCCTCACATTTTATCGCAGTTTCGCATTGCATTAAGTATCAATGTTTGATTGTTTTCAAAATAAATTTTAGTATTTTAGTTAATTTGAAACATGTTTAACAATTTTCGTTAATTTGAAATATGTTATCTAAGCATTATTCTTCTTCGAGGTCCGCCAGTTGGACAATTCTGCATTAGAGATTAGATTTCATGGCCAAGTTATCTAAGGAAAGACGGCACCCTCCCTCCCCCCTTCCCGAGATGTGAAATTTAGAATAAGTTTTAAAATTACTAAAATAGTGTTGCGAACGTGTAATATTCCCTTTCTTCTGGAGTCTTTAGTCTTTTTCGCAGACGACCCCATCGGGTGCTTACTCCAGGGACACTGGTACGGTCATTCTATGGTTTGCACTTGCGGAACTTAGAAGGAAGGCTGCCAAATTTGGCGATTTATCACTAATTTGACATTTAGAGACTTCCTGAATCTTCGAGAAAGACCGCGGAATCATCAATAGTCTACGAGATATTAGATAATTCCAGAAGTTTCTACAGAGAGAGCCTATGAAAAGGGGTCGTCACTCAGTGGGAGTTCAGCTGACGTGATACAAGCTACATCGGACTGCGATTTTTGTGAATGTTTTGAGAATAGTAGCTACTTTTTTGTGAAATGACTTTCGTCAATATTTTGAGAATAATATCAGTTATTTTGTGAAATGAGTGGAGCATTTACGTGCTGTTTGGCTGTGTATTGTCCCTGTTTACGTTCTGCTTGTAAATAAACGTGTTAGTTATATAGAAATGTGGCTCGTTCTTGTATTCTGCGTGTACATCTACGATTCCAGAGGAGACTCTGTAAGAATAGCTCTTTGAAAATTTTCCGGCTGAGACCTTTCCACATTCAATGTATATATTGCTAATAGTGACCACTTATAAAAAAGTTAAATCCCTAGTAAGTTGTGTCAGGATTTTTAGTTGAAGATTTGTCAGATTGATGCAACGAGTTCCTTTCGAAAACCACAGATCTTCTGACACGGTCCTCTACTTTGTTGGGAAAACAATGTGTAATCTTTATAAATTGTTTCCGACGCCAAATTAATCGGAGACCTCCACTGTTAATAGAAAATTAACTACCAAAGAAAAGATTTTTCATAGGGTGGGACAAAAAAAAATATATTTAGAGGTGCGAGGAAAAATAATTAATGAATTTCTACTCTTTTAAAAACGTGCTCAACGCTAACGACTCTCGCTAATGATCTAAACGAAGAATTGATTTCTTATCAATGCCTCGTTAAGACGGTATGAGGGGGAGATTTTGAAATTAAGACGCCATGAGAAATGGAAACTGAGTAAGGGTTGAACTGTATACTTTAATGAGTTAAATGTTACCAGATGTTGGTTTATTTAGACAGTGGATGTCTTCATAATTCGCTAACTGTAGAATTAGAATTACAAAGATTTCTATCGGAAGTATCGAACTTGACTTTGGGCACAGTTAATAACAAATTAGATCACAATGTAAAATGAAGTGCAATTAAAGTTAAGTAAGCAGGATTTGGATTTAATAACAGTAATAATACATTGAATTTAATAATAATAATATTTATTTTGGAATTTGTTGTAACTTTTCTATCTATAATTTGTATTTGTATCTTATGATGCTACGCTGTTGTAATTGCCATCTTTACTCGTTTCCTTTTATAAGATTCATATTTTTGGAGTGGGGTTTCATGTATCTGTAAACTCCTTTATAAATTCTTGAATTATTATTGAATGAATTATTATTATCATTCATAATTAGCTTTAATGGATGACAACGCCATTGATGAATCGATGCATATTTGCCCAACGTAAGCTTTTGCTTCGTGTGCATTTGCCATTACGCGATTTCACCATGGTACATTGAATATGCAGAAGAAAGCTATGAGTCCTATGATTCCTATTCCGTTATTTCAATAATTCGGGGATTTCGCGAAAAGCAATGTGTTGATAGTAGCAAAACGACTACTTTGATACACCGCTGAACCTTAATAACTATTTAAGAAAGAATACATTTGAAATTAGAATAAAATGGTCATTGAACAGTGCATTGTGAGTTGACAGTGAAACCTCGATTTCACGTTTTTTACGGACCAGCAAAAAAAGAGAAAAAAATCGTACGATACGGGAAAACATAAAATTGAGTTTGGAGAAAAATAGACTGTGCAGGAGGTATGACAAAACTACAAGATGTAAAACCAAATGTTAATTAGGTAAAACAATATAAAAATACAATTTAAAAATCTATATGTACAAATATATATAACAAAATGTATACTGTATTATACTTATAATTCAAATGATTAAAAAAAAATCCGATGTGGGCAGCACATGACTTTGCTTATATAATGCAATGGATTTACTACTTTTACAGTAAAAAAAAATAGGTTACTCTTATAGTACATACTTATATTCTTTCCAAGATATTGAATTTTCGTCAATTAGTCGTCATTTTCCTTGCTTTAGTGTCATTTTTATCCATTTGGCGAGATTTTCATTAATTTGGCAACATTTAAAAAGTCGCTAAGTTGGTGATATTCCTCTAAACTCGTCGCCAAAATCACCAAGCGTTATGGACGAAGAAATAAGTTATTTTTATAGCAGATAAATGATTATTGGCGTTCAAATACAAAAGTATTACTCAAAGTATCTTTTCTCATGAATGGAACGAGCTAGATCCACTTGAATAATGCCACTAAATTTATTGTATGATATTACACATGAAAAGTGAACATGTTTCTCAACAGTTAATATTGTTTTAATTTATGGGATATTTTGATAAATTTATTTGAAAAATGTGCAATATCTCGAGAACGGTTCGTGCTAGCGTTCTAAAGTTTATGTTAATCGTTTTCTAAGGAAAAATTACATAAGACATGTCTATATGCTTAACTTTATTAAAGGATTTAAATTTTTGATGATTTTTTCAAAATTTCACTCGAAAATTTAGGCGGGTTCTGAACATTCGATTGCGTTTAAAAACAATAGGCTTCCAGTGTTCACTGATTGTAATTTTTGTGCCCAATCTCGTTTGAATCGATCCATTCGTTCGTCAGTTATCTTCTCCACAGACTCGCTCACACGCACACACACACACAGGCATCACCTCAAAAGCGTCTGATTCGTGTTCAGGGATTCTTGAAACGTGCTCTCCCGTCGAAAACTCGAATTCAGATTTTCGACTTCGTCTCAATACTTTCCTTATGCATTATATGTATATAAAGAAAGTGATAAAAGGTCTGGGATTTTCTCCTCGTGCTGTTTCTTGTTTAAACTTAAAAAAGAGCATTCTTAATTACCTTAATGCTCTACGAATGTGATTTTTCCGAATCGTGACCCAGGGAAAGTTCTTTAATAATTTTAATTCATTTAATGCTGCAGCGATAGAAAATACATTATGTTCTTCAATTTCTGTATAATCGTCGTCTCTGTGTCGTCCGAGGAAGAATCCGTTTAATAATAATAATAATAATAATAAAATTACACCTCGATGGTGATCGTGTCTCTATTGCAATCAGCATAGTCCTCAAAACCGATTTCCAGTCCCAATTGTCCTTCAATAAATCGAAGAACGCAGGGGCATGAGAGTTTGTTTAAACTGCTTGTATTTGGGGGAAGCCGCCCCCCCCCCCCGAAAAAAAACGCATAATACTAGCATAAAATATTAGGGCCATTCTATTTAGTACCTAAAAATACGTTCGATGCGGGAAAACGTAGAATTGAAACCTCTGACACTGGAAAGGAACATTAAAACATTAATGGTAAAGTACAGTGGTTTTCTAAGTGTTTGTCCTTGACATACTTTAAGGGGCTCCGCGAACAAAAAGCATATGACATAACTATTAAAAATTTTGTATAATATTGCTTTTCAAGGAAATTTTGATATTTTTTGATGTCAAGGTGTTTACAAATTTTTTTTAATTGCTAAGGGGTTCTTGAATTTAAGTTTGGGAATCACTGGTATAGGACATAAATCGGCACAGAGGAAAAATAACGTGCGCAGTGGATAAATCCAAAATGCGGAAGACATAAAATCGAGATTTCACTATATTTAGAACTTTCATCTTAGCAATAAGAATTTGTTATAAACTTGTAAAAATTTATTCATAATAGGTAAATAAATTTTCTTCACTGTTATGACCTAGATGGTACATCCAAAAAATATTAACTTTACTGTGATTTTATTTCTACGTTTCCTGTTTCAGAATAGCACATTTTATTAATCACTCTGTGTTAAGATTGCTGAGGTGAGCAAAACTTAACACACCTCGCGTGAGGAGTTTGGCACATTCCCAACTCTCCAAAATTATCCACTTAGGCAGTGGGCAGTGAAAACCAGCCGAGAGATTAGTTCTCAGTAGACAAAATCCTTCCGACCATCCCTTTTGTATATAAATATGACACGAAGGTCGAAAATGTTTGGCACACTGCTTTTGAGCAAAGCAGTGTGCCAAACTGTAAATCAGTATACCTATCAGATTATAGCTGTAAATCAGTTACAGAATTAAACTATATAATTACATAATAGCGTTTCTAGAAAAAAAAATTGGAGATGGAGGTTGGTAACTAAATATGTTGTTTCCCATTTTTTCAAATATCATTTTTGCGAACATTAATAGGTTTCGAAGGGTCCCTGGAAGGGTGAAGGCTTATGGCACTCAAAACGCGTCTTTGGTGCAACGTTATTACGATTACAGTGAGTAAAAACAGGATAATGTCAAAAGACTAGTTTCAAGGGTTCTCCACTCTTCGTCAAGAATTAGGCAATACAATAAATTATTTTCATCGTCCTATTTTAAAGCAGAGCTGGAGCAATTTATGCAGAAGGTTCTCCTCCATAGAAGCCTATCTGCATTAACATTGGATATCGCATAGACGCTAGTTATACCTTGAGCAGCCACATATGAAATGCAACGGAAAGTTGCCAGATTTATCGGATTATAGCTGTCTTAGTACTCTGTGGAGCTGAAGTGACTTCACTGTTATCTTGAGTGCCTTGAGTTTTGTCAGTAAGCTGGGTAAAAAATAATGTCATGTACTGCCAATTGATGAAAGTAATTTAAAACTTACTAAAAAAAATCAACTCTGTCTGTCTGTCCGTTAGCACGATAACTGCCGTAAAAATGACTTAATCAAAATGAAATTTTAGTATGTTGTTCAGACGGTCTATAGGACCTATGGGAATATAAATGAATAATATCACCCAATTAGTTTTGGATTGAACCCGGGTTGAAGAAATGGAATACACTGGACCCTATGGGACCTAATTTTTCAAGCATTTTTTAAGCGGATTTAAAATTCACAAATTGCTTCGAAAATTTTAGGCAATATTCAAATTGTTCCATAAAATATATAAAAAAAAAATTCAGCGAAATATATTCAGTTGTTTTTTAAATAAAAATTAAAATAATAATAACACCTCATATGAAGCGATCACGTGTCCATGATATGAAACGATCACATGACCCACTTCAAAATGATATATGGCATCCATCTTGTGTCAAAATCGTGATTTTTAAAGTTCTTTTTAATTCATATTGAGTGTTGTATCCGTCCTAAAACTACTTTATTTTTGCCTAAATTCTGTGCATCTACATACTGAAACAACGCAATGACAATATATTTCATTTTAAATGCTCTTCCAAATTTGATTATTTCTACTATTAAGCCTATTTTTCACCTATGTAAAATGTAAACAGCAAAATATGTAGAATGAGTTGTATTAGAATCGCTGTAATTCTTTAACACAAATCATTTAGTCCATGGAGTCTGCTTAGCTGATATGAATGAAATATTCATTGATTTTAGAAAGAGAAGGACGATATTTTTCGATGAAGTTTTACGCATAGAGTTTACTTACTTGCAGCTCAATGGTCTTAATTTTTAAATAAAATAAATTATTATAGTATTGTGATGAATGACATGAATGGGGGAATTATTTATGAATGAAATGTTGCTTTTATAGAGAGCCAGCCGTGTTATTTTTTTATGACGTCATTTGAATGAATTTCAGTTGTTTTCGATGAAGTTTTCAAATATATTAAATTATCGTAGTATTATGATAATTCTAAAATTATTACCGAGGAATGTATCACATTTTAGAGATGTTTAAACCAGGCAATTTATACTTTAATGCCGTCATATGAATGAAGTTAATTTTTTTCGATGAAGGTTTAAGGTTTCAAATATAATAAATTAATGTAGTATTGTGACAAGTTTTAAAATATTACCGAGGAATGTATTGCATTTCAGACATGTTTAAATAAAATTGCATTGAAGTTGGAAAGTGTTTCATAATCAATGCTTTAAGCATGATTGACTTTTGTTGTTTAATTATATTCTGCTGCCTTTGCATGGTTTAAGGGGACGGTGGACGTTGAAATGAGCAAAAATCGGCTAAAAAAAGTTTTAATACATAACATTATTTTACACATTTAACATTTGCTTACGGGTGGGACAGCGTCCATCCTAAATGAAAAACCTCCCAAAAAGACAGGTATTTGACATACCCTATCCCAAACAGTTCGAACCCCTTTGCAGGCATTGGCGTCCATGGAAATCGTCGGCAGAAACATTGCACCTGCTGCAGCAGGTGCAATGTTTCTGCCGGCGAGAGAGTGCAATGTTTCTGCCGGCGATTTCCATGGACGCCAATACCTGCAAAGGGGGTCGAACTAATTGGGATAGGGTATGTCAAATACCTGTCTTTTTGGGAGGTTCTTCGTTTGGGATGGACGCTGTCCCACCCGTAAGCAAAAGGTTGAATGCATTTTTTTCGAAACGGAATTTTCAAAGGTTTTACATTTTTAAAATGCCCCATTCGTCTTAATTTTTGTCTGAGATGCATGAAATTTGGCAAGAAGACACCTCTCATACTTTTTAATGAAACTGGGTATGCATTTTATAATTGGACTTTATTAAGGTAATTAAAAGTGAATAAGAACCCAATTAAATGAAGAAAATTAAGTTTTAATGCAGAAAAATATTTTTATAAAATCAACTTTCTAAGGGATTTAAAAATGAATACCCAAATTTGTTCATAATGTGTATTTGAGTGATCATAATGTAAAATTAATCAAAAATGTGAACAAATGGCACGCAAGGAGCATTTTCAAATTTTCGTTAAAAAAAATTACAAAATTTTAACAAAATTGAAAAAAATTTAATGGTATTGTATATAGTAATGTTAAGTGGAATATTTATACAAATTTTCACGTTTATAAGTCAATAAATAAATAAAGCAAATTTCAACGTCCACCGTCAGTAGTAGAGGAATGACAGTTTAACCTCAACAGGCGCAGCGCCGCAGCAGTGACGTCACGGAGGATGACGTCATCGAGCGATGACGTCACGTTATCTTATCTGATCTTATCAGGTGACGTTATCCGATAAGCTTATCTTATCGGATGACGTCACTCGATAAGATTATCGGATGACGTCATGTGTTGACACAGAGAGTGGGGTTGAAGACCTTGGAGGACATCTTGGAAATTTTGGTTGTGCCCTCTATTGACAGGTTGGAAAACTGATGGTTAAAAGGAAAGAATTGGTTCTGGACTGAGCTGGATTCGAACTCGGGACCACTCGCACAGTAGGAAAGTGCTTTAGCCAGAATACAGACTGAGACTTGAAGGTAGCGGCTGAATGAGATATCTTTCCTGCGAAAGGAGTGGGAAAGTTGGGTACATAGAATATTTCCCTATCTTTATGGAATGCTTTATTTTTGGAAAGTGCTTGAAGACATTTACGAAATTTTAGACGGTGGTGGCTCTCTCTATTGGCGCTTGAATGAAATACATGCGTGTTATTGAATTTTAATAGAATTAATTTCTGAATGTGGTTTTTGTGTTAATGAATAATTTAATTAGGTAGTCGAACGATGACTTAATAATTTTAGTAAAGTTTCTCGCTCATAAATGTTTTAATGAACGAAAATAATTATTTTTTTTTTACGTTAGCCGTTCATCAATGAATTTTAAGGACGGGGTGTATGTTATGTATATGTTATTGAATTTTATTAATTTTAATAAAATGATTTTTGGGGTAAGCCATTGAATGAAGTAATGGGGGATTTCTAGCACTCCATAGCGAACTAGCATATCGCATTTTTGATGTTAAAAATTTTACCACAAGTTGGGAACAGCATTTGACCCTTTTAGAAGAGGTGTATCAGCCATGATTTATATTTTAAAAGCCTGCAAGATTTTAATGCTAGGTTATAATACTTACTAAACATGACTCGACACTTTTCAGAATGATTGTGTGTGCTATGCGATTTTTTTTATGGCATGTTTCTGAATCCATTTCGAATGTTTTTTAGCTATGAAAATTGGCTGTATTGATTTCTTTTCAAATATATGGGAAATTCAAGACTTTGCTATATTTAAGACGTAGTTAAAATGAATAGGTGTACTGAATTATCAGTGAATGTAAAACTTGGGAGATATTTTTAAAATAAGAAAATGCAAAGTACTGAAAGCTTCACAAGCTAATGTTGTGCACAGATGTGACTTGCATATGTATGGAGCAAATGTGTGACATGGCTGTATTGATTGATATTCATTAAAATGCTATGAAACACGAAACTTGAACTGAAACTTTAACTGTTTAAAATCACACTGAATGTCTATTTTTGCATACCATGTGTGATTTTAATGGCAGGTTATAATGCTGACTGAACACGTTTCGACAATTTTTTTTAAAATTTTACTGGGAATGATTTAATGATATTTATAAAAATACTATGAAACGTGAAACTTTAACTGTTTTAAATTGCGCTAAATGTCTATTTTCACATACCATGTGAGATTTTAATGCTAGGTTATACTACTGACAGAATATGACTCGACACTTTTCAGAATGATTGTGTCTGATGCGCGATTTTTTTTTATGCCAAGTTTCAGAACCTGCTGAATCCGTTTCGACTGTTTTTAGCTATGAAAAATGGCTGTATTGATTTCTTTTCAAATATATGGGAAATGGAGAATTCAAGACTTTGTTATATTTAAGACATAGTTAAAATGAATAGGTGTACTGAATTATAAGTGAATGTAAAACTTAGGAGATATTTTTAAAATAAGAAAATGCAAAGTACTGAAAGCTTCACAAGCTAATGTTGTGCACAGATGTGACTTGCATATGTATTGTGACATGGATGTTTTTACCAAAGGGTTCTATAAATGAAATCCATATTATTTTTAAGAGTATATTGGGTTATTTTAAAGAGTCATCTTAAATGTTATGTATTAGAAAATAGCAAGATCAATTTCTATGTAGAAATAGTACATGCATGTCATACATTAAAAAAAAATGAGTGTATGCCATTTTTAATTTAGAAAATAGCCTGTAATATATTCGAAAATCGTACGATCCATTTCTACAAAGAAAGGGTATGTTCGATTTTCTATTTAAAAGAAAATGATACATGCATGTTATACATTAGAAAAAAAAATGGCGCTAAGATACCATTGAGTGAGTGAATTTTAATGAAGTAGAGGTCCAATGAATTTTAGGCTACTTGGATAATTTCGGTATGAATGGATCGGTTTAATTATGTTAAGTGCGTTGCTAATTAATTTTTTAACGCTAAAACACTAATGAGTGAATTTTGTGACAAGTTTTCAGTGCTAGGGTTTAAATTATGTTAGCGACAATCGTTAATTTTTCCCGCTAAGTTACTAATGATTGAATGAATTTTAATTGAGTTATAAAAATGAGTTGAATTTTAAGGACGATGATCATGTTCTGTGTTAAAATAGTGATTATTTTTTAAAAATTAAATAATAGGTTTCAATATACAGAATCGATGTTTACGGAATACACAGTGTGATCATTATTTTTTTTTTGACGCTGGGATATTAATGAATTTTAATTGAGTTCTAAAAATGAGGTAAATTTAACTGTAAAGAGTGAAATAGTATATCTCATCCATGATTTTAACGATATATTGCATTGTATACGATTTAACCGTTTTTAAAGTGATGAATGTAATTTTAACACCGAGGTTTAGAATTTAACAAGCTAAGGAACACGAATCGAGCATTTTCACAGACATGAGTGTATCCGTAAAATTTTACTATTTTACCGAATTGCTTAGTTCTTAGCGAATGTTTGATAAACTAGGAGTTTTTTTAATCTTACACAAGGCCTAAGACTCCTTTATCGCTTAAAATTATGGCATTTAAATTAAATTTAGCAAAAATTACTCGGCACATAGTGCATGTTCGAGGAATTAGAAGTATGTGTTTTCGATATTCCAAGAGGTCTAAGACCCTAAAATTTCATGATATTAGTGCATTGTTTGGTTCTTAGCATATATTTGGGGAGCTAAGAGTGAATTTTTTAATGTTACATAAGCCGTAAGACTCCTTTAGCGCTTAAAATTATGGTATTTTAATGAGATTTGCAAAAATTGCACAATACCTAGTGGATAATTACTGAATAAGAGATATGTTTTTAATGTTATAGCAACATCTAAAGCACTTAAATCGGTATATTTTTAAAACTGTCATGAATTTTAGGAGAATAGAATATCACTTAGCGATTTTTTAAGGATATGCGATTGTCAACATTGAATTTAAATGAAAGACTGACTCTCTAGGCCAAGTGTAGTACATTGTAATAATATTAAAATATGAAACATATGCATTTAACACTTTAAAAGAAACATGTAATGAGTTTTGATATCTTAATACGAGACATTATTGGCATACAAATAGGAATATCATGATTTCGCGGCTGTAGGTGCACCATAAAACCATTCAATTCATAATGAATGCCCACATTTGAATGTACATATTTAACAACAAGGGGAATATGACAGGGCGAAACTGAGATCTGAGACAAAATTTTACACTTTGGGCTGCATTTTCTATTGGGCTGAAATTCAATTTGGGCTGAAACTAGGGCTGATTTTTCACCTAATCTTAGAGATTGAAACACCACATTCTTTATGAATCTTCATACTTTTAGAGAATGGAACATAAAACTTAGCATTTATTTTTAATGAATAAGGGTATATAATTTCAGAATTTTACCACTGAATATAAATTTTATAAATAAATCTCTGTAAAGTATAAATATCGTTCATTACGAAACTCACACTGTAAACATTTGATATGATTCGAATAAATTTATTTTTAATTTTTGTTTATATTTTATTTTAAAAAGTGATATTAGCAAACCTGTTATACTTGAATGTATAGATACATAACCTACGAGCACATAGCATTTTTAAATAAAACATGTTAAAAATGAGTTGATGAACGTAAATAAGGAGTTCAGTTTGAAAGATAAAAATCCGTTTAATGAATTTATTCTTCATAAAATACACATCAAGCATTATTTGTTGCACATTTAAACAAACAAGTTAAAATAATTTTCTTATTGCGTATTCATAGTCCTCTGATTTAAATGATTTGAAAAAATTTCGATCATACCAGCAAAAGACTTCTTCACCACGCAACAAAACTTTCTTTGCTATGTTATTAATGTCAAGATTTAGGAGTACTTGTGCTCAGCCACTCTGTCATACATTTCTAATGAAGTGCTGTAAAGACATTCGTGTTAACTTTGATCTTCAATACGACCAACACAGCCAACACATTTGAAAAGTTTTCTTGCATGATACATCATGCTCTCATGAATACAAGAGATTAATTTTTCGAATGCAGAAAATTTCTCACAAGTAATTGATGGTAGAAAGGTTATAGTGTCCTTTATTTTTAATATTTGAGTAGGAAGCCACTCTAGAAATATACTTTCTTGAAGTTCCATACTAATGTTGTTGACACAATTCATTAAACTTGCTATTTGATTTTTATCTAAGGTAATATGACACTGAGTTAGACAAAATTTTGAATCATATAACTGAATTATCTTCTGTAAATGAAGTTTTCCATTGTCATTGAAACAGAACAACTCATTGCGACTGACGAAAGAGGTATCCGCATATAGACTATTGAACGACCACAATTTTTGTGAAAATTCACTCCAAGTAGCAGGTGACAGTGTAACCCATTCACGCGTAGGAGCTAGTTCATTTCGTTCGTTAGAGATATATCTCCATATATGCACTTTTAGCTTCTCATGGCGAAGTTTCAAATATACATAGACACCAGAACAATCATTATGTCAACGACAGAGCGCATCTTGCACGGAATCTGAAGAAGTAGATTCAGTCGAAACATATTCTGTAGTGGGGGCTAACACTCCGCTGTGTGTTAGAGCACAAGAAAGCAGATCTTGAGATGAGTTCCGACCTCTGTGAGGACTTGTGAATTGGCAGTGGTAGGTGTTTCTGCTGGGGCTATGGAAGACATAAGATAGGTGTCTAACCAATCCACCACAAACTTTGATGAAGGTGAATTAATCACATCTGAGACGATATCCACAGATTTTGTTTCATCTAGGACAGAAACCGACAACTCCACACTATTTCCACTAGAAATTAACTGTTCGAGTGATGGCATACTTTGAATTTTAGACATTATTTGCAGATAATAACATCCAAGTACCACATTCACAGTATAAGATTTATTTTTAAAACACTAAGATCTTAAAATACTATAAATTTGTCGCAGCTATGAACGACCCGAACCTATCCACGCAACGTCCAAGGTTGAAATGGCTTATCGGGCCACGTCATAAGACTAATCACATGACCTAAATAGAGTGCCGTGTGCAAATAGATTACATAAGATAAGACATGAAGGGGTTAGAACTTGTAATTTTCCATGAATCGTACAACATTGGTTTGTGCCAAGCGCAATTGCTATCTACGTGGGAGACTGTGTACATTATTTTATTCATCTTCGAAATCATAAAGTGGAAATATGTACCAAACTTAGTTAAAATTCATAATTTTTAATCACACTATCATTAAATACATAGGAAAATTTTGTATATTTTTATATCTTTAGGGGATATGCTTACCACATCGCACAGAATATACAAGAATAGTTAGCAAAAACATGAAAATAAACTTACAGAATGAGGTCTTCACCAGCCGACATCCAAACTAGAAATGAACGATATGCACCCTAACTGCAATACTAAAATGAGAGCTTATCTTATCTAAGATCTAACATATGATGACGTCATCGGTCCACAAGTTGGCGTCATAGTCCAAAGCAGATCTTTCTTATTACTAATTTATTTTTATTATTATTATATTTTTAATTATTATTATATTTTTAATTACTTATGACCACCTATTCATAATTATAAAAATTAAGCAGTAATTAAAAATAGGGAGTAATTGAAAAATAAGTAATTAAGAAAGATCTGCTTTGGACTATGACGCCATCTTGTGAACTTTGGACCGATGACGTCATCATATGTTAGATCTTAGATAAGATAAGCTCTCATTTTAGTATTGCAGTTAGGGTGCATATCGTTCATTTCTAGTTTGGATGTCAGCTGGTGAAGACTTCATTCTGTAAGTTTATTTTCATGCTTTTGCTAACTATTCTTGTATATTCTGTGCGATGTGGTAAGCATATCCTCTAAAGATATAAAAATATACAAAATTTTTCTGTGTATTTAATGATAGTGTGATTAAAAATTATGAATTTTAACTAAGTTTGGTACATATTTCCACTTTATGATTTCGAAGATGAATAAAATAATGCACACAGTCTCCCACGAAGGTAGCAATTGCGCTTGGCACAAACCAATGTTGTACGATTCATTGAAAATTACAAGTTCTAACCCCTTCATGTCTTATCTTATGTAATCTATTTGCACACGGCACTCAATTTAGGTCACGTGATTTAGGTCACGTGGTCCGATAAGCCATTTCAACCTTGGACGTTGCGTGGATAGGTTCGGTTCGTTCATAGCTGCGACAAATTTATAGTATTTTAAGATCTTAGTGTTTTAAAAATAAATCTTATACTGTGAATGTGGTACTTGGATGTTATTATCTGCAAATAATGTCTAAAATTCAAAGTATGCCATCACTCGAACAGTTAATTTCTAGTGGAAATAGTGTGGAGTTGTCGGTTCCTGTCCTAGATGAAACAAAATCTATGGATGTCCTCTCAGATGTGATTAATTCACCACCATCAAAGTTTGTGGTGGATTGGTTAGACACCTATCTTATGTCTTCCATAGCCCCAGCAGAAGCACCTACCACTGCCAATTCACAAGTCCTCACCGAGGTCGGAAACTCATCTCAAGATTTGCTTTCTTGTGCTCTAACACACAGCGGAGTGTTAGCCCCCACTACAGAATCTGTTTCGACTGAATCTACTTCTTCAGATTCCGTGCAAGATGCGCTCTGTCGTTGACATTTAGGTTCTGGTGTCTATGTATATTTGAAACTTCGCCATGAGAAGCTAAAAGTGCATATATGGAGATATAGCTCTAACGAACGAAATGAACTAGTGCCTACGCGTGAATGGGTTAAATTGTCACCTGCTACTTGGAGTGAATTTTCACAAAAATTGTGGTCGTTCAATAGTCTATATGCGGATACCTCTTTCATCAGTCGTAATGAGTTGTTCTGTTTCAATGACAATGGAAAACTTCATTTACAGAAGATAATTCAGTTATATGATTCAAAATTTTGTCTAACTCAGTGTCATATTACCTTAGATGAAAATCAAATAGCATGTTTATTGAATTGTGTCAACAACATTAGTATGGAACTTCGAGAAAGTATATTTCTAGAGTGGCTTCCTGCTCAAATATTAAAATTAAAGGACACTATAACCTTTCTACCATCAGTTACTTGTGAGAAAAATTCTGCATTGGAACAATTAATCTCTTGTATTCATGAGAGCATGATGTATCATGTTGAATGTTGAAACCCAGACCGTCCGACCTACCAGAAAGGTGTAAGGTAACTGATTGGATGGTCGGGAAGTGCCACCCAATTTAGACCGAATCCCAGTGGGGGAGGCATCCACAGGGATGTGATGTATCATGTAAGAAAACTTTTCAAATGTGTTGGCTGTGTTGGTCAAATTGAAGATCAAAATTACCACGAATGGCTTTATAGCACTCCATTAGAAATGTACAACAGAGTGGCTGAGCAGGTACTTCTAAATCTTGACATTAATAACATAGCAAAGAAAGTTTTGTTGCGTGGTGAAAAAAGTCTTTTGCTGGTATGATCGAAATTTTTTCAAATCATTTAAATCAGAGGACTATGAATGCGCAATAAGAAAATTATTTTAACTTGTTTGTTTAAATGTGCAACAAATAATGTTTGATGTGTATTTTATGAAGAATAGATTCATTAAACGGATTTTTATCTTTCAAACTGAACTCCTTATTTACGTTCATCAACTCATTTTTAACATGTTCTATTTAAAAATGCTATGTGCTCGTAGGTTATGTATCTATACATTCAAGTATAACAGGTTTGCTAATATCACTTTTTAAAATAAAATATAAACAAAAATTAAAAATAAATTTATTCGAATCATATCAAATGTTTACAGTGTGAGTTTCGTAATGAACGATATTTATACTTTACAGAGATTAATTTATAAAATTTATATTCAGTGTTAAAATTCTGAAATTATATACCCTTATTCATTAAAAATAAATGCTAAGTTTTATGTTCCATTCTCTAAAAGTATGAAGATTCATAAAGAATGTGGTGTTTCAATCTCTAAGAATAGGTGAAAATTCAGCCCTAGTTTCAGCCCAAATTGAATTTCAGCCCAAATTGAATTTCAGCCCAATAGAAAATTCAGCCCAAAGTGTAAAATTTTGTCTCAGATCTCAGTTTCGCCCTGTCATTTTCCCCTTGTTGTTAAATATGTACATTCAAATGTGGGCATTCATTATGAATTGAATGGTTTTATGGTGCACCTACAGCCGCGAAATCATGATATTCCTATTTGTATGCCAATAATGTCTCGTATTAAGATATCAAAACTCATTACATGTTTCTTTTAAAGTGTTAAATGCATATGTTTCATATTTTAATATTATTACAATGTACTACACTTGGCCTAGAGGGTCCGTCTTTCATTTAAATTCAATGTTGACAATCGCATATCCTTAAAAAATCGCTAAGTGATATTCTATTCTCCTAAAATTCATGACAGTTTTAAAAATATACCGATTTAAGTGCTTTAGATGTTGCTATAACATTAAAAACATATCTCTTATTCAGTAATTATCCACTAGGTATTGTGCAATTTTTGCAAATCTCATTAAAATACCATAATTTTAAGAGCTAAAGGAGTCTTACGGCTTATGTAACATTAAAAAATTCACTCTTAGCTTCCCAAACATATGCTAAGAACCAAACAATGCACTAATATCATGAAATTTTAGGGTCTTAGACCTCTTGGAATATCGAAAACACATACTTCTAATTCCTCGAACATGCACGATGTGCCGAGTAATTTTTGCTAAATTTAATTTAAATGCCATAATTTTAAGCGATAAAGGAGTCTTGGGCCTTGTGTAAGATTAAAAAAACTCCTAGTTTATCAAACATTTGCTAAGAAATAAGCAATTCGGTAAAATAGTAACATTTTACGGATACACTCATGTCTGTGAAAATGCTCGATTCGTGTTCCTTAGCCTGTTAAATTCTAAACCTCGGTGTTAAAATTACATTCATCACTTTAAAAATGGTTAAATCGTATGCAGTATATCGTTAAAATCATGGAAGAGAAACACTATTTCACTCTTTATTGTTAAATTTACTTCATTTTTAGAACTCAATTAAAATTCATTAATATCCCAGCGTCAAAAAAAAAATAATGATCACACTGTGTATTCTGTAAACATTCGATTCTTCATATTGAAACCTATTATTTAATTTAAAAAAAATAATCACTATTTTAACACAGAGCATGATCATCGTCCTTAAAATTCAACTCATTTTTATAACTCAATTAAAACTCATTCAATCATTAGTAACTTAGCGGGAAAAATTAACGATTGTCGCTAACATCATTTAAACCCTAGCACTGAAAACTTGTCACAAAATTCACTCATTAGTGTCTTAGCGTTAAAAAATTAATTAGCAACGCACTTAACATAATTAAACCGATCCATTCATACCGAAATTATCCAAGTAGCCTAAAATTCATTAGACCTCTATTTAATTAAAATTCACTCACTCAATGGTATCTTAGCGCCATTTTTTTTCTAATGTATAATATGCATGTATCATTTTTTTTTCAAATAGAAAATCGAACATACCCTTTCTTTGTAGAAATGGATCGTACGATTTTCGAATATATTACAGGCTATTTTCTAAACTAAAAATGGCATACGCTCATTTTTTTTAATGTATGACATGCATGTACTATTTCTACATAGAAATTGATCTTGCTATTTTCTAATACATAACATTTTAGATGACTCTTTAAAATAACCCAGAATACGCTTAAAAATAATATGGATTCCATTTTTAGAAGACTTTGGTAAAAACATCCATGTCACAATACATATGCAAGTCACATCTGTGCACAACATTAGCTTGTGAAGCTTTCAGTACTTTGCATTTTCTTATTTTAAAAATATCTCCCAAGTTTTACATTCACTGATAATTCCGTACACCTATTCATTTTAACTACGTCTTATATATAGCAAAGTCTTGAATTTCCCATATATTTGAAAAGAAATAAATACAGCCAATTTTCATAGCTAAAAAACAGTCGAAATGTATTCAGAAACATGCCATAAAAAAAATCGCGTAGCACACACAATCATTCTGAAAAGTGTCGAGTCATGTTCAGTAAGTATTATAACCTAGCATTAAAATCTTGCAGGCTTTTAAAACATAAATCATGGCTGATACACCTCTTCTAAAAGGGTCAAATCCTGTTCCCAACTTGTGGTAAAATTTTTAACATCAAAAATGCGATATGCTAGTTCGCTATGGAGTGCTAGAAATCCCCCATTACTTCATTCAATGGCTTACCCCAAAAATCATTTTATTAAAATTAATAAAATTCAATAACATATACATAACATACACCCCGTCCTTAAAATTCATTGATGAACGGCCATCGTAAAAAAAATTAATTATCTTCGTTCATTAAAACATTTATGAGCGTGAAGCTTTACTAAAAATATTAAGTCATCGTTCGACTACCTAATTAAATTATTCATTAACTCAAAAACCACATTCAGAAATTAATTCTATTAAAATTAAAAAAGACACATGTATTTCATTCATTCGGCAATAGAGAGAGCCACCACCGTCTAAAATTTCGTAAATGTCTTCAAGCATTTTCCAAAAATAAACCATTCCATAAAAACAATATGGAATGGTTTATTTTTCATTTATTAAAAATTAATTAAAATCTTAACCTAATTCATTCGCGCTCATTAAATCCAATCGTGAAAGATTAGAAAATATTCTAAGTACCCAACTTTCTCACTCCTTTCGCAGGAAAGATATAATTCATTCACCCGCTACGTTTAAGTCTCAGTCTGTATACTGGCTAAAGCACTTTCCTACTGTGCGAGTGGTCCCGAGTTCGAATCCAGCTCAGTCCAGAACCAATTCTTTCCTTTTAACCATCACAGTTCTCCATCCTGTCAATAGAAGGCGCCATCAAAATTTCCAAGATGTCCTCCAAAGTCTTCAACCCCACTCTCTGTGTCAACACATGACGTCATCCGATAATCTTACAGAGTGACGTCATCCGATAAGATAAGCTTATCGTATGACGTCACCTGATAAGATCAGATTTGATAACGTGATAAGATAACATCGCCCGATGACGTCATCCTCCTTGACGTCACTGCTGCGGCGTTGCGCCTGCTGAGGTTGAACTGTCATTCCTCTACTACTACCGTCCCCTTAATCGGGTGAAAATGCTCTAGTCTGAACGGATCATTAGACTGAACAGTATTTTTTTAATTTTACAGATATTCTATGCTTCTCGTTACCCAATGATTTTCAGTCATTGTGGACGTCCTCGACTTCCCAGGCGATACTTCTTCCTTACCGCCACAATGTCTTTCATGGTCACTGGGCTGATACTCTTCCTTCTGTACATGTTTACGGTAAAGGGAAGACAGGAAATCTCATACTCCAAGGCAGAACCTGTGCACTTTGGCAAAAACTCCTCCATATCTTTTCCGTTTGGCACCAACTCTGGCAACGGCACTTTCACATGCCCCAAGTTCCATTTTGCGTGCAAAGCTTCAAAAGTGTGTTTATCATTGGAAAAGCGCTGTGATGGACTTGTGGACTGTCTGAAGGCGGAGGACGAGCTGAACTGCGTTTGTGCTTTCAGGATGCCCCCAACCAAGTTTTGCGATAAGTATCCGGACTGTTTTGATGAGAGCGACGAAAGTTTCTGCTCGTACTGTCCAGAGGGTTACTTCAACTGCGGCAATGGGAAATGCATCCCACGGAAAAATGTGTGCGATTCTTCAGTGGACTGCGATAATTTCATGGACGAAAACTTCTGCTTCAAGTAAGTGGCCACATCTCTCAATTTAATTGGAAAATAATAGGCAAATAGCTGTTAAGCTCATCATATGACGGGTTTTCTTAAACCTTTATTCGACAAGCTTCAAATGCATGTTTTGGTTGTTCCCCCAGGCTATATTAATACAATCTAGGCGATTTAAGTCAGTTTACTATAAAGTTTAGAAGAAAACATAGTCCCATAATCCGAGGAAAATTCAAATTTGAATAAAATGTGCTATAGACCCTAATTCGAGGTTTTGATCTAACTGTAGAAAAATTACTTTTAATCAAGCACTGCGATTGCTTCGTAATGGAAGCGTGACGCCAGTCTGTGTACCTAAAAAAAAGTCCCTAAGCACCATAATAATTTTGTAAGGAAAGGAATATGAGTGTATACGTTAGATCTAGCTATAGTAAAGAGACCCTATTCGAACGAATGAGAGTGATTGCGGCGACCCCTTAGAGGAGAATTTAAAATGTTAGAACACGAACTCTGCAACAAAGCGCGATAGAAGTAAAATGGCAATTAAAGTTATAGAGGATTGTCTAATGAGTAGGAATCGATATCAGGAGTGAATGAAACGCGTATACGGAAGGTAATAAATAGCTGTGAAAAAGTTGTACTATCAGAGTTTTTAATACGGTGAGACACCTGCAATGCTTGTCAAAGTAAGCGGTCATATTCTATCTGGAATACAAAAGTGTTATTGTCTCTAACGGAGGGCATTTTAAACAGGCTCTACAATAACAGGGCCATTCGACAATAAGCCTACTGTATCAAATAAATGCATTCTATAGCAGTTATTAGATAATGCTATACAACGTTGTAGTTGACTTTTTTCACCTGTCACGCTTTACCAAGGGCTTTGTCCTAACGTTTAAAATTCTCCGCTAGAGGTGTTACAACCTCTTTTATTCGATTGGGCATGATCACTTTGTTATAGACGGATTGACATTAACGTGACACGCCCATAGACCTTTCCTTACAAAATTATTGGGGTGTTTATGGACTTTCTAAGGAACTCTGTATACCAGAATTGTAACTATTACATATATGACGTCACTATTGTACATTCCATTAATCCTTTTTCGTGAATTGATCAAAGATTAAAGGTCACTCCAAAATTTTTCTGATTTGTATCATTTGCACTCTGAGCGACTGTTTCATACCTGAACAGACGCTGTAGCCCAAGCAATAGAAAACGTTAAAAGTTAGAGAGAATTAAAGTTAGAGTTAATTTTATGTATTGCTATTAATATATGAATATTTAGTTGTTTAAAGTGAGCTCTTTTTCATTATATCAAATATGAAATTTTCTTTAAAATAAAATTTCCCCACTATTTTTATATCTATTTCAATTTACTGTAAAAGTATGGGTAGTTGGTATGCTAAGGGAACAAATATTAATTGTGTCCATGATCCAGAAAATTTTTTTTTCAAAACATTCTTGTGTTAACATGCATGGAAATAAAAATAAGGAGTTAAAACTCCATGTTGGGAAAACGCCAAACACGTTTGTGACAATCCTTCAGGTGGCTTTGGGGTAAGATAAGTTCCACTGCATTATATATGCATTTGTATCATAGTATATTGAATCGCATTGAATATCTCGTATTGAACTGAGTAATAGTAAACTGTGAATTTTGCAGAAAAATATATCTCTGTAATGCAAATTAGAACTCGAACAAAATATAATATTCCTACGCATTCAAATTTATTTTGCCTTTCAATTTATTTTTGTCTCTTTATTCTGTATCTGTTCTACAATTAGGGAAAAATGTCTAGTACTTCTATTCATGATGAGGGGACTTTATTTTAAAAATAATCAAAAATATATGTGGGATTCCACTTACAAATAGAACCACTCTGCATGTGTCTAGGGTATAATTGGTTTATTCAGCACATCAATATACTATTACAATTTCAAATTCAACCTCACAACATCCATATTTTATCATTTTATCAAATTTTATCATCACCACAACGACGCACACTTCCAACCTAATTATGGAATAAAACAGGAAAAAGCAAATATAAAGGTTACCTTGCAGTATGAGTTCACTGGCGAAAATCACAATCGCGCGTGGCACAAATAATAAATTTAAAAATATGACAGAGGGAAATTTCTAATCTCGCATATATATATTTTTGCACCTTACGTAAATTCATTTTAGGGACATGTTATTATTACTGGTGATTCAAATATTATTGAAGGCTCCTTTTTAAAATCACTTTTATGTCGTACGGAAAAAATTTAGACTTGCGAGTAGATACAATTATAAATTTGTAATTGATAGGATTTTTTCTTTGGATATTGATGAATTTATTTACAAGATTGCTTGCAAATTTGCCACGCCAATAGAGGCATTCAATGAATGGACGTTTGAATTTATTGATATTTGTAAATAATTTATGATTAATCAACAGTTTCCTATCCCAGTTAATAAGAATGGAATTAAAGAAGCATTAGAATACATAAAAAAACACACACTTTGTAATTACTTACATTGATAAAGCAGCAAATAACTACGCATTAATAAGCAAAAAGTTGTATGTTAAAGTATTTAAAATTCACCCTTTTCTCTTCTGATATTTTTAAGCAGTCGAAACTAAATGTATGTACTGCGTCTAAGTTAATTCTTGCTAATTACAAAAAGATAAAGAAAAAGCCACATAATCTTAATTTCCCATACATTGTCCTTATTCCAAAATTTCACAAAAATCCTATTACTTTTAGGTCAGTTACTTGTGAATACAACACATACTCTAATAATGCTAATAAGCTCCTACTAAATTCTCTCAATGTTATGAATCAGATTGCTCTAAATGATAAGTTAATAATAAATAGTAGCCATGAATTAATAAATAGTCTGAGTAAACTGAAGAATGTAAAAGCACTACAAACTTTTGACTTTAAAGACTTATTCAGAAACATTGATTTAAAAGATTTGTTTAATGCTATTTGTATTCTTTTTAAAGAATATAAAAACACCATTACATTTAATGTATTTATATGCAATCTAAGTTTGGGGATTTTTAATAATTATTTATCACGATTTGGAATGATGTATCATCAGACCACAGGTGTTCCCCAAAGAGCTGCATTTTCAAGTTGCCTTGCTAATCTTTATTTACATTTTTACGAAAGAAAGGCCTCAATATCCTTATTTAAAACTTTCAGATATATTGATGATCTATTTGTGATCCATTTTGAAAAGGTAAATGGCAATGTTGTTATCTCTAATTACCCATCAAACCCTGAACCTATACCCAATGACAAATACCCGTTCAATTGTGTAAATATTTTAGATCTCAATATTATAATTGACAATGATTATGGTTTAATATTTGATATTTATGATAAAATTAAACTTTTCCCATTTGAAACTATTAATATGCAGTCTTTCTCCTCTAATCTAGCGAGAGGAATTTTTAGAAATATAGTGAATCAATACCTTATTCGAATTAATAGAGTGTGTTCTAAACAGTGTAGTCATAATATTTTGGAAATGAAAAAATTATGTTTTAAATTTTTATATCCTGAGAGGTTTATAAAGACTATAGCGAATAATTTTGTATCTAAATAATAGCTTAGGTTTAGAAAATAGGCTATGATTAGTAAATTCCTAGTTATATAAATGGATCAAGATATGACCGAGCTTGTGTCGAGATATTTTGATATCATATTGTATGATTCTCTTAAATTATTTTTGATTTTATATTGTAATTACTTTAAATTAATTTCTTAATTTCTAATGTTAATTTCTTAATTTTCCGAAAAATAAGAAATTAAATATCGAAATTTTTTTTATTATCAATAGTAGTCATGAAAGTTGCCCAGAGATGGCGACATTGATCTCCTTGATAATTTATTTGGTTTCAGGCAATGGTTTAGAATGTATTGTATAGGTTACATTTAATTTTCAATGAGTTATTATATTGGGGTGGGGAATATAAGATATAATAATATGATCTGTGCCTCCTTGTATTGCATTTAAATTGTTTTTAATTGAAATTTAACATCAAAAACGACTCTTTCAGTATATGTTAAGGATACAGATAATTTTATAAATGGATTTCAGGACTGTCAATTTGCGTAATATGTATTTTGAGATTTTTTAGGGTAGATCAAATTATCAAAAGCAGCATTATGATCGTCTGCTACGATTTTCCCCTATTGTTTCCCCCCCCCCCAAAAAAAAAACAGAGTCTAAAATGTTTATATCTATGATTGTATATTATTGGTTGTTTTTATTTTTATTATTCTGTAATGAAGTGAGTGGAAACAGTGGATTTGTTATTATAGAACTTGGAAATGGATGGAATTCTTGTAAAAATGCTGTAATCTGGTGAATTCTAAATAAAACTCTGTTTCGAGATTTCGAGAAAGATTTCGAGAAAAGAAAACTGAAGATATTTAGGCATCGAAGACTGGTATTTGGTCTCACATGTAGTCCATTCCTGTTAGCTGCTGTACTAAATTATCATAAAGAAGCAAACCTAAGTGAAATACAAGAAACAGCAGAAATGTTAAAAAAGTCCTTTTATGTGGATAATTGTGTGACCTCTGTGTCTAATGAGGAAAAGTTGCACATTTTCATCCAAAAATCAAGACATTTGATGGATAAAGCCTGTTTTGATCTACGAAGGTGGGAGCATAATACCTTGTATGAAAATCGGTTTTCAGAAAAGCCAATTCATGTTTTGGGATTACTTTGGGATAAATATAGTCCCTTCTGTGATCTAAACTCAGTTTCTGAAATTAAATCTAGTATAACAAGAAGAAGCATATTATCAACTGTTCGTAAAATATTTGATCCCCTTGGATTTTTGTGTCCTGTAACACTACTTCCGAAAATTATTGTGCAACAAACTTGGAATCTCAAAACAGGTTGGGATACTGAACTACCAGAGAAAATTAAAAAGGAATTTGAGGACTGGAATAGTGATTTACATATGCTTTCAAAGGTTAAAATTCCTAGAATTCTTGATGTCTGTGATCCTAATGCAGAATTAAGTCTTCATATTTTTTGTCATGCCAGTAAGTCTGCGTATAGTAGAGTTGTCTTTCTTCGAAAGGTGTATGGAGAAGAAATTACCATATCTCTGATACAAGCGAAGAGCAGAGTTGCTCCCTTACATAAGATGACCATTCCTAGGCTCGAATTACTAGCATGTTGCATTGGAGCACGTCTTGCCTCTGCAATCGTAAAAGCCATGGATCTAAAAGATACCCCTTGCACCTAACTTTGCAGAGACTTGAATTGAATGGAGTCGAGAATGAGTCGCCAAGCGTAACTCAAATTCATAACAGGGTCAAAATTACAAACGGACTCACAGTAAATATAAGTAAAAAGGGATTCAAAAAGGAGAATATCACGAGGGTTATTACAACGCATCAAAAGGAAAGTCTTTTCAAAAAGAGGCTGAAAATTATGTTTAACAACAAATTGAGCAAGTGCCGTAGAAAGTTTACTATCTCTGACATCCCGAGCATGTTCTGCTAAACGGATGCCAACGGTACGTTTAGTACTTCCAATATAAAATTTAAAATTACCATCGGTGGACAACAGGGGAACAACATACATCTCAGCAAAGCTTTTAAAGTCATCCCTATCACCCAGTTTATCAG
This sequence comes from Amaurobius ferox, assembly GCA_951213105.1. Classification (NCBI taxonomy): domain Eukaryota; kingdom Metazoa; phylum Arthropoda; class Arachnida; order Araneae; family Amaurobiidae; genus Amaurobius; species Amaurobius ferox. The sequence continues at coordinate 147,444,583 of OX578135.1, read as the reverse complement.
ACCGAATACAGTTAAATAAAGAAGAAATATTAGAATGTGGAAACCAAACTCAGAACAAAATTGGATAAAGGGACGGAAAATCGTAGGATTGTATGGAAAACTAGACCTAAAGGCAAACGGTCTTTTAAGGCAATAAGTTTAGTATCAAAAAGGGTATATTTATGGCGAACTTGGAAGAAAACCTTATAAATAAACTCAAAGGAGTAGGCAGCCTCACGGCCAAGGCCAAAAATAAATTCAATTTCATCACTTAAAGCAGAGATAGATGAACAAACAGTAAAAGCGCGATTAAAATAAGCATAAAAAGAAGCTTTTTTTAGAGGAAAGAGGATGGTAAGAATTCGCAGGAATACAAGAATTAGTAAAAGAAGGTTTACGGAAAACCGAGGTTTGAAAACCAGTAGCAGAACGGGTGACCAGTACATCAAGAAAAGGCAAAGAACCATTAGCTTCATGTTCGACAGTAAAATTGATAGAAGGGCAAAAATCATTAACTTTAGGCAAAAGAAAGAAAAATCTTCTAAATCACTATCCCAAACACTAAACACATCATCTACAAAACGGCACCAAAGAGAGGGGGGGGGGTTTGGATAAAAAGGCAAAATCTCATTCTCGAGTTCCTGCAAAACCACCTCGGCCAAAATACCAGATAAAGGGCTACCCATAGGGGCACCACAGGTTTGTAGATAAATAGCATAATGGAAACCAAAATAATTTATCTCCGCAACAATATTCAAAGCAGAAGTGATTGCGTCGATGGTAGGAGTTTTAAAATTATAATTATGTAGTTTTTTGATAATAATTTCAATAGCAATGTCAACGGGTATACTAGGAAATAAAGAAACAACATCAAAACTATGCAAGGTACTATTAGATTTAAAGTTAGTTTTGTATAAAATATTAATGAAATTTTCAGTTGAATTGATAGAAAATTTATGGTTATTAAAAAAAGGTTTTACGAAGAAGGCAAGGGATTTTTCTAAAAAATAAGTAGGTCCGCAACATTTGGAAACAATGGGACGCATAGGATGATTAGGTTTATGAAGTTTAATTTGACCAAAGATCTTAGGGAGTTGATGAGAAGTACGGAAAATAGCAGATTTAACATTGGGGGGAAGGTCGTTACATTTTTTAAGTTTTGCGATTCTAACATTAATCTTATTGATCTGGAATTTTTTAACCTGAATGCATTCCATCTCATCAATACACTTTCGCATTGAATTTACATAATCAATTTTATTGGTAAGAACAAGTTGCTTAGTCTTATCAGCACATAAAATGACTAGTTCTGGATTAGATCTAAGTTTTTAAATTTCCACGAGTTCAGTATTCAAAGTAATATTAGAACTAGAATGTTTATTTTTATTTATAAGCTATTTCTCATTTTGGAACGCAAAAATAGACAGATACATGACAAAACGGCCACGATCTCTATGGGACTGAGCCACGTTAAGAAGAGCACTTTCCACAGAGGGAATTAAATTAATAAAATTAGAATTATTACTGGGATAAGAAAACTTAGGGCCTCTCTGAAGAGCAGTACGCTGAATTGAAGAAATATCAATGTTAGTACAATTTACAAACGGAAAGGGTAAAGGTTTTTTAAGTGGAGAAAAAATTTTTGGTTTTAAAGCAAGAATTTCATTACGGGTATATTTAAACACAGGGTGCAGAGAAGGGAGGGGAGTATCTTCCAAAAGAATAGCCTGACTGGCAGAAAAATTAGAAATAGGAGGGGACAAAGGCATTTTTCTAGGAAAGTTAAATCTTTCAAACTGGTTTTTCCAACCAAAAAGTTTTCTATCATGCCGAGTTTCAATATCGGAACGGATTTGAGAAAGCCGAGAATAACTATATTCAAAAAATGAATTAACAGCTGTAGGATGTGCACAGGCAACAAATTCCCTATGAGATTTTGCCTTTTTAATGAGATTTTGCCTTTTTTATATGAGATTTTTTATAATGAGATTTTGCCTTTTTATCCAACCCTCCCCCCTCTCTTTGGTGCCGTTTTATAGATGATGTGTTTATTGTTTGGGATAGTGATTTAGAAGATCTTTCTTTTCTTTTGTCTAAAGTTAATGATTTTTACCCTTCTATCAATTTTACTGTCGAACATGAAGCTAATGGTTCTTTGCCTTTTCTTGATGTACTGGTCACCCGTTCTGCTACTGGTTTTCAAACCTCGGTTTTCCGTAAACCTTCTTTTACTAATTCTTGTATTCCTGCTAATTCTTACCATCCTCTTTCCTCCAAAAAAGCTTCTTTTTATGCTTATTTTAATCGCGCTTTTACTGTTTGTTCATCTATCTCTGCTTTAAGTGATGAAATTGAATTTATTTTTGGCCTTGGCCGTGAGGCTGCCTACTCCTTTGAGTTTATTTATAAGGTTTTCTTCCAAGTTCGCCGTAAATATACTCTTTTTGATACTAAACTTATTGCCTTAAAAGCCCGTTTGACTTATAGGTCTAGTTTTCCATACAATCCTACGATTTTCCGTCCCTTTATCCAATTTTGTTTTGAGTTTGGTTTCCACATTCTAATATTTCTTCTTTATTTAACCGTATTCGGTCTGATAAACTGGGTGATAGGGATGACTTCAAAATCTTTGCTGGGGTGTATGTTGTTCCCCTGTTGTCCACCGATGGTAATTTTAAATTTTATATTGGAAGTACTAAACGCACCGTTGGCATCCGTTTAGCAGAACATGCTCGGGATGACAGGGATAGTAAACTTGCTACGGCTCTTGCTCAATTTGTTGTTAAACATAATTTTCAACCTCTTTTTGAAAAGACTTACCTTTTGATGCGTTGTAATAACGCTCGTGATATTCTCCTTTTTGAATCCCTTTTTACTTATATTTACTGTGAGTCCGTTTGTAATTTTGACCCTGTTATGAATTTGAGTTACGCTTGGCGACTCATTCTCGACTCCATTCAATTCAAGTCTCTGCAAAGTTATCTTTGACGTCTTCCTCTTTGGGATTATGCTTGATTGCCACCCCCCCCCCCTCCTTTTTCGATTTCTGTAATTAAATTGTAATTTAATATGCTGTTCTTTTGTTGTTAAAATTTTTGAAAAATTGTTTACGGTTAATCCTTGTCCAGACGTAGATTCTTTTGTGGATTGTATTTATGCAAATTTTGTCGCTATATCTGGTCTATATATGAACGATTCAAACCTTATTTCCGTGTAGCCACTGATGAAGAGCATACTTATGCTCGAATGCGCTATGGCCTGTTTTAAACTTTTGTACGTCTTAAGGAAGTGAAATAAAGACCTTCTGTTATGGATGTGTGTTTAATTTTGCTATTTTAACATCAGACGTGATGCCAAATTATTTATTTATTAGAAGGAAAATAACTGGCCTGCAACAGAATTTCAAATAGATGAAGGAGAAGTTACTAAGGAAAAACGGAAGCATATTACTTCGTCTCTTATTTGCACTGAAATAGAAAAAAGGTGATACTGTCAGCGATTTTCGAAGTACTCACAGATTTTGAGATTGATTGTTTGGATACTTCGCTTTTCCAACAATACTCTTCAACCAAATAATCGCCTTAGATATTAGCTGACAGTGTGTGAATTGGAATATGCAGAAATGAAACTCCTGAAAATTATTCAACAGGACGCTTGAGGAGAATTTTCAACTTAAGTTAAAATCACTTTGCACTTTTACGGATAATGAGGGACTTATCAGACTGAAAACGAAAATAACAAGAAGAGATGATAATAAGAATTTCTTATGTCCCATTGTACTCCCTGCAACACATGAAATAGTTGATAGACTAATACTCGAACGACATTTGCAGTCTTCACATGGAGTTCAATCTGTATTAGCTAATCTTAGGCAACAGTTTTGGATTTTAAGAGGACGAAAAACCGTCCAGCGAGTGATTTCAAAATGTGTTCGTTGCAGAAGACACACAGCGAAAGGAATGGAATCTATCCCTACTCCACTACCAGAAGATCGAATTAGAAGCTCGTTAGTATTTGAAGCGACTGGAGTAGATTTAGCTGTGTAGGAAAAAGATTCAAAGGTCAATGACTTCCCACATATTCCTTATCCAGAGGTGATGAAATATCTGAAACATAGCTAAGGTAAAAAAAGTATAATCCAAAATGGATAACTGATGGAGGATCAGTCAACGTGTATAAGAATAGGCCGTCTGAACTCCGAACTGCTCCTGTTACCTATAAAGCTTACCTGAATTACACAATAACAATTTAATTATAATAAATATTAATAATTACTCCAATTTGTGGGGATACCATAATTCAATTTTATTAAAAAAAAAAACAACACAAAATTTATTATTTCACTAGCTCAAATATCTTAATTAGCTATCATTAGAATAGCCTTTCATTATTATCAGTAATTTTAATTATCAACTTATATTTTTAAATCTCATGAACCTTTATCTCGACACACAGTAGATATGATTATCAATATTTGTTCAGACACAGTATCTTTCTTCAAATTATCCAAAACACTCTTAAAATCATATAATTTTAAACTCATGTATAACTTCATTTTATCACTCTATTTTAAATCCTCATAATTCAAAACATGTTTCATTCCATAATTATAATTCATCATAATGTGTTCATTTTCCAATTATCATATTTATCCTTCTCATATTCAATTAACGCATGTGTGTTTATCATTTTCAATTTAACAAGGTAATCGACTTTATACTTAATGATAGGGTACATTTAGAATGTCCTAATCCAAGGAGAGCACCTGTTTCTCCTGTCCAGATAAAAGCAATGTTATGTTAGAAATTAAAAATATAATTTACACTTTTAAGTTATCTGTATTTCAAAATTCATCTAAGAGTTAAATTAGTGTTGTGTACAATTATTCCTAATTATAGCAATCGGCTCAAATTTATATATTCTGTCTGGGTTATCCAGTATGAAAATTTGCCTTAGCAAACGTGGAATAAAATTGTGTATTGACTACTCATTTACTCTGTCAGAATTAATACATCAAAGAAAAATGACTGATAATGTATGTTCTAAAATGAAATTCATCCTCATTGTAGCAAACATAAGTAATTATTCTCAAAATCTTCATCTTAAAATCAATAATCCTTTCTCAACATTAATATACTACTTGTGTCATGTAATCGTTTTAGGTCATCATCAATTAGTACATTTTATAATTAATCATTAATTACTCATCATTATATAATCAAATGCTATATCAAAATTTAGTTATTATTCATTGTGTTTTTGAGCTCCTTATCCATTTATCACAATTATTAATTTGAATGCATTTCTCTAGATTACTCAATATAAAATATATATACATATAAATACACGCTTATTCATATTACTACAATAGTTATATATCAAATGTTACACTAAAAAAACCAATGCTTTTCCCTTTGCTCATCCTTTTTAAGGAATCTTTTATAGGCTTAAATAAATTGGTGACTATTTATGTGATATTTCATTCTTTCTTTTTTTTTTTATAAGAGTACTCACCCTGTTTGTTCTCTGACTTATATAGCACTATGCTGACACTTTCATTTTGTTTCACTCATTCACTATAACATCGTTGCTCGTTTGCGTTAAAGTCGTGCAATTCTTGAGATGTTGTATATCACTTAGGTCTGGCACTTTGTCACATTTTCACTCCACGAATCATTTTGTAGAATTTATAGCACTAGTTTTCTTCTTTCAGCATATGGATTTGATGTCTCTGAATTCGATGTGATACTGGATCCGATCTCTTGGTTCAGCTGGGAGCATATAAATTCGGGTCTCTGGATTCGATATCATCAATGGATCCTGTCAGCCTGGAGAAGTTGTTCGAGTTTTTCTTGCAACGATTTAAGTATAGTCTCTTTTCCGTTCGTAGCAATGCCTCGAGCACCCGTAAGCGCGGATAGGGCATTCCCATACTTTGGGCCGGCAAACTGCTGCAAACCTTCAAATAGCATCCTTGAAACAACGTGCTCTGCTCGATTCGCCATTTTACAGTCGAATGTCAATCTTCTTTAATTGTCGAGTCCAAAAATAATCATAGCCTCGAATTAAATGTCTTTGAATCATTTCACAGTTATTGTTAAAAATGGTCCTTGATTAATATCGCTCTAGTACAATATACTATGAATCCATCGAACCATTTTGGCGGGAGTCGGCAGCCGAGGCTAACCGCTCCGCCATTAAAGATGCTGCTCTTCAAAAAAGCGACCTTGCTCGCAGCGGTTCTTCGAGAGAGTGGGGTCGATGTCGTCCGAGTTTCTCCGTTGCCGGGTCAAAGGTTGTCTCTGATTGGCTCCTTCACTTTTTCTCATTGACCTCTGTGACCACAGAATACTATATTCAGAAGGTTCACTCCCATAGGAACCTATGGCAACATCGTTAACATAGGATTTCGCATAGAAACTAGCGTTCGATGAGCCAACCATCCTCGACTGCTAGATTTGGCGACTATAGCTCAATTGGCGATTTTATGTCAATGCGGCATAAAAAAAAGAAAAAAAAAATACGGAACTGTACTTTTATAATTTTTTAAACTATAAACATGATCAGCATTTAAAAATACTTTTATCTGTAATATGTTTAACTTTAAATAAATAAACACAGATATATATTTAATTCATGCAATCATAAACTAAATAAAAAAATTGACGCATTGCATCACTGTAAATCATTATACACCAAAAATTACAAGCTAACATACCCAAAAGACTAAAATACTATATAATATTTTCAGCCTAAAAAGTATACTAGCGTGTTGATAGTTAAATTGCTTAGTTCTTAATTTATTCTGGGATGCTGTTATTATATATATATATATATTTAAATACACTAATATTCTTATACTAAATAACAAATTTACATAAATGCATTATCAAAGGTGTCGAACTCAATCGTTAATTAGAAGGGGGGGGGGATTATTTTCCACATTACGTCAGTTAGTAAAAAGCATGTAAAATATATACACATCCAATATTATATTCAATTTTCTCTAGAAAAAGCTATCCAAATATCAATTTTTATACATTTTATATAAATGCGGAAAAGGTTTTTTAACTAATAATGCCATTGCTTCTTAGAATTTAATCTAGGCGGCAGTGATAATACTGCACCAATTTCTTATGATAAACACATGCATAGGATGAAATATGGGATAGATAACACATAATTTTTTATTTAAATAAAAATAAATTACATACCTTTTAAACGTAATTCCTTTTCTTTTAGTAATCCATAAAATAACAGCGAAAGTACGTTTACCACGTGTAAACAACATGCGATGTGTATGCGATGATAGAGCAAAGTAACAAAGTTCTGAGTTCCAAGTGTTTCGTTCAGTGCCAAATAGGGTTATACAGTGACCGCCGCTTATAAGAAACACGTTCGTTTCGCTCGTTTTGTTTCTTATAAGCAGTTGTTTCTGAAATCCGGAAATTTTTTAAATATCGTTCTTCCATTGTAAATACTAACTATTGAACACGGTTTTACAGAATTTAAAAGATAAATGTATATAAGTAAAATATTAGTACGTACATAATACATTTGTAAATTAAGTTTTGCATTCAAAAATATTTCTCATTTTACAAATTAAGCCTTACAACTTAAATTATTATCTATATGCATATAGTATGCAGTTAAATAAGAATAAAAAGTAAAACTCATAGGTCGTTCATTTATGTATAAGAGCATAGTACATTTTCATACATACCGTAATCTATTACTGAAGAATAGCAAAAAACTTATCCAGTATTGTTTGTGCTAACGAGTCTGTGATTAGTTTACGTACATCCATTTCTAAATCATAAAACAGTCCATAAACTTTTTCTGATGCCCCTCTGTGTTCAAGAGTTTTTCTAATTATAGTTAGGGCTTCTCGCGACTGTTTGGCTGTAGGAAAATTTTCTTCTTGTGGAACGTCGTCTTCATTTTCTTCTTCATTGCAAACATTCTGAATTTCCGCACTATGTCTTCATCATTGTTTTCTTCAGATGTTTGTAAATTTTCGTCGATGTGAATCCATTCTTCGAAAGGTGCTTTAAATTCTTCTTCATCTTCTGCTGGTATGGCAACATTATTTTTCAAAAATCCTGCTTTACGGAAGCAATTAAAAATGCATATGTCAGAAACTTTTTTCCATGCGACTGCGATCATATGGATAGCATCAAGCAAGGTTGTTTTCTTGCTTATTGACTACACGGAGGTGGAGAATCATACTTTTTAAGTAAACTTTGCTTTTCAAGCAAAGTAAGGGTTTGCGACATGCTTCACTAGCAAAACATAAAATGACTAACTAAAGCTGTACGAATCTTATTTGAGTGCATAAGCAAAGATGCCTTTCCTTATCAGTACGTTTCCTTAACTGCCAAAAGATTAAAGCTCGTTTCTTACTGGTTTGGGGTTGTACTCCCCAAGTCTTTCTGCGGAGAAATCCTCTGTCATCCTTTGTTACATAGCAAACTCCCACCCCCTCCCCGTACGCCCAGAGACAAGAGATAACAACTCGTCCTTCAGTTAACCTTAAACAAATCGATTTTTTTTTTTACACCAGCGTCGCAAGGAAATCAACAAATTTTCTGTAGAAAACTGTTTCTTATAAGCGGAATCGTGTTTCTTATAAGCGACACAATTTTAATGTTAAAACGAAGTTTGTATTTGTTTCTGTCGTTTTGAGTCTTATAAACGGCTGTTTCTTATAACCACTGAATCTTATAACCGGCGGTAACTGTATTAGCAGAACGTCTTGGCGAAAACCGTCACAGACCATCGCCAAGCCTGCCAACCTTGATATTTTGGTTGGCGGTTGAGGGCGCTGAGATCGAGTGAAATATCTGTATATGTTAATCTGTGTCTGTGACCACCTTGTAGTGTCAAGCACGTACTCGAATGTTCTCGAAGGAAAAGGGTCTCGCCTTTCTTTATGATGACATAATTTAGAAGCATGCTTTTTTTGCGAGAGGTATGTCTGATAAACTTATCACGACATCTCCCTCTGAATCCACAAAAAAAAGCACTGATGTCCCTCTTAATTCACTTCATGTTCACCATAAATTTTGTAAGTTCACCTTTCATTCACCACAATATTGTAAGTTACCATGTCTGGTACTATTTGTACTATGACAAGCTGGTCCTTTGCACTTAAAAGATAGGTAAAAAGCATGGATTCTATTGTTCACTTGCGCTGTGTACCGTGCTATACATCTTGAACTGACACAAAGCCTCTCTACTAATTGTTTTACGTTGGGTCTAAGAAGATTTATTGCCAGACGTGGACGACCAAAGATAATGTATAGCGATAATGGGAGCAATTTTGTAGGAACAGAAAATCTTATGAGGTCTATCAACTGGGAACAAATTATCCGTAACACTTCCATTTTTAGAATCCAGTGGAAATTTAACTCTCCAACTGTAGCTCGGTGGGAGATACTCGTACAAATGGTGAAAAAATTGAGAAGAGTTTTAGGGAAATCTCTTATGTACGAAGAAATATTGACCATTCTGTGTTGAAGACCCAGACCGTCCGACTCGTCCCCAAGGACTTGAGCATCTATTTGGACGGCCGGTGACCATTCTGTGTGTAGAGGCTGTTGCAAGATCAATGCAAGACCTCTTACTTATGTATCCGAAGATCAAAAAGACTTGGTCCCCCTGCCCCCATCTATGTTCATTCAAGACATTCGTACAGTTGGAGTTCCAGATTTAGACCTTCTAGATAAAGTTAATATCTCCAAGAGATGGAGATACCAGCAATTAATTCGAGAGGACTTCAGAAGGAGATTTAGAGATGAATATCTCAGCCTCCTAGTCCAACAACCACTTAAGGAAAAACACTTAGAGAAATTAAAGTGGGTGACATTGTTCTTATTAGTTGTGATAATAAGAAACGAAATGATTGGCCTTTGGGTCGCATTGTGGCTGTTTTTCTTGGTAGTGACAATTACATCCGAGTCGTTAAGGTGAAAACTGCAACTGGTGAATTCACCAGGCCAGTACAAAATATATACCCCTTAGAAGTTTCTCACCAGGATCTGCTATGTAAGAATAGTAAATCTGCAGAAGTTCCTGAGGAAGTAACTGTTCCTAGTGACACTGTCATTGGTGAAACAGAAGCTACTGTTCCAACAGAAATTGTATGTGATGAAACAAGAACTGTTGATACCATTGTTCCTGATATTAAAGGGACTATTGTTCCTGACAAATGCATTCCTGTGACTATTAAAACTAAATGTGGGAGAACAGTAGTGAGACCTAAGCGTTATGATAACTAATATTTAACTTTAACGTTTTAATTTTAATATGGTTATTTCCTTAATAGTGGTATGTTTATGTTTTGATTTTCGTAGTCAAAAATCAAAAGGTGGGAGGATGTCAAAAGCAGCATTATGAGCATCTGCTACGATTTTTCCCTATTGTCCCCCCCCCCCCCCCCAGAACAGAGTCTAAAATGTTTATATCTATGGTTGTATATTATCGTTTGTTTTTATTTTTACTTTCCTTATATACATAATGTATAAGGAAAGTATTGTGACGGGGTCGAAAATTCGAATTCGAGTTTTCGACGGGAGAGCACGTTTCAAGCATCCCTGATCACGAATCAAACATTTTTGAAGTGATGTGTGTGTGTGTGTCAGTGGGACTGTGGAGACGATAACTGACGAACAAATGGACCGATTCGAACCAAATTTGGTACAAAAATCACAATCCGTAAACACTGGAAGCCTATTGTTTTTATACGCAATTGAATGTTCAGAACCCCCCTAAATTTTCGAATGAAATTTTGAAAAAATCGTCAAAAAATCAAAACCACTAATAAAGTTACGCAAATAGACATTTCTTATGTAATTTTTCATTAGAAAACGATTGACATAAATTTTAGAACGCTAACATGAACCGTTCTCGAGATATTGCACATTTTTAAAAAAAAATTATCAAAAAGTCATATAAAATAGAAAAAAAATCCTATTGAGAAACATGTTCACTTTTCATATGTAATATCATGCGATAAATTGGGTGACATCATTCTCGTGGATCTAGCTCGTTCCATTCATGAGAAAAGATACTTTGAGTAATACTTTTGTATTTGAACGTCAATAATTATTTATCTGCTGTAAGAATAACTTATTTCTTCGTCCATAACGCTTGGCGAGATTTTGGCGACGAAATTGGCGGAATGTCGCCAACTTGGCGACTTTTTGAAATGTTGCCAAATTAACGAAAATCTTGCCAAATGGATAAAAATGACGCTAAATCAATGAAAATGACCACTAATTGTCGAAAATTCAATATCTTGGAAAGAATATTAGTATCTACTATAAGAAAAACCTATTTTTTTTACTGTAAAAGTAGTAAATTCATTACATTATATAAGGAAAGTCATGTGTTGCCCACATCAGATTTTTATTATTCTGTAATGAAGTGAGTGGAAGAAGTGGATTTGTTATTATAGAACTTGGAAAGGGATGGAATTCTTGTAAAAATGCTGTAATCTGGTGAATTCTAAATAAAACTCTGTTTCCGTTAGCCAATGATATCAGTTATTTAAATATATGGAGTCAGATTAAAATAAACGCAGAACGACAGAATAGTTTTTTGGGAGATTCTCACAACACAAATAACGAAATATTTCCATTTCTAATTTTTGTAGAATTTGCACTTGCATTGTCTGTCTGTCTGTCAGTGAGTTAGTTAGTTACAGTTACGTACGTTTACCGGAATCTTATCAATTAGTGAGACCCCGTGGGCAGTATCTGATGCCATACGCTACGTAAAGCTCCATGGTTACAACGCAGTTTTTCGCTGTGAAAACAGTATAGTCATTGCATTATGTAGGGAACGGGCCGCCCACATCATGTACTCACTTTCAGTATCTGATGTCATACGCTCGTAAAGCTACAGAGTTCATGAAATTTTTATCTGTGATTGAAACACGTTTGGCAACATTTTGTAGCAGCGTTATCGAGATATAGATAGACATACAGATAAATCAATTTGTTTATATTATTAATGTATAGTTATCAGTATTTGTGCTTATGTTAAAATATTTCCTCTCAGCAACATTGGCTACAGAACACGACATTAAGTATACTTCGACAATCCAGGGCCTCAATATTTTTTTTTATCATGAGTTAAACTTATTTAATTTTAATTCATTTTTTAACACTTTACAACAAAGTTGAAAAGTGTTTATGACTCTGTTCATTCTGTCTGTCTGTCTGTCTGTCTGTCAGCACGATAACTGCCGTAAAAATCAAAATGAAATTTTAGTATGTTGTTCAGACGGTCTGTAGGACCTATGGGAATAGAAATGAATAATATCACCCAATTAGTTTTGGATTGAACCCGGATTGAAAAAAAAAAATTAAATACATTGAGCCCTATGGGACCTAATTTTTCAAACATTTTTTAAGCAGATTTAAAATTCACAAATTGCTTCGAAAATTTTAGGTAGTATTCAAATTGTTCCATAAAATATATAAAACAAATTCAGCGAAATATAATCAGTAGTTTTTAAATAAAAATTAAAATAATAATTACACCTCTTATATGAAGCGATCACGTGACCATGATATGAAAAGATCACATGACCCACTTCAAAATGATATATGGCATCCACCTTGTCTCAAAATTGTGATTTTTTAAGTTCTTTTTAATCCATATTGAGTGTTGTATCCGTACTAAGACCACTTTATTTTTGCTTAAATTCTGTGCATCTACATACTGAAACAACGCAATTACAATATATTTGAGTTTAAATGATCACCCAAATTTGATTACTTCTACAACGAAGCCTAATTTTCACTTATATAAAATGTAAACAGCAAAATATGTAGAATGAGTTGTATTAGAATTGCTGTATTTTTTTTAACACAAAATTATTTAGCCCGTGGAGTCTGCATAGCTGATATGAATGAAATATTCATTGATTTTATAAAGAGAAGGACGATTTCTTTCGATGAAGTTTTAAGCATAGAGTTTAATTACTGTTAGGTCCATGGTCTTAATTTTTAAATAAAATAAATTATTACAGTATTGTGATGAATGAAATGAATGGGAAAAAGTTATGAATGAAATGCTGTTTTTATAGAGAGATCCAGGCGTGTTATTTCTTCTATGACGTCATTTGAATGAATTTCAGTTGTTTTCGATGAAGTTTTCAAATATAATAAATTATCGTAGTATTATGATAGTTTTAAAAATATTACCGAAGAATGTATCGCATTTTAGAGATGTTTAAACCAGGCAATTTATATTTCAATGCCGTCATTTGAATGAAGTTCATTTTTTTCAATGAAGGTTTAAGTTTTCAAATATAATAAATTAATGTAGTATTGTGATAAGTTTTAAAATATTACCGAGGAATGTATTGCATTTTAGACTTGTTTAAATAAAATTGCATCGAAGTTGGAAAGTGTTTCATAATCAATGCTTTAAGCATGATTGGTCTTTCTTGTTTTTAATTTCACGTGTTATCTTCAAAGGGATTACATGATTTCCATGCAATATCTGATACGAGACAGTGGATATGAATGATCGATGTGATATTTTGGATGATGTACTTTTTGAAATATCCTGTATATTTTATGTGATTATCGTCATTTGTTGTGAGAAATTGGAAAATGAAGCCAAACTTGTATCAGGCGAGTACAATTTTTACGATTTAAAATAAACAAGTGTTTCATAATCAATGCTTTATATGTACAAGATTAATCATGTATAAAGTATTGACTATGAAATACTGTCCAACTGAAATGCAATTTTATTTAACCATCTCAAAAATGCGATGCAACCAGCTGTGATATTTTTAAAATTATCACAGTACTGCAATAATTTATTTTATTTGGAAACTTGAAACTTCATCAAAAAAGGCAATGCTATAAAATCGTCTGCTTCTATATGTAAAATCAGTAAATATTTCATTCATATCACTTATATTCCAGACTCCAGAGCTAAATAATTTTGCGTCAAAATAAACCAGCAATTTTTATGCAACTCATCTTACAATGGCTTGATTTGTTTACATTCGGCATGCGTTAAAATTAGGCTTCGCTGTAGATATAAGCAAAGTTTAGTGATCATTTAAAATAAAAAATATTGTAATTGCGTAGGCACAGAATTTAGATACACATATAATATGCAAAAATAAAGTGGTTTTAGGACGAATGCAACACTAAATATAAATAAAGCATTCCTTAAAAATCATGATTTTCACTAAGCAAAAAAAAAAAAAAAATTGGATGCCATATTTTATTTTGCAAAGAGTTACGTGTGATCTCTTCATATAATATGGGTGTAATTCTTTTTTTGAGTTTTTGAGTAGAAAAGTATATTTTCATTTATAAAAGGGAACGTAAGATTTTGTTCTCTATTTAGAAATTCATCAATAAGAAATAATTCAAATGTTTGCTTACTTATTTAAAACACTAGAATATAACCCTGACGACCGTGGCGTCCGTTTTAAAAGAAATAAGTTATTTTTAATTTTATCCAAGCCTTTGGAAGAAAAAATAACTGCGAACTTAAGATTACTAAGGAAGAAAAATTGAAAATAATTTGAAGGAGAAAATATTTACATTTATTATTTCTCTCTTCATTTTCCATTGGCCAACACGTTTGTGAAATAAAATTTGTTTTGATTGTCAAAAACTGTTTTTGTTTTGATCAATATTTTTAAATATAAATCTTCTGACATCACTTAAAGGAAAAAAAATAAGAAGTTCAAGCAAAATTGAATTAACTAAGAAGAACGCTCCGGTTTTTAATATGAACAACACCGAATTCAAACAGCAGTGAATGTGGAAAGTCAATGAGGATCGGAAAAAATGTAGTGTTCACTTGGAGGGTTATGAAAATGCTGATGGTCTAGGTTATTATCTAAATTGAAATGTTTATCAGTGATTGAAACACGTTTGCAACATATTGTAGCAGCGTTATCCAGAGATAGATAGATAAACAGACAGATAAATCAAAGTGTTTATATTATTGATATTTAAGTGTTTTAAATAAATAAGAAATAATGTCCCTTTTAATAAGATTTTCTAATTTCTTTCTTTTGTTTGGATGCGTTAAGTGGAAGACAGTGGCTAATGCATAAAGTATTTGATACCGAGTTGCTTCGTCAGAAAGACATAAGATACATATATGAAGCACTTTCAAAGATTCAACAGTGGATGAGTCTATTCTCAACACCCTGGATGAAAGTTAGTACTGAAAATGAAATCCAGAACGAATATGAAATATTTGGATCGACTGTGATCGTTCTTAAAAAATGCGTTTTTAATGGTGAACGTCAGTAAATCTTCTGCCCTATCCGTGCTTTGTTAACTTTCGTGGCACACGTTTTTCACCGAAATTCTGTTCAAACAGTTGCGAAATATTTTCTTATAGATAAAATGCAATGATTACATTATATTAAAACTAAATTTAATACCCAATAAAACATAGAATATATGCTTTATTTTAATTCAAAATATTTTTGGTGCTGCCATCTGTTGTCGTAATTTAATTCATATCAACTATTTTTATTTTTTAATGAACATTTTTAAATGTCTATTTCTTCTAATACGCTATTAAATACAACAACAGATCATATATAATGCCACTATCACGGAAACGTACTTGGACTTGGAGACAAAGGAACTTGAAGACAAAACTGCAGTCCTCAGTGATGTACATTCAGATCCCTTATCAAATTTATAGAATGAGAAATTACCCTTCCGTGATTGTGGCATTATTATATATTATCTGTTGTTGTATTTAATACTGTATTAGATGGAATAGATATTTAAAGATGTTCATTGAAAAATAAAAATAATCGGTATGAATTAAATTACGACAACAGATGACAGCACCAAAAATATTTTGGATTAAAATAAAAAATATATTCTATGCTTTTTTGGGTATTAAATTTAGTTTTAATATAATCTAAGCATTGCATTTTATCTTTCAGAAAATATTTCGCAACTGTTTGAGCAGAATTTCGGCGAAATATGTCTGCCGCGAAAGTTAACAAAGCGCGGATAGGGCAGAAAATTTACTAACGCTCACCCTTAAATAAAGGATCAATTGAAACAGCTTAGTGCTTACATTTGGAATGAAGAGCTATTTCGAAGATGTGAACTGATTTTGATTTTTTCTGCAGGCTATCTTCTGATGTCGGATCTGTGGATGTAGACGATGCTGATCCCGTGGATTCGACGAGCACCAAAATGCCTACCAAAACAGGATTCCTGCATCGGAATAAAAACGGAATTTGGTATCCTATGTGCGCCAACCCCGTTGACTACATGCAAGATGCCTTAGCCTCCTTCGCTTGCGTCAGCATAACTGCCAATCCCCTTGCAAGTAGCACTCACCAGTACAAAAGTTTCTTCAAGTTGCCAGGCTCAAACATAGACTATATCTATCACTACCGCGGACGGTTCATTCAATGGAAGGGTTGCTTGACAACTAAGGGCATTTTCTTAGCATGCGATGATGTTCGATGTGGATTCAACCCGAAACATTTGCTTCCAAAGAAGCGGCAGAAAAGAATAGTGGGCGGGGATGTTTCAGAACCGGGAGCATGGCCATGGCATGGCGCTATCTACAAGAATGGTACGTATGTATGCGGAGCAAGTCTAATAACAAACAACTGGCTGCTATCCGCTGCCCATTGCTTCCTCAATTACAAGAACAATTACTTTGAAGTACAACTGGGTATGCTCAGGAGGAAATCCTTCACACCTCATCAGAAAATTTACAGAATTGATCGAGTTGTAGTTCACCATAAGTTTAATATTGTCACGTTAGATTTTGATATAGTGATGCTGAGGATGGCCGAATCCGTAAAATTCGACTTCTGGATTCGTCCAATCTGCCTGCCGGATCCGAAAAGGGTTGAAAACTCGGGATCCTTCTGTACAGCCGTAGGTTGGGGAGATACAGGTGAAACAGAAGACGATTCAGAAGATTTACAGGAAGTGCACGTTCCTCTCACTAAGACATGCACGAGAGATTCTCAAAGGTGGCTTTGTGCTGGGTACGTTGATGGTGGCAGGGATGCGTGCCAAGGTGACAGCGGCGGACCTCTGATGTGCCGACAAGAAGATGGTATATCATGGTACATTGCTGGTGTGATCAGTGGCGGTACAGGATGTGCCAGACCAAAGACTCCCGGTATGTATACCAGAGTTGTTTACTTTCTGGATTGGATTCAGCAGGTGATAGTTTCTCAGAAAAAAGGGAATACACCTCTTTCCACTTGTCCAGGCTGGAAGTGTGCAGCTGTTGGAGGAGGAAATTGCTTGAAATCTGAGAAGGTGTGCGATGGCCATGTAGATTGTTACGATGCACAAGACGAGGTAAACTGCAGGACAGGAAAGGTGGCTTAAACAGTTCCAAATAATGTTATCTTTAAAATGGCTTTCAAAAGTTTTATATTATGGCTGCCTGTCATTATCCTTCTACCCTATATTAGCATAGGGGATTTTTTTCGCATAAAAGGTACATTGCAAGCAAAGTGAAACATTTTGTGAGAAAAAGCATAGTCCTTCAAACAGGGTGAAACTATTTTCAGAGAATTCAAAATATTCATTGTTTTAGTTAAAGCACAGATCTGGAATATAAACGTTAATGTAGTCGGACCATATGTTGGCGAATATTATTAATCCTGACTATTTTTAATAACATTTTATTGCCCTCAAAATTTTAGAATTGAGAGATTTTATACTTGAAAATATTTCATGCATCTTTAAGTTGACGTGTGTGCACATAGTTATTACTAGTATAGGGTGAAAGAATAGCTGACTTTCACATTTTAATATTTTAGACACTTGATTTTAGGTTTTTACATTCGGAGATTTTTATTTTACACACTTAAGTTCATTTTATAGGAATGTGTTTTAAGTATGTTTTTTATGTGTTGAGAAAATTTATTTATTTGATATGTCGAATTAATATTTAGTTTTTATATTTACAAACAAATGTATATTGCTGAAATAAATTTTATTAATTTTTAACATTGGTAGTTGTAGAAAATATGGCTCTATAGAACGCGTCTTAATCATTTTGTAAAGGAAACCTGAGATTTTAGTAGCATTTGACATATCTGTTAGACACAAAATATTGTCTTCATTTTTTTTCGAAAGGGGAGGGGGGTGGTTAACATTTTACTTTACAAACCATGCATAGTAATATAATGTGATGAGACCGAAAACCTAACCATGGTAATTTGATGGATCTACACGTTTTTAATATCCCTGTGTACAAATCAAATTTTTTAATGATTCCTTTGGGTAGGTGATCAAAATATTTTTCGAAACAATCGAAAGAATCGAATAAAAATTAGTATGATTTTAATCGATGAACGTTAGAGGCCTATTGATTTTTGAGATGAACGGTTCTGAGGAAAAGGCCTCAAATTTTGAACATGTTTTTTTCAAAAATTAGTAAACGTTATAAAAACAAAATTACGTATAAAAATGTTACGAAATTTGTTGATTAAGATGTGATTTTATTATTTAAGTGCTAATGTCTTTGTTTTTAGGACGCTAACAGAAGCCGTTTTCGAGATATTTTAAATTTTTGGTCTAAACAGGAAAAATATATATAAAATAAATTCGCACACATAACTATCAAATGAGCTAGTGATTTGTAAATACTTCTAACGTTTGAACCGAAATGAATGGACACCATTCATTCGAAATTGTCACGAGACGTTCAAGATATTGAAAAAAAAATGTTCTCGCATGAAGCGTTATCTCTTGAATAAGAAAATTGAATAAAATTTAAAGCGATTATTCTGAAAAATAAATTCTTAGTTACACAACAGCATATAAAGATTGAATAAGGTGATTTAACAGACAGTCAAAAGTACGCGTCTGTAAGTACTTTTGACAGATGCTTTCTTGCCTTTGTTGGCACTGAAGCTCTTATGAAATTTTTATACTTACCTTATAGAATTTTTATATTCTGCTGCTTAACGAAATATAATTTTTTAGTTTCTTTTATATGCAGTCAGAGCGAAATAAAAATGAATGGTACGATTATTTATCAAGTTAAATGTCAGAAGTCCGTTGATTTTGGGGGGAACTCGGAATAGGGCACTTTTCGAACATAGTATTTCGGAAATCGACAAATAATAATAAAAATATAATTATGTTAAAATGTACTACAAAAGTAGGCAGTTATATATTGTTTAATATTTAGAAACGAATGATAAAATGTACAAAGCGATAACATACACGAGATATTGCTCGTATCTAAAATAGAAAAGTTGGTTTTTTTGTCTTTGTTACCAAGTTCGTTATCCTAACATTGAAATTCACATATACGCTTTTAAACATTTGCAAGCATGTTACTGCAAGTTTCAGGGGATTCAACTGTCCACTGGGGAGCAAGGTTCCTGATAGTTATGATAACATGCAATAAATTGGGTGACATCATTCTCGTGGAGTTAGCTCGTTCCATTCATGAGACAAGATATTTTGAGTAATACTTTTGTATTTGAACACCAATAGTCATTTATCTGCTATAAGAATAACTTATTTCTCCGTTCATAACGCTTGGCGAGATTTTGGCGAAAAATTTGGCAGCATGTCGCCAATCAATCAACTTTTTTAAATGTTGCCAAATTAACGAAAATCTCGCCAAATGGATAAAAACGACGCTAAATCAATAAAAATGACGACTAATCGTCGAAAATTCAATATATTGGAAAGAATATAAGTATCTAATATAAGAAAAACCTATTTTTTTACTGTAAAAGTAGTAAATTCATTGCATTATATAAGGAAAGTCATGTGTTGCCCACATCAGATTTTTTTAAAAGTGTAAAGCAAGTTCTTTAATTTATCTGCCAGACATGGCAATGTACTGCAGTGAAAATATTACAGAATATACATAATGGAAAACTATTTTTAATTTTCCTACAAGCGTACCATAATGTGTCGAGAAAGTATTGGGAAGGGAATGGAAATTCAAGTTTTCGATGAAACAATACGTTTAAAGAAACTCTGAACTCGATTCGAACCTTTTTGAGGTGATGTCTATCTGTGTGTGTAAGTATGTATGTTACTTTGTACGTGTATGTTATGGTGTGGGTGTGGGTGTGTGTCAGTGAGTCTGTGGAAGCGTTATCTCACAAACGAATTGAGAGCTTCAGAAATATTTTTGGGCAATTCAGTGAATATTGGAAACTTATTTAAACATGAATCAAATGTTCGAAGGATTCCAAAATTTTAAAAAGAATTTTTTATAGAAATCATTGAAACATCAAGACCTTCCATCACGGTAAATATAATAATTTTACACGTAATTTTTCATTAGAAAACGGATGATAAAATCTTCAGAACTCCAGCATGAATCGTACTATTGATATTGTACGAGTTTCGAATGAATTTTTGAAATGCTCATTAAATAAAATCAGGACCTTTAATACTATTGCATAAATAACCATTCCATACGCAATTTTTCATTACAAAGTAAATGACTCAACTTTAGTAAGCTTTCCTGGATCTATCTTTAAATATTGCTCGTTTTTCAAATACATTTATCAATATAATTGAATGAAATTATAAAAGTAGTAAGTCAAATACTTTTGTTGCATAATATTGCATATGGAATATTATGCAACAAATCGGTTAACATCATACTGAGGATATAGCTCGTTTCAATCACGAGATAAGACACCCTTTGTAGCAAATAAGTACAATGCAATTTGTGCGAAGAATAAAAAAAACATCAGCATTTTATAAAAGCATAAATAATAGAATAATGCAGCATACATCTGTTTTGAGGATAGACTAGATCCCCTTCGTTAGTGCAAGAAAACCAACAAACTCGAATGAGAAATGGGTGCAGCTGGAAGACTTCCATATAACCATTTTGAGCTTACCTGATGCCAATTCCTGAACATTATACAATGTTCTACAACTTTAAATGAGTTTTTTCAGTTATCTCGCTTTATTGCCGCGTTCTTTATCCAAACTTTTTAAATTCGTCACCAGGGAGCGCTTCTTTGCATATTCAATGACTTTTACTTGCAAAGTCATTGGGGTTCTTAACACGTTGGCTACCAATTAAGAGGAAAAAAAGACACTCAATGCGTACATATTTTGCGTTCCCTACAATACATGGTAATGTATACGGAAAGTATAGGAATCGTGTCAAAAATCGCAACTCGAGTGTTCGACAGATCTACACGTTTTGGGACCTCTAGAACACCAAAAAACTATTTTTAGCGTGGCGTTTGCGCGTGTGTGTATCTGTCTGTGCAGATCTTGTTTCCACTCTGACTAAAAAACTAATTGACCGAATTTCATAACATTTGGTAGACAAGTCCCTTGTAGATACCCTGAGGCTAATTAGATTTTGGTGCGATTCGGGATAAAAAAAAGCTCTGCCTTTATTTGCGAAATGAACCGCAAATATTGCCTGTATCCACTGTAGATGAAAAATTAATAGACCAAATTCCATAAAATTTGGTAGATAAATCACTTGTAGGTTAACCTGGTGCTTATAAGATTTTGGTACCTGCCTTTTTTTTTTTTTTGCGAAAGTCCCCGCAAAAATCGTTAATAAAAATTAAAGACTACATATGCTCAAATATATAAAATTAAATGCTTATTTTATGCGTAATTTTCCACGATGAACAAAAATAAGACCAACTCCATTTCTCTTGGACTAGTGGTTCTCGAGATATTTTAGTTTCTTCGCATTTTCGCTACGTCACCTTTGAAAATAAGTCCATCAAATGAAAACGAAAATTGAATTAAAAGTGCAAATTCTAGTGTCATTTAAAATAATTATGGCTGTTACTTTCTGCAATTAAACCCAATTTAATGAATTATTGATGACAAAAAGAGAACGTGGATATGAGTCTGCTGCTCCACATCCGATTTATTGTTGGTTTACTTTGAAAATGCACTAATGCACTAAATAAATCTGGATTTAAAGAACATTTGAATAAAGAAAAATATTTTACTTAAAAGTTTAATTTCACATTAAAATATGTCTTCATTTCAAGGCATACCAAGAATCAATTTTTAAAGCAAATTCTGAGACAACTTCGGTAAATTGGCCCTGAAGATCAGCAGAAAGTGCCTGAATTTACATTACATGTTAAATGTGGGGCGTATTCAATTCGCAGAAAGTAGAATCCAATCCAGTGTTGAGTTATATTTAACTCAAGTAAACTTTTAACCTCATATAGAGTGGGCCAAGATATAACACATGTTGTTCAACGTGTTAAGGACTGTCAAAGCCAACCCCTTATAGGATATTTCAATCTGTTCTTTCAATAAATTCTTCAAATGGGTTATCAGAAACAAAGTTTGTCAAACTCTGTCCTTGTATAGTATTTGCAATAAAGGATATTATATTAACAATTATGTATATCTACACTGTAAAGAATAAGTACAGATATGTACAGATCAAACGGCTACTGAAGAAAAACTATACAAATAACTTCTTTAAATTTTGATTATATACTGTTTTTAACGTAGTTATTTGAGTTTTATAACAAGTACTCGACTGTTGTATAGTAAAGGACTATCAAACTACCCCGTGTATAAGACTTTCTTATTATAAAAGTATTTTATCAAAAACATTTTAAAACACATCTCCAAAGCCGATAACAGCATCCATGAGTTTGAGCTAGAGAGCTGCAGATTAAAGTAAATTCCAAATCACTGCAGTAAATATGCTTGTTTGCGCAAGGATATCTCCCAGTACAAGCACTGAACTTTGCAGTTCTCGGTATGTCTGTTTTCGGTTCCAGAAAATTTCTTGTCAAGAGATTTCTTAGAAAGCTTTGCATTTCCATAAAGAAAACAACAAGTATCATAGTATATGAAATCAAATAAATATGCCTTCCTAATCCTTCAAATATAATCAACCCTTTTTGCAGACATGCATGTAAACAGGGTTCATTACTTAAGATAAAACAAGAAAGATCAATCCTGCATAAAGCATTGATTATGAAACACTTTCCAACTTCAATGCAATTTTATTTAAACATCTCTAAAATGCGATACATTTCTCGGTAACATTTTTAAAATTATCACAATAATACATTAATTTATTATATTTGAAAACTTCAAACTTCATCGAAAAAAATCAACTGCATTCAAATGACTGCATTGAAATATAAATTGCCTGGATTAAGTATCTCTAAAATGCGATACATTCCTCGTTAATATTTTTAAAATTATCCTAATACTACAATAATTTATTATATTTGAAAACTTCATCGAAAACAAATGAACTTTTTCAAATGACGTCATCGAAATATAAATCGGATGGTTCTTTAAATAAAAGCAGCATTTAATTCATTAACATTTTTCCATTCATTTCATTCGTCACAATACTATATTAATTAATTTTATTTAAAACTTAAAATCATGGAGGTACAAGTATTTTAACTCTATGCTCAAAACTTCATCAAAAAATCGTTTGCTTCTCTGTAAAATCAATGATTGTTTCATTCATATCAGCTATATTGCTACACCATGGGCTAAATAATTTTGCGCTAAAGAAATGCAGCAATTCTTATACAACTCAATCTACATCCTTTGGTATTTACATCCTCCATGAGTGAAAAGTAGGCTTCGTTGTAGAAATAATCAAAGTTGGATGATCATTTAAACTCAACTATATTGTAATTGCGTTATTTCAGGATGTAGATGCGCAGAATTTAAGCAAAAATAAAGCGTTTTTAGGACGGATACAACACTAAATGAGAATTAAAAAGAACTTCAAAAATCACAATTTTGACACAAGATGGATGCCATATTTTATTTTGAAGTGGGTCACGTGATCTCTTCATATAATGGTCACGTGATCTTTTCGTATAAAGGATGTAATTGTTATTTTAATTTTTATTTAAAAAACTACTGAATATATTTTGCTGAAT
Organism: Amaurobius ferox; assembly: GCA_951213105.1. Taxonomy (NCBI): domain Eukaryota; kingdom Metazoa; phylum Arthropoda; class Arachnida; order Araneae; family Amaurobiidae; genus Amaurobius; species Amaurobius ferox. The sequence continues at coordinate 147,420,702 of OX578135.1, read as the reverse complement.
TTTGTTTTATATATTTTATGGAATAATTTGAATATTTTCTTAAACTTTCGAAGCAACTTGTGAATTTTACATCCGCTTAAAAAGGGTTTGAAAAATTAGGTCCCATAAGGTTCAATATATTTCATTTTTTCAACCCGGGTTCAATCCAAAACTAATTGTGTGATATCATTCATTTATATTCCCATAGGTCCCACATACCGTCTGAACAACATACTAAAATTTCATTTTGATAAAGTCATTTTTACGGCAGTTATCGTGCTAACGGACAGACAGACAGACAGACAGACAGACAGAATGAACACAGTCATAAACACTTTTCAACTATGTTGTAAAGTGTTAATAAAATTACAAAATCCATTCAGGTAATTTTTCATGTGGTAGGTTTATATGGCTTCGTACTAGTAGTGTAAGAAAATGAGCGAAGTGTTTTGAAATGTTTCTACGATAAAAGAAAACACAAATCAGTTGGCGTGCTATTGTTAACACTTTACAACAAAGTTGAAAAGTGTTTATGACTTTGTTCATTTTGTCTGTCTGTCTGTAGTCTGCAATATATCTTGTCTGGAGTCTGCAATATAGCTGATATGAATGAAATATCAATTGATTTTACAGAGAGAAAGACGATTTTTTCGATGAAGTTTTAAGCATAGAGTTTAATTACTTGTAGCTCCATGGTCTTAATTTTTAAATAAAATATATTATTATAGTATTGTGATGAATGAAATGAATGGGAAAAAGTTATGAATGAAATGCTGTTTTTATAGAGAGATCCAGGAGTGTTATTTTTTCTATGACGTCATTTAAATGAATTTCAGTTGTTTTCGATGAAGTTCTCAAATATAATAAATTATCGTAGTATTATAATAGTTTTAAGAATATTACCGAGTAATGTATTGCATTTTAGAGATGTTTAAGCCAGGCAATTTATATTTCAATGCCTTCATTTGAATGAAGTTTAATTTTTTTCAATGAAGGTTTAAGTTTTCAAATATAATAAATTAATGTAGTATTGTGATAAGTTTTAAAATACTATCGAGGAATGTATTGCATTTCAGACTTGTTTAAATAAAATTGCATTGAAGTTGGAAAGTGTTTCATAATCAATGCTTTAAGCATGATTGATCTTTCTTGTTTTATTGCTATATTTACTATTTCGGAGGATGACCAGTTTGCACTACGGAAGTATTTGTAGATTAACTTAAGATAAGCAACTGGCTACAGTGATAAGAAACTGGCTATTGCAGTGAAGATTTTACACGTTTGTGCATTGAAGGTAGAATTCTTCTTCGATCTGAAATAAAGAGAATTTTTATATATAATGAAATACAACACGAAGTGAAAAGCAAAAAAATTGTACATTGCTAAATACAGGGTAACTAAGAAGGTCCTTAAGTGTCCCAGTATTTTTGCAAGGTTAGGTCCACTATTGTACATATGACCTCTATCTATAGTAAACTGACCATGCCCGAACGTATAAAAGTAATTACAGTGCTCTTAGAGTATAATAAAAAAAGTTAGGATTACGAATACCACAACAATTCGAGAGACTAAAAAAACATTTTTAAATTTCTGGGGCATTGTCTATTGAGTAAGATTCTAATATAAAACTGTTACAGAAGGAATTTATTTAATATCCTATGGTCATTCCCGGCCGTCCAATTGCTACTTTAAACTTTTGGGATAGTCGAACGGCATGGGGAGTTGAAATCTTATAGTTATCGGTAAATGGCTGATCTATCCAGGAATGTTGCAATAATCAACACTTTTATGAATACAATTCTAGTGTAGAACTTGTTTATAAAGTCATCCTTTAGAGGCAATGCACATTTGAATTTCCAGAAAGAATATTTTCGCCTACATTGGCAAGCATGTCAAGTGTCACCGTCTTAGGGGTCCCGATGATACATCTGTTAGACAGGTATCTATTGCCTTCCATATACATGTTTCTTTTGTTCCAGATGTTCATTCCTACTTATTAATTAATGCTCTCCAAGTTTGTAATTGACTTTTTTCGTCTATATTGATTTATTTTCTACTTCTTTTTCGATCCAGATCGTCCGACCCGAAGGTGTAAGGTATCTGTTTGGGCGGCCGGGAAGTGCCACCCAATTTAGACCGGAACCCAGTGGAGGAGGTATTCACAGAGACCGTTCTTTCTTCCCTCTACCACCAACCTCTCGGGAGGACTTATGGACCCACATGTTTAACGTGATCGTACCCCGCATGAACACGGCGACAGTTTGGGCAGAGGCGGGAATCGAACTCCGAACGTCCGAGTTCAATCCCCGCGAGCTAACCACTGGGCCGTCGCACCCTGTTTCATACTTCGCCTACATTCTCTATTTAGGTGCGCTTCAATCACTTTTATTCGATCTGACATGGTCACTTTACTATAGTTAGATCTTACGTGCACGCCTATGGACCTTTCCTTGCAAAATTATTGGGGTGCTTAAGGACCTTTTATAGGAACTCTGTATAAGCATAATACTAAACTCACCATATACTGATAAAATGTAAAGCATCTTACTTTTTTATGACAGGATAATCCACAGAAAAAATCTCCTCAATTTCTTAAAAAGTTTCTTCTTTCGAGGCTAGATATTGAAAAGAAGATAAATGATAAATATATGTTACAAAGAAAATACAGTTTGAGAACACGAGTTAAATATTTTAACTTGCAGTTTCAGATGTTGAAAGGAAGGCAGATTTTAATTTGCTAAGAAAAATCAAATGATAGTGAAACCCATGTAGGAGACTATACCTATATTTAGAGCGCACTTGCGTTAAATACGAATTATTTAGTACAAGGAAAAATGTATCATTATGCAGTATTAACTGTTCTGATTACAGTTAATGTTGCTAAACATTAAAATGCAGAAAAATGATTTTTAAAAGTTGACAATGCCATTCTGTAGACCAAAATCTATAATATGTAAGAGCTATCAAATTATATTATTCACTGGCCAAAAATACCCGTTTTTTAGATAGGCTTCAATTAAGCTAAATCAGTATTTCCCAATATTTGGTTCGCAATGTTTTAGATTTTAATTCAATTTATAATTAAAAAAATTTTTAAGGTCAGTCTAAAAAACTCTCTAAAATGAAGAAATTGTTCTAATTGTGTCAAAATTCGAACTTCTAACATTGATAGATTTGCACGATATTAGAAATCCTCGAATATGAATCAACCTTCTGTTCAATGATAACTGTGTGTGTCTGTGAATTATTGAACACGGTATCTCGAGGAAATTTGACTGTTTAGGCGTTCTTGGGATATTATAATTTTCATCTTCAACTAAGGGAGCCCTTTGTACTTGAAATAATCCAATCATTTTCATGAAACTTGGAATGCTTATTTTATTCAATAAGTTTCTTGACATTCAGTTAGAACCAGTTGTGAGCAAGACCTAAATTTTCATGTCACAGAGTACTGGCATGCGAAATCTCATTCATCGTGAAAGTTACGTATTAGATATTTTAAATGTCTCATCTGAAGGGGGGGGGGGATAATCCATATCTGCATTCATACTTCATAAAACGGTGGGCGGACTGACCATAGAAATGACAGCTGTAATAAACTGTCTAGGCTAAATAAAGGCCAGTTGAAATCCAATATTTAATAATTTCCACCTCATCAAATATATAATTAGAAAACACTAGGGCTAGCAAAATCACCAGTTCAATAGTACCAATCTGCCTCTACATAGTCCCCCCGTGCATGTAGGGGGTAGAAGAGATAAGAGGAAAGGCGTTGCCAAAAGGAAAGTAGCATTGAAAGCAAAAATCAAGGTAGCAGCAATGTGAAATCAAGTTGAATGATTATCAGAGGAATTCAAAGTACTTTGAATGATTTTCGTGCTTTTCGTTCACAATCTTGTGTTCTTCATCCACAGGCAAGCATTAAAATAGCATGATTCCAGAAAATCAAATATCTTTTGTCACCGAGATTTAAGACAATGAGAGAGCAAAAATGACATGGATAGAAATGTATAACTAAAATGTAAGAATTATGGTCAAAATGTAAAAATATAATAGAGCAAAAGTGACATGGCTATTGTGCTGATTGAAACGATAACAACCGATTTAAACCAATATACACATTGCACCAAGAAAGAAGAAAAAAAAAGCTGTTTTCTTTATAAAATTTTAATTTAAGTTATATTTCTTATTAAGCGTTTTAAGTATGAAAATTCTCTATTATTAAGGAAATAACAATGGAAATGTTCTACTTGTTGAAACTTTTACGCCAACATCCAAAAACTCTTTTTTGGGTAAGCGTATTCCAAATTAAAATTTTGTTTAAGGATATGTGCGAATAATATATGTAAGGAACAAACATGTTAACAATATATATGTAATAATATATATGTTACCAATATATATAGTTGAAGTTACCTTAAATGCATAACAGAGTTATTGCAAAATATATGAAATATTTTATCATTGAGAATTCATGTAACCGATTTATATATAAAACTATTAATCATAAAATTATTTAACTACATTGCCCGAATATGATAAAAAGTGGAATGGGAAAATGTATTTGAAGTAGTAATAAATTCTTACATTTGCTTCAGGAAATTCACTCTCTTTACATTCGCCAATAACAGGTATATCCTCTTTAAGGGAGCAAGAGCATGTCGGCTTTCCAAATAAAGTAGCCTGTAAAGATTAAATCGATTGTAAGAACTGAGAAAGTAAAATTGAAAATACGCAAAATTATAAGAATAAAACAATATGTCTAATCTGCAATCGAAATATGACAAATAGGATATTATAAAAAATAACTTACACTTATGTCAGGAAATTCAGTCTCAAAAAAATCGTCAATAACAGGTATGTATTCGTCAATAACAGGTATATATTTGTCAATAATACGTATATCGTCTTTAGGGGAGCAAGTTGGCTCTCTCGCTAAAGTAGCCTGCAAAAAATAAATCCCATTGTATAAACTGAGAAAGATGATTTAAAAATAAACACAATTTTAATTAAAAAAAATATACCTAATCTACAATAGACCTTATGACAAGTAGAATATGACATATAGGATATATGACAATCGAAATATGATATATAGAATATTATGAAAAATAATTCACATTTATGTCAGGAAATTCACTCTTTTTACATTCATCAATAACAGATTTATCCTCTTTGGGAGAGCAAATAGGCTCTCTCGCTAAAGTAGCCCGTAAAGAATAATCCTGATTGTAAAAACTGAGAAAGCAAATTTGAAAATACACACAATTATAATAACAAAACAATAAATCTAATTTACAATCGAAGTATGGCAGATGGGATATAATAACAAATTACGTATATTTATGTAAGGAAATTACTCTCTTTATTTTCGTCAATAATATGTATATCGTATTTAAGGGAGCAAATAGGCTCTCTCGCTAAAATAGTCTGTAAAGAATAATCCCGATTGTACAAACTGAGAAAGCAAATTTAAAAATTTTCGCAATTATAATATAAAAAAAAAATATTTACTTAATCCACGATCGAAATATGACAGGTCGGATATACTAGAAAATAACTCACATTCATGTCAAGAAATTCAGTCTCAAGAAAATCGTCAATAACAAGTATAGAATTGTCAATAACAGATTTATTCTTTTTAGAGGAGAAAGTAGGCTCTCTCGCTAAAGTAGCCCGTAAAGATAGTCCCGATTGGAAAAACTGAGAAAGCAAATTTGAAAATACACACAATTATAATAACAAAACAATACATCTAATTTACAATCGAAGTATGGCAGATGCGATATAATAAAAAATTATTTATATTTATGTAAGGAATTTACTCTCTTTATTTTCGTCAATAATATGTATATCGTATTTAAGGGAGCAAATAGGTTCTCTCGCTAAAGTAGTCTGTAAAGAATATTCCCGATGGTAAAAACTGAGAAAGCAAATTTAAAAATTCGGGCAATTATAATAAAAAGAAACCAATTTACCTAATCCACGATCGAAATATGACAGGTCGGATATACTAGAAAATAACTCACATTCATGTCAAGAAATTCAGTCTCAAGAAAATCGTCAATGACAAGAATATATTTGTCAATAACAGGTTTATTCTCTTTAGACGAGAAAGTAGGCTCTCTCGCTAAAATAGTCTGTAAAGAATAATCCCATTTGTAAGAACTGAGAAGGCAAATTTAAAAATTCGCGCAATTATAATAAAAAAAAAACCAATTTACCTAATCCACGATCGAAATATGACAGATCATATAGACTAGAAAAAAACTCACATTCAATGTCAAGAAATTCAGTCTCAAGAAAATCGTCAATAACAAGTATATATTTGTCAATAACAGGTTTATTCTCTTTAGAGGAGAAAGTAGGCTCTCTCGCTAAAGTAGCCTGTAAAGAATAATCCCGATTGTAAAAACTGAGAAAGCAAATTTGAAAATACACGCAATTATAATAACAAAACAATAGATCTAATTTACTATCGGAAGTATGGCAGATGGGATATAATAACAAATTACGTATATTTATGTAAGGAAATTACTCTCTTTATTTTCGTCAATAATATGTATATCGTATTTAAGGCAGCAAATAGGCTCTCTCGCTAAAATAGTCTGTAAAGAATAATCCCAATTGTAAGAACTGAGAAGGCAAATTTAAAAATTCGCGCAATTATAATAAAAAAAACCAATTTACCTAATCCACGATCGAAATATGACAGATCATATAGACTAGAAAAAACTCACATTCAATGTCAAGAAATTCAGTCTCAAGAAAATCGTCAATAACAAGTATATATTTGTCAATAACAGGTTTATTCTCTTTAGAGGAGAAAGTAGGCTCTCTCGCTAAAGTAGCCTGTAAAGAATAATCCCGATTGTAAAAACTGAGAAAGCAAATTTGAAAATACACGCAATTATAATAACAAAACAATAAATCTAATTTACAATCGAAGTATGGCAGATGGGATATAATAACAAATTACGTATATTTATGTAAGGAAATTACTCTCTTTATCTTCGTCAATAATATGTATATCGTATTTAAGGGAGCAAATAGGCTCTCTCGCTAAAATAGTCTGTAAAGAATAATCCCAATTGTAAGAACTGAGAAGGCAAATTTAAAAATTCGCGCAATTATAATAAAAAAAACCAATTTACCTAATCCACGATCGAAATATGACAGATCATATAGACTAGAAAAAACTCACATTCAATGTCAAGAAATTCAGTCTCAAGAAAATCGTCAATAACAAGTATATATTTGTCAATAACAGGTTTATTCTCTTTAGAGGAGAAAGTAGGCTCTCTCGCTAAAGTAGCCTGTAAAGAATAATCCCGATTGTAAAAACTGAGAAAGCAAATTTGAAAATACACGCTATTATAATAACAAAACAATAAATCTAATTTACATTCGAAGTATGGCAGATGGGATATAATAACAAATTACGTATATTTATGTAAGGAAATTACTCTCTTTATCTTTATCAATAATATGTATATCGTATTTAAGGGAGCAAATAGGCTCTCTCGCTAAAATAGTCTGTAAAGAATAATCCCAATTGTAAGAACTGAGAAGGCAAATTTAAAAATTCGCGCAATTATAATAAAAAAAACCAATTTACCTAATCCACGATCGAAATATGACAGATCATATAGACTAGAAAAAACTCACATTCAATGTCAAGAAATTCAGTCTCAAGAAAATCGTCAATAACAAGTATATATTTGTCAATAACAGGTTTATTCTCTTTAGAGGAGAAAGTAGGCTCTCTCGCTAAAGTAGCCTGTAAAGAATAATCCCGATTGTAAAAACTGAGAAAGCAAATTTGAAAATACACGCTATTATAATAACAAAACAATAAATCTAATTTACATTCGAAGTATGGCAGATGGGATATAATAACAAATTACGTATATTTATGTAAGGAAATTACTCTCTTTATCTTTATCAATAATATGTATATCGTATTTAAGGGAGCAAATAGGCTCTCTCGCTAAAGTAGCCTGTAAAGAATAATCCCGATTGTAAAAACTGAGAAAGCAAATTTGAAAATACACACAATTATAATAGCAAAATAATATGTTTAATCTACGATCGAATAATGACAGATAGGATATAATAAAAAATAAATTACTTTTATGTCAAGAAATTCACTGTCTTTATATTCGTCAATAGTAGGTGTTACATTGTTAATTTGTAACACGATGTAACATCGTGGAGTTTTTGAAAGGTTTGGGGATCTGCAAAGATAGCCCCTTGTTATTTCAGCCATATCTGTAAGGTTCCCCTTTGGCCACCTGAAAGTCAAACGGTACAATGGACATGAACGCCATGCAATGGGGGCGCCTTGAAAATGGAGGATACCTCAGCGGGTGGCGCTCTGCCGTTGGGCGTAGGTGTCCTGCCACCTGCAGTAATAATTCTAGGGCCTGTAGCCAAGCCCCATGTCAAAATTTAGCCAGTGGAAAAGCGGTAACCATAAACCTTCCAATGAAATTAATGGGGCTTAGACCTCAGAACGATTCAGGTAGAAGAGGGAGGAGAGAACGACTTGAAGTTTATTTTTCGAGAGAGATTTTTCAGAATTGAAATAGAGAGTGCTTCTTGAGTTTGCAACGGTGAAAGGTCTAAAAAGGCTACGGAGCGATGTGCTCCCGATGTTCCCGACATCTGCCGTACAATAGTCGGTCTGGTCAAGAGATGGAGGTGTGCCTAAGACATCATACTTTATATATTCTGAATTGAATAGCTCTTCTTTCTCGCTCTCTTTTCCTCTATGCGAGGAGTTAACTGAACTGCATAATAGAACAAGTCAAAGCATTTATTTGAGAAACTCAAGTGGCAGTAAAATAATTTAACGTCATATTTGCAGACATTGTATTAATGTACTTGTATATTATTTTAAATGAGTAGAGAAGGGATCGACTTTAAGTGTGTGATTGTGTTAGTTAAAGTAATTGTGTATTGTTTTATATTAGAAAAGGAATGAATTTTAAGCTTGTGATTATGTTTGAATATGCTAGTGGAGGATTAATTATGCAGCATGTTGATTGAGAGAAGATAATGTTAGTTGATCGGATGAAAGATCCGCGTAATCAGAATCTTTTATGTCTTTATTTAATTTTGAAAAAATAAATTGTTTTTATTTTATAATGCATCGATGTCCTCATTTTCCGAGTCTTTATAATACTATTGATTTTCAGATGACTTTATACGATACGGCTGGTTTTAGATTTAACATTTAATGAGAATATTTAATGAAGTAGTTATCGCGCCCAAACCGGGCATGTGGGAGAAACCCACGCAACAGTTAATGGTTTCGAGACCAGGATTCGAGTAATATTTCATATAATAACCAAGGAAACTTTTTTTTTTGAGAAGATAAGAAATGATTTTTCTTAATTGGCTTACTTGGGCAGTTGTTCTTGCCCTGTAAATTTTGATAGACTGTGTACGTAGCACCGGCTGCAAAAGCGTCAATCGCAATATATTTGCTTAGATTGCCCATAATCAAGCTCATCAAGCGTTATTTTAAATAAAGTGAAGATTTTTTTTCAATGATTTGTTACATTAAATTTTCAACAGAGTAAAATAAAGCACCTAATTTTATTGTTATTTTCATTTGAACAATGCTTAAAACAGACTCTTATTGCTAAATGAATTAATTTAAAATACTTAAACAATGAATGACAAATAATAATGTCATTTGAGTTGTACAATGCTATAAACTAGCTACTTTTGCGCATGCCTGTGAGCTCGTTTCCTATAAAGGAATATTGCAGGGTTATTATGATTTTATTTTAATAAATATAAATATTTATATACATTTGGAAGTATTTTTTTCTATACTTTAAAATTTAAATAATTTTTGAAGATTCAACCATTTCTAAATAAATAAAATCTAAAATTTAAAGTAAATTATTATTTTTTTAATTAAAGAAAAATTGTTTAGTTTTTTATTTAAATTTTTTAGTATATTTTTGGGACAGATTCATATTTTCCCTATATGTAATTTTTTTAATCCTGTGTCATTTATGCAAATGTATTTATTTAATTTAACGTTCTTAAGTTTTATAAAATATATGAAAAAAATTTAATATATTGTAAATCGAAAATTTTGAAATTTTTTAATTTCATATTCTATGTAACTTAAATAAAGACATTTTTATGTAATATTAATATTTTTTAAAAACGTAAAACAAGCTAGCGTTTTAATTCTTCTGCAGGATATGTCAATATACTGCAATGAAAGAAATACACAATAATAATAAACTAACAGAATGACAAATCAACAGATCACAAGTCATTTTATTGAAAACATCTTTCAGACGTACATCCAATTTTTTTAAAAAGCTAGGTCGCTTTCGGGTATCATCATACCCTTCCTCAGTGGCGTTAAAATAAGAAAAATTGCTAACATGCTTAAATAAAATCCACTACCAGCAAGCTGAATTTACATATCCTAAAATTGACATTACCACAAAACATATTTTATGCATCCATACACCAGATTAAAAAAATTACAAAATTTAGAAAACATATTGTCGTAAGCCAGTTTAAACATCAATATACAAAATTAAATTTTATAAATTAAAGATAACTTTGTAAAGGTTTGATTCTCATGGAATCGAGAAAGAGTCACCAAGTATAATTTAAAACATGGGCGGGGTCAAAATTACAAATTGAGTGCGATATAGATATTACTCACTAATTGGGCAAGAGCAGTTGATTGCCTACCAATTTTAACGTCTCTAGTATGTTCTGCCAATGGAATACCAACCATACGTTTAGTACTACCTATATAAAACTTATAAACGTTATATGGGAAAAGAAGGGAGTACAACATATACTCCCGCATGACTTTTAAAGTTATCGCTATCACTGAATTTATCAGTACGAATACGAGTAAATAAAGTGGTAACAGTCGAGTGCGTGAGTCTAAAATTAAACTCGGTACAAAAATAGATAAGAGGACGAAATATATTTGGATGGTACGGAAAACTGACTTTATAAGGCAAACGATCATTAATGGGAATAAGTTTAGAATTGGGTTGAATAAAATCACGGCGAGTATTAGAAAATGTTTTATAAACAAACTCATAAGAGTAACCGGCATACTGACCAAGTTTAAAGATAAAATCAATTTCACTGTTTAAAGACGAGATAGTAGGACAAACATTAAATGCAAGATTTAAATATGCATTAAAGGAAGCTTTTTTAGACGAGATAGGGTGAAAAGAATTAACAGGAATGCAAGTGTTAGTGAAAGTGGGTTTACGAAAAACAGAAGACTGAAAACCAGAAGAATTATGAGAAATAAGAACGTCTAAAAACGGCAAGGAACAGTCGGACTCATGCTTAACAGTAAAATTAATGGAAGGGTAAAAATTATTAACCAAATCCAAAACATTAGGGAGATCCGTTAAACTATGATCCCAAATGATAAAAATATCAACATAACGTTGCCAAAGAATAGGTTTATGGCATAAAAGAGGCTTCTCGAGTTCCTGCAAAACAGCTTCAGTAAAAATACCAGAAAGGGTGCTACCTATAGGGGCACCTGTAGTTTGTAAGAAAACATCACCACGGAAACCAAAATAATTGGTCTCTGCTACAATATTCAATGCAGAGGTTATTGCTTTGATGGAGGAAATACTATAATTATGCAATAAAAGCTTACTGGCTATAATATCAATAGCTTTATCAACGGGAACACTGTGTTGGGTTATACCTTTGGATATTTAATTATTTTAGGTGTTTTGTTTTTAGTTTAAATGTGTTCAGGGGTCTTATTTACATAGTCATTCTCTTTTAGTTATTCATTTTCCAATTGTTTAGGTTTTGATATTCTTCTGTTCAAATATATTGTATTCCATAGGTTTTGTGTTAAAAACGGCAAAAGTTCGTTCTTTTTAGGTTTTAGCAATTTAAATTTATTTAAATTGGCTAATTTGTGATTCCATTTATTGCCCCTTTTATTCCCTTTAATTTGATTCCAAATTTATTGCTCTCGGTTAAAAATTGGTTAATTCATCGCAATTTTACAGTTTTATTCTATTTTCAGCTTTTTAAATATTTCAGAATCGTCCATATTTAAATTATTGCCGAATTCGTACATTTCCAAATCGTTTCACTTCATTTCTTTTTAATTTTCGTCTGCTCTGAAATTCCATTTCTCTTCTTTAAAATTTCGAGTTTTTAATTGGTTGACCGTAATATTAAAATCGTCTGTCATTAATTATTTTATCGTTCATCGATAATTTTGTTGACAGTCTGTGGCAGCGATGTTTCGCAGTATATAAGTAAAATCGCGCGTTTTTTCGCGCTCCTCTTTTCCTCTTCTCCCAGCCTTGGAACTTGACTCGTGCAGACGTGTTTTTCGTTCGCTCCTGTGATTTTCCCGCCTTTTCTTCGAAGTGTTCTATCATTCGAACATTTGTTCTCTGCCTTGTGTGGTAGCTTCTCAGACCTGTACGGACATGGCGTCCGCTTTTTCTACAAACCCTGATCTCCCTGATATTCCTCCGGACCTGAAAATCATTGTTTCCCGATTCAGAAATGGGAACTTTCCATTACCGGATCCAACTTCTAATGGATATCTGCAATACCTTAATGATCTTTCCCATACTGGAAGCTTCCTGATGGCCGAGTGGCACAAGATCGCTGCTGGACTTTCTGAAAGATCCACGGAATCATTCCAAGGTATGTGTAGAACTTTGACCTCTTATTTTGAGCAGAATGTTTGTATTTCTAATCTGACTCCCTTTAAATCTGAGATCGAAGCTTATATTTCTCAGCATGAAAGTATCTTACATGCTAACTCTAACTGTTTTTCAAATGCTAATTCTTGTATTAATTCTAATCTTAACTTAATCTCTACTCTTAATGCTAATGCTACTATTACTGCTAACTCTGATGCAAATAACTGTAAGATCTTAAATCAGAACAGTGTTATCACTGAAAATGTTCATCCTTCTAATTCTAACTCTAAAGCTATTTTTACTGATAATCCTAAGGATAACTCTATTGCTGATGCAATAACTAATACTAATACTTTATCTAAAGATAACACTGCTGAGGATATGGAAAGATTTACCTTTCCCCACCATAAAAAAGTTTGTCGTGAGACTCAAATCACTTCTGGATTTAAATCCATAACTGCTCTGAACGCCTTCGAAGCGCTTAGTATGGATACTAATGGTCCCCCTGAAGAGATTAACTCGCAAAATGACTACCCTCAAACCACTGATCACGCTACTGAGCTAAACCAAGCTAACGATGTAAATCCCTCTTCCAATTATTACAAACCTGAACCCTTCTTCGTTAACTGCCCCGATAATTGGAGAACCCTGGTCCAAGGACTCAACTCGCTAGTGTCTACCCCTGTTAAAGCCCAGCTTGCTGGTGAACATATTAAAATCAGCCCGCAAACTCTTGAAGATTTTAGGATTGTTCAAAAAATTCTAATTGAGAAAAAACTGGAATTTCATTCCATTAATATCAAGGCAGAGAGGCCTGTCAAAATCCTTATCAAAGGACTTCCCATTAACTCTCCTATCAATGAGCTGTATGACGAACTTAGAATTAAAGGATTCAACGTGCACAGAATTACGCAGCTTAAAGACTTAAAGAATAAAGCTCCCCTTCCTATTTACTTGATATATCTCAATCCTGCTAAAAACTGGGAAACCATCTATGAGTTACAAACTTTAATTGATATGTCTATCAAAGTTAAAAAATTCGAGTCCAGAGGTACCAAAATGTGTTTCCGCTGTCAGCGGTACGGACATTCCAGCGATTGTTGCTATCAACCCCCCAGGTGCTTAAAATGCAGTCTTAACCACTTCACCCGTGAATGCACCAAATCCCCTAGCACCCCCGCCAAATGTGCTAACTGCCTTGGCCCACATCCCGCTAATTTCAGACTCTGCCCCTCCAATCCTCAAAATAAGAACAAACCCCCCATTAACACCACCCAATCTGCACCCCTGCCCCCTAAAACGCAACAAACCGTACCTAACCCCCCAAGATTTCCCTGTTCTCCAAAATAAAAATCTTCCTCCAAATCCCCCCCATCCTAAAACTGTTCAAAAAACCAATAACAAAACTGTCAATAACAACCCCAATTCACCTACTAGCACCCCTAAAACATTTGCTGAAGCTGTCGCCAACCTCACTACCACCCGTGGACCACAATCTGACGCTCTCCCCACCTCCAGTGAAAACGCTCACACTTCTACCAGCAAACCCCCTTTTCAGGAGCCCATCAAGCAACCTAACAATAACACCTCCTTACCCCCCTCTACTCCTGCTTCTTCCTCTTCTACTAATGATAACAACTCTGCTACTGCAACCACTTCTTCCTCTAATTGCTCTGATAATAATCAAACTAATTCTTCGCAACTTACTGATCTCATACTGCTCATCCAGGAGATGAAAAAGATTTTTACTGACCTTGACTTAGACTTTGAAAAAATTAAAAAATTTTTGGCTACTGTACAGGTCAAGTTCCAACAAACCAGCAATCCCCTGGACAAGCTTCTTGAAGTAATATCGGCCTTTGACGAGGTCTTTTGTACGGTCTCTACGCCCCAGGATGGGGAGTAATCAGATCCTCTCTTCTGTTCGCCTCTTGTCCTGGAACGCCAACGGACTTAAGAATAAAATCACCGAATTACGGGACTTCGTACAAAACAATCCCTTGGATATTATTCTCATACAAGAAGTCAAGCCTGGACGTCGCCCCCCCCCTCTGAAAATTGCTAATTACAGAAGATATACAGCGCTTCGTACTCAAAATCAGGGCTCCTCTGCCTCTGGAGGTGTCTCCATCTATGTTAAAAATTGTTTTCCACACCACGAACTTAATCCTTTGGATACGGATATCATCGAAAATAAAATGATTCACCTTGATCTTCCTAACCACCCTCCCATCGTCATTGGCTCCATTTATATAAAACCTGGCCAAAACATCAACCTGCAGAATGATCTTGATAAAATCTTTAAAGTCAAACACAGAGAAATCATGGCCGGAGACTTCAATGCTCATCATATGTTCTGGAACTGTAGACGTCGCAACAGGTACGGTAAACAAATTATGGACTTTGTTTCTGCTAATGACATCCATGTTGCTGTCCCCTCCAAACCCACCCATTACTCTCTTATGGCTACCCCTTCTACCATCGACTTCGCACTTTTGAAAAATATTCACTACCCTTACACCTTTGAAACCCTTGAAGAACTTTCCTCGGACCATCGCCCCATTCTTCTTACAATCCACCTTAACTCCCTCCTCCCTATTTCTAATCTTCCTACTGCCATCAACTGGAAAAAGTATAAAAACAACCTGCTTAAATCTTCCCTTCTCATCCCCAAAATTAACTGCACCAACGACCTTGACTCTGCTGTTAACGACCTCACTCACGAAATCCAGAGATCCCTGGCTGATGCCACTTCTTCCCGCCCTGCCCCTCGTTACAACTCCCTTCCGCAGCACATCAAAAATAAAATCAAAGCCCGTAATGCAACTCGCAGAATTTGGCAAACTACCAGGAACCCCCAAACTAAAATCTCCCTTAACACCCTTAACAAAAAAATCAGAACTGAAGTCCATAAGTATAATCAGCAAAACTGGAAATCCTACATTGAATCTCTCTCCCCCGAAGACAAGACTTTATGGAAAGATATCAAAAGAGTCAGAAGACCATTCGCACAATTCCCGCCATTGCGAGCGAATTGTGGAATGGCCTTTTCCGATCTCGACAAGGCAAATGCCATTGCGGAGTCGTATGAAAAGCAATTTCAAACTCACAGACCTGATGAAGCCTGCCACTCTCATATCAACCAATCTGTTGAAACATTCCTTTCTACCCCCCACCTGGAAGTCATCCCCCCCTCCACCCCTTCTGAAGTCATTGGGCACATTCATAAACTCAAAAATAAAAAATCCCCCGGTATTGACAAAATTTCCAATCGAGCTGTTAAATACTTTCCCCTTAACATCATTTTCTATCTTGTTTACATCATCAATGCCATGCTTAAACTCAGACACTTCCCCTCTTGCTGGAAAGAAGCTATCATTATTCCAATTCTTAAACATGGTAGTAACCCCTCTGACCCCATCTCATACCGTCCTATCTCTCTGCTTTCCTCCCTCAGCAAACTCAGCGAACGAATTATTCAAAACAGACTTCTCAACTTCATTGAAAATCACAATCTGATTATCCCGGAACAGTTCGGATTCAGACCCGCCCACTCTACGTCCCACCAGCTTCTTCGACTGGTTGAATTTGTTGCTGAGGGAATGAAAGAAAAGAAATCTGTTGCGGCTCTGATGCTGGACATTGAAAAGGCCTTTGATAGGACTTGGACGACTGGAATTATTTATAAACTCATTCAAATGGACATCCCCCCCCCCCCTCTGGTGCTTATTATCAACTCCTACCTTCAGAACAGATCTTTCCATGTGCGTATCTCCAACACCCTTTCCGCACAGAAACCCATCCAAGCAGGAGTCCCCCAAGGTTCGATTCTCGCCCCCCTCCTGTTTAATTGCTATGTCAACGACCTTCCTCGCTCCCCCCATACTTCTCTGTGTCTGTATGCTGACGACACATGCATCATTTCTGCTAATCACAACATCAACTATCTTCAAATCAATCTGCAAGATCACATTAATTCACTGGAAAACTATTACAAGCTTTGGAAGATCAAAATCAATGCACCTAAATCGCAGGCAATCTTCTTCTCTGCTAGACGTATCCCCCCCCCTCCCATCATGATCAACAGCCAACCAATCTGCTTTGCACGCACTGCCAAATATCTCGGCGTCCATTTGGATAGCCGACTTACTTGGAGAGTGCATTTTGACTATATTATCAAGAAATCACGTAAACTTGTTGGAACCCTTAATCATCTTCTCTTCTCAAATCACTTAGATACAAGTAATAAAATTCTGCTTTACAAAACTATCATCCAGCCCATTCTCCTCTACGCTTGTCCCATCTGGGGTTTTGCTTGCAAAACAAACATTAATAAAATCCAAGTTGAACAAAATCGTATCCTTAGGATAATTCGTAAAGCTCCCCGCTACCTACGCAACGACGTCATCAGGAAGGATTTTAAAATCAAAACAATAAATTTCACAATCCGCAAACAGGCTAAAAAATTTTTTCAAAACATTCCCACCATCCGTAACGAAGAGCTCTTTAATATTCCAGATTATGACCCGCGGCAGCAGAGAAAGCGTCCGCGAGCAGTTCTTTACAACCCTCCGTAAATTTACGTATTTTTCATCCTTCCATCCCCTCTTAATTTTAATACTTTCTTCTCTTGTATCTAAATCTTAAATTCTGCTTCATCTCGCATCTTCGGATATTTTTTCCCCCCTCTCCTGTTCTTAACAGATGGCAGCACTTGCGCTGCAGCTTTCCTTCCAAGCTGGAAGGCGGGACTCTGTCCCTTTTGTATTGTTCTTTTGCTGTGTTTACAAACCTCTTCTGCTCAAATAATGTCATGTTCACACATATTATTTTCATATCGGAGATGAAAGCCACCCGGCTAGGTGCTCCTCTAAATTGGCACATTGCGACACTTTTTTCGCGCTTCTCTTTTTCTTCCCTCTGAACTCAAGATGTGATCTAATAAGCTGTTGTTTTTAGCGTTTCGGCGCGTGCGAATTCGAAATGCGTATTTCGTTTTTTATTCTCAGCTAAACCTGCGTTGAGATTTCTCCGAGATGAATTCCTCTGTGTTTACTGTTTAATCAACATTCTTCTGCTGTTTTTTTTTTTTTTTTTTTTTTTTTTTTCATAATCGCATCAATTTAACAAAGATCAATTATGCTTAAAGCATTGATTACGAAACACTTTCCAACTTCAATGCAATTTTATTTAAACATGTCTAAAATACAATACATTCCTCGATAATATTTTAAAACTTATCACAATACTGCATTAATTTATTATATTTAAAAACTTAAACCTTCATCGAAAAAAATGAGCTTCATTCAAATGACGGCATTGAAATATAAATTGCTTGGTTTAAACATCTCTAAAATGTGATACATTCCTCGGTAATAATTTTAGAATTATCATAATACTATGATAATTTATTATATTTAAAAACTTCATCGAAAACAACTGAAATTCATTCAAATGACGTCATAGAAAAAATAACACGCCTGGCTCTCTCTATAAAAGCAACATTTCATTCATAAATAATTTCCCATTCATGTCATTCATCACAATACTATAATAATTTATTTTATTTAAAAATTAAGACAATGGAGCTACAAGTAATTAAACTCTATGCGTAAAACTTCATCGAAAAAAATCGTCCTTCTTTTTATAAAATCAATGAATATTTCATTCATATCAGCTACGGAGACTCCATGAACTAAATGATTTTGTGTTAAAGAAATACAGCAATTCTAATACAACTAATTCTACATATTTTGCTGTTTACATTTTACATAGGTGAAAAATAGGCTTCGTTGTAGAAATAATCAAATTTGGATGAGCATTTAAACTCAAATATATTGTAATTGCGTTGTTTCAGTATGTAGATGCACAGAATTTAAACAAAAATAAAGTGGTTTTAGGACGGATAGAACACTCAATATGAATTAAAAAGAACTTTAAAACTCACAATTTTGAGACAAGATGGATGCCATATATAATTTTGAAGTGGGTCAGGTGATCTTTTCATATCACGGTCACGTGATCGCTTCATATAAGAGGTGTTATTATTATTTTAATTTTTATTTAAAAAACTACTGAATATATTTCGCTGAATTTTTTTTATATATTTTGTGGAACAATTTGAATATTACCTAAAATTTTTGAAGCAATTTGTAAATTTTAAATCCGCTTAAAAAATGTTTGAAAAATTAGGTCTCATAGGGCTCAATGTATTTCATTTTTTCAACCCGGGTTCAATCCAAAACTAATTGCATGATGTTATTCATTTATATTCCCATAGGTCCTACAGACCGTCTGAACAACATACTAAAATTTCATTTTTATTAAGTCATTTTTACGGCAGTTATCGTGCTGACGGACAGACAGACAGAGAGACAGACAGAATGAACAAAGTCATAAACACTTTTCAACTTTGTTGTAAAGTGTTAAAAATGACATTTTACTTCTTATATTTCAAAGAAAAATAAAAAATATCATTACAAAATAAATGGCATTCACAATTTCACTTTCCTTACCATACTTGGTTAATGTATAAAGAAAGTACTGAAACTTGAGTGTTTTGCGAATTTGAACGATTGGAGATGAATTTGAAAGTTTGCACAATTTAGAATACTGAAATACTAAATAATTATTTTTAGCATATGTGTGTGTGCGCGTGTGTTTGTGTGTGGAGGGGGGGGGGAGGGGGGGGGGAATTGATTTGAAATGTCTCGCAGAAATCATCAAAATCTGTAATACGTTTTTTGCGATTTGGCATGATTCCAATACTAGAATGTCGATATATTCCTGCTATTGATATGTACTATCTAACAGCTACCGTCGGGAACTAACAGCTACTAATACTCAGATCACACTCTGCAAAAATTAAACCCAATTCTATCTCGCCCTCTAGCTACTGATACCGATCTCACAACAACCGTCAGGATGTAATGCTCAGACTAAACTTTTCCGATGAAGTTTTGTTTTAAACATTTGCGGAGAGGAAACGTGAGATGCGCTTAAACTGGTTATACATTTGTGGGGATTTCGATCAAAACTGACACGGGGATTGAAACTGATTCGTACAGGGAACCTTCTTTCCTTTTCGTGCTTTACATTAATTGAATATCTGCTTTATCTCCTGGTAATGCCCTGTACATTTTCTAATAATTGTATAAGGGAGCAACCACTGTCCACGTATCCAGCTATTAAATTGCTCCATGCCGTAAAAATTATTACTAAGCGCTAAATAATTTGGAAGTACTAAATAATTTTGATATTTTTTTTATTCATTTGCATCGCCCCACCTAATTTGAATTTTCGAAATATTAGCTTTTTCTTTTCTTTGATCTGGCAGTTGAAACGGATCGAATGAGATCAAAACCGAGAGTCATGCTCGAGTGGAAGCTGAGAGAATTTCCCATTGCAGATGCAAGTATCCATGGACCGGTTTCGCGCTCATTGTGCACTCGTCAGCATGGTATAATCGATATCTGCAATGGTAGTAAAAAGCTTGCTATAAACCGCAATTTTTGCGAGCTTGTATGGGAACTGATAACTTCAGTTCTTCCACTTGGCCGGCTAAAAAGTGGCTTTGGTTTTTTTAATTAATCCTTTGCATGGTCCCCTCTAATTCGAATTTTCAAAATATATTGGAATATATTTTTCCCTTGACTTGAAAGTTGAGACGGAACGAATGATGCCAATACGGATATACTGGCTGGAGTGGAGGCGCTCGATAATATTGAAATTTGAGCATTTCGATTATATCTTTATATCGTCATTTCTAATTCGAATGATTAAAATGTTAAGATTTTTCTCTTGATCTCGAATCCGAGACAGATCGAATAACACCAAGACCGAGATTCTAGTCATAGTGGAAATGCTCGATAATTTTGATATGTCACCCAATCTATCAGTCAGTTCAGTGCCTATTATATAGCTAGATGATTCACTTCGAAATGCTTTGAAATAAAAAAAAAGGCTTAAAGTTGAAATAATTTAGACAAGACTTACTTGGACAGTTGTTTTTGCCAAATTAATTCGATGGACTGCTTAGGTAACACCGGCAACCAAAGCGCGAATCGCAATATATTTGCTTAGATTGCCCATAATCAAGTTCATCAACCGTAAGACTTCAAATAAAGTTGCAATTTTAGGTCGTTATTTAATGATAGTTTATTTTCAACAGAGTAAATAAAATACACGTTTTCATTGTTACCTTAATTGTAACAATGCCCAGATCAGGCCCTCATTGTCAAATTAATTCATTTTGAAAATTTTTAAACAATGAACAACAGTCATTTCATTTACGTTGCAGAATGCCACAAACTATCTACTTTTGCGCATGCGCAATGGCTAGAGCTTGTTTGCGAAAGGAAGATTATAGGATTAGAGTATTTTTTGATAGTTATAAATGCTGAAATACACTCATTGCCATAAAAATTTGCGCACCAAGAAAGGGTTGTCAGAATCAAACGAAATTTTATATATATGAGTGCAACGTTGATATAAGTAAGTGATACAAAATCAAAGCAAAAGGATCATTTATTTCAGGAAAAACTACACATGAATGGAGGTTCTAGTACCTTGCTGGACCATCTCTAGCGTGAATGCACGATGTGATACGGGCGGGCATTGAGGCATACAGGTCCCGTATGGTGTCCTGCGTCATCTCATTCCACAGTTGTTGTAAGCGTGCCTCTAATTTGACCAAACTCGTAGGCTGTCCAACTTGCCGTGCCAAGTGATCCCAGATACGCTCTATCGGGGACAAATATGGGGATCGGGCAGGCCAGGGAATGGTGGTAATGTGGTGGAGGCATTCCTGTGACACCCTTGCTGTGTGTGGCCGAGCATTGTTCTGTTGAAAAATGCCTCCTGGGAGCCCTGCCATGAGTGGCAACACATGTGGCTGAAGGATGTCACGAACGTATCTCTGGGTTGTCATAATTCCGTGGATCAATATCAGAGGTGACAGGGTGTCGTATGCGACGGCACCCCATACCATCACACCAACTGTGGGAGCGGTGTGCCGCTGTAAAGCAAAGGCAGGATTGAGGCGTTCACCACGGGGCCTCCACACATTTACACAGTTGTCATCACTGTCCAAATTGAATCTCGATTCGTCGCTGAAGACGACCTGGTTCCATTCGGTTGCGGTACAATCCCGTCGAGCGCGACACCACTCTAAACGGAGCCGACGGTGGGTGGGTGTCATTGGCAGCACACGTAATGAGCGCCGCGATATCAAATGTCCTTCAGCCAGGCGTCTCGCGATGGTACGGACAAACACAGAACTCGTAGTGAAGGTGCTGCTTGTGTTCGGATGCCGGACAAAGATGCAGTTGATGCTGTGTGTGTATGTCGGATGATGTGACGGTTTTATCGGCTATTGGTCTGTCGAGGGCGTCTTGAGACTGGCCGCTGTGTATGCGACCCCTCTCTCGTCCACTGGTCGCAACACCTCCTCACAGTAAAGTCAGAACAGACCTAGGTGGCGGACTACTGGCCGAGCTGACCACCCACCCGGCTTCCATCATCCCGATGATTCTTCCCCTCTCGAACTCTGATAGCTGATTATATTGTCTTCGATGGCGGCGTAACGACATCCTTAATGAAAAAGCTTCCCTGTAACAGATTAAGTGCAGGCAAAAAGTCTCTGCGTACCTTTTTTCTGCGCCAGCAAGAACGAAGTTCAACGCCCTATAGTGGCAATGCGCAATCACGCTGTATTTCTAATCATTTGCATATCTGCTTGACACGTACATTCATGTCAAGTTTCGTTACGATCCCACAATTACCTCTTAGTGTGCAAATTTTTATGGCAATGAGTGTACTTTATAAATGCCCATTTTTATACTTAAGTATTTAAATAATTATGTCCAAATGTTTCTATATGAACAACAACTTAAATTTAAAATTAATTCTTTTAAATTTATTTAAAAAACTATTTCATTTTTTTAATTAAATTTTTATAGTTTTGGAATATAATTTTATTTCCCTTATTTATTAATTGTTTAATGTTATGCCATTTATACAAATAAATTTGTTTAATTAGACGTTCAAAATTTTAGAAGTTTTATAAATTAAAAAATAACAATTTTAACTGTTATTAAATTAAAAATTTTAATTTGAAAATTGGATATAACTTTAAATAAAGAAGTTTTGTGCGATGTAAATTCTTTTTAGAAGTTTAAAGCTATGCAAAAAAAGGTGCATTTTAATTTGGGTCGCCTTTCTTGAGGAGATAGAACTTGAAAATCTCGCATGCTACTTGTCCGATCGACAGTAAGAAAAAGCCCTTAACATTCATAAAATGATAATAAAGCAGACCAAAAATTGTGTGGAATAGGAAAAGTGAACAAAAATGGCGTTTATTATGATCTTGTATTTCAAGTCAACCACCTATAGGAAGAATGGGGGATCCCTTTTAATTGGTTCATCCCTTTTTGGCTAAGAAACTGCTTGAAAAGTTCCTTTGCCAAGAATATTCTGGTCGAAAAGCCTACAAAAACGTTGTGGCCTACAAGCCTACCATACCATATAGATTACTGCGCAACAAAATGAAATAACATATTCTACTGATGACAAATTATAAAATACATGCTGTAGAGAATAAAATGTGCTAGTAATAATAGCATTTATTAATTATTAATAAATAATCATGGCCATTCATAATGACATTTCTCATCAATCCACAGAATACATTTCAATATTTCGGAAAATTATTCCTAAAACTCAAACTCTTTCCCATTGTCTCACCCAACAACGTACCGGGACATCTCATGGGCATCTGCATAACATAGTTCCTTGCTGCGTTTAATCTTTCTGTTGCCAGGACTTCGGAATAAAAGAGAAAAGGAAGATTTGTGCGCATGCATCACTGATAGGTTGCTACAAGCCCCTTAATCCTTCCCATTATTTACTCCCAAATGATTACAAAAGGAAGAAATCAGACTACCCGTTGTGCTCTGTCTTTCTTGGGGATTCAGAATGCGAATCTCGACCAGAGTCGATTTATTTCTTCCCTCAAATGCGAATAGTGGCCAAAAATATTTCCTTCAAATTCAGGGACTGGGGGATATACTTGCCTCTTATACTTTGTAGTTTCTTGATGTAGGGGAAATGCAAACACATTTTTAATATTTTCTTATACTACTCGAAGAGTAGACCCGCCTTAAGACGGAGTTAAGTTGCAAAAGATTTCATCTCATTCTCCCGCCTGCAGCCCTTGCGCTCCTAATACGCCACATAATTCACACATGTGAGTCCAGGGCGCAGTAGCCCAGTGGTCAGCGCAAGGGAATTGCACTCGGTAGGCCCGGGTTCGATTCCCTCCGCTGCCAAAACTGCCGCCGTGTTCACGCGGAGTACGATCACGTTAAACATGTGGGTCCGTAAGTCCTTCTGAGAGGTTGGTGGTAGGGGAAGGAGGGTACGGTCCCTGTGAATGCCTCTCCCACTGGGTTCCAGTCTAAATTGGGTGGCTTTTCCCGGCCGTCCAAACTGTTACCTTACACCTTTCTGGTAGGTCGGACGGTCTGGGTCTCAACAACAACAACACATGTGAGTCCTACACCTCTCCCATTAAACATTACTATTTCTTATATGTATACATGAATTTCCATCTAAACATACATACTATATCATTCCTTAACGTAACTCAATTAATTTACATTCCATTATTCCCCCTCCCTCTAACAAAACTTTGCTATCTCACGAAGAGTGAAATTCACTATATTTTGAAACAAGAACTTTCAATTAATGATTTCCTCAAAACTACAAGCATTATGAATGAGATTAAAATTAATTTATAGTGTAGATTTTCTGAGTTATTGAATTTCCGACAGTTTGATAACATTTTCGTCGATTACGTGATGTTTTGTGAACTTTGCGACATTTTCCCCAAAGCCACCAAGTTTGTCACCAAGACCGCTAATTTTTTCGTCAAGTTAGATGGACAGACAATTAAATTATATTATACAATTGGAGTGAATGCTTATCGCACTTTAACATTGTTGGGCCGTTGTCTTTTGTAGAGTTGGAGAAAATCGTCTGCACTTGTTATACGCCAAGTCTTCGCATTTTCTCCCATTCAATTTTCGAATAATTTGCGTTCTAATTGTTCAAATTATATTGAAAAAAAAAAATAACAACGTTCTGGATAATTAATATCCAGAACAACACAACACAATTATCTTCCTAAACATAACATTTTTCGGCGAAATCTGCATTTGTTCTCGGGTTTGTTCTGCATTTATATCGCCTGCATCTCTCAGTGTAAAGACGCACATTTCTTTTCGGATATGCTATTTATTAATATTAATTGAAATGTAATACAGATGAAGCAACGTCATTTTATTTCATTCTTTAGCATTAAAATAATGATATCGCATCATTATTACTTTCCTTATATACATAATGTATAAGGAAAGTATTGTGACGGGATCGAAAAATCGAATTAGAGTTTTCGACGGGAGAGCACGTTTCAAGCATCCCTGATCGCGAATCAAACATTTTTGAAGTGATGTCTGTGTGTGTGTGCGTGTGAAAGTGTGTGTGTGTGTGTGTGTGTGTGTGTGTGTGTGCGTGTGTCAGTGAGTCTGTGGAGACGATAACTGACGAACGAATGGACCAATTCAAACCAAATTTGGTATAAAAATCACAATCTGTAAACACTGGAAGCCTATTGTTTTTATACGCAATCGAATGTTCAGAACCCCTAAATTTTCGAATGAAATTTTGAAAAAATCGTCAAAAAATCAAAACCACTAATAAAGTTACGCAAATAGACATTTATTATGTAATTTTTCATTAGAAAACGATTGACATAAATTTTAGAACGCTAACATGAACCGTTCTCGAGATATTGTACATTTAAAAAAAAAATAATCAAAAAGTCATATAAAATAAAAAATAAAAATATTTCCTATTGAGAAACATGTTCATTTTTCATATGTAATACCATGCGATAAATTGGGTGACATCATTCTCGTGGATCTAGCTCGTTCCATTCATGAAAAAAGATACTTTGAGTAATACTTTTGTATTTGAACGCCAATAATCATTTATCTGCTGTAAGACTAACTTATTTCTTAGTGCATAATGCTTGGCGAAATTTTGGCGACGAATTTGGCGGAATGTCGCCAACTTGGCGATTTTTTGAAATGTTGCCAAATTAAAGAAAATTTCGCCAAATGGATAAAAATGACTCTAAATCAATGAAAATGACGACTAATTGTCGAAAATTCAATATCTTGGAAAGAATATTAGTATATACTATAAGAAAAACCTATTTTTTTTTACTGTAAAAGTAATAAATTCATTACATTATATACGGAAAGTCATGTGTTGCCCACATCAGATTTTTTTTTTCAGCTAACTAATTATGTTTTTTCAGCGAACTTAGAAAGCATTAGTTGGAGGATTTACATATGTAGAAATTTAAAATTAGTGATTTGGGTCATATTTCGATTTTTTGAATGTCCACATTTCCCTGAACAAAAAATCTGAACATAAATAATTTGAATGAAAACATATTTTATAATTAATTTCTATTTTCCCAAGTTTCACTACTTTGTTAAATTTAGTCATAGATATTTTTTTTCAGTTTTGGGTTGCATAGAATGGGTATCTTGAAAATTCATTATTCATATCATTATTATCAAATTTCTAGCATCACCAAGTGTGGATACCGTTATTGAAATGTGTATTGACTTAAAAACACCAAAACATTCAGAGAGACGATCTATTTTATATATTACTCATATAGAATATCCATATTCTACATTATTTAAATAGAATATCCATATTCTACATTATTTCAATAGAATATCCAGTTTCTACATTATTTAAATAGAATGCCCATATTCTACGTTATTTAAATAGAATATCCGTATTCTACATTATTTAAGTAAAATGTCCATATTCTACATTATTTAAGTAGAGTGTCCATATTCTACATTATTTAAATAGAATATCCATATTCTACATTATTTAAATAGAATATCCATATTCTACATTATTTCAATAGAATATCCATTTTCTACATTTTTTAAATAGAATGCCCATATTCTGCATTATTTGAATAGAATATCCATATTCTACATTATTTAAGTAGAATGTCCATATTTTACATTATCTAAATAAAATATGCATATTCTACATTATTTAAGTAGAATGTCCATATTCTACAGTATTTAAATAGAATATCCATATTCTACATTATTTAAATAGAATATCTATTTTCTACATTATTTAAATAGAATGCCCATATTCTACATTGTTTAAATAGAATGCCCATATTCTATATTATTTAAATAGAATATCCATATTCTACATTATTTAAGTAGAATGTCCATATTTTACATTATTTAAATAAAATATCCATATTCTACATTATTTAAATAGAATGCCCATATTCTACATTATTTAAATAGAATATCCATATTCTACATTATTTAAGTAGAATGTCCATATTCTACATTATTTAAAAATATCCATATTCTACATTATTTAAGTAGAATGTCCATATTCTACATTATTTAAATAGAATATTCGTATTCTACATTATTTAAGTAGAATGTCCTTTAAAACAATATTTCCCTGTATGTATGACTGTGCACGAAATGGTATACCGTAGAATTCAGTTGGTTTGCCCTCCCTGAAAAGCGCCCCGGATAATCCTCCTCTCCTCTACATACACCCGAATTTTCTATCGCATTTGAGGGGACGGATCGACAGAATTCTACGGTAGTACTGACCGAAGTTCTGCATCAAATATATAAATATATCTCAACTATTTGTTATGCCATGGAAAGCAAAAAAAAAAAAAATTCTGTCATACATGCTTACACGGTGCTAAAGGTGAGTGTGTGTGTGTGTGGGGGGGGGGGGGGAGATGGCTCGGAAAAGCGGCGTTATCAGTTATTCCAGTTACATAACAGAGCTCAATATAACAGACTCTATTGCGACATAATTAATATACCATCTATTTATTAATTAGTTTGAATTGCAATCCATTCCTTAAATTTAAAATCAAAATCCTATTTAGATTTTGATTTTAAATTTTAAAACTCGCCAAATGCATCGCTGAGGTCGCTAATTTTTGACCAAAATTTTTGCAAAGAGACAGACTCAGGAATTAAGGGTAAAATACCAAAGTGGAAAGTGAACGTTCAACAAATGATTCAATAGGTTCAAAGGATTCTGAATAAGCGTTTTAAATACTTTGTTGGACTTATCAAAATCAGATATTTTTCGTTCATTCATTGGGCCTTTGATACGCCCTAAATAAATAAGAGCTCGGTCGTCGATCGTTGGCAGAACGACACAATGGGTGCTCTTTCATGAATGCTGTTATCTGCACTGAGAGCGCGATCCTTTTTCATGTTACTTAATCTTTTCCTTCTGCCATAATTTTGAATATTCTAAATATATATATATATATATATTTTCAGCGCAGCCACCACAGATAGGCTGAACTCTCTTAAATCTTCATAGGATTTAAATCTTCCCATAATTCACTCCCAAATGATTCCAAAAGGAGGAAATGCAAGACTTCCCGCTGGTTTTTTTTCTTCTCTTCCTTCAGTATTCCCGTTGTTCCTTTGAGAATAAGAAGATATCCAAGACTATGGAGTCAATATATTTTCCTCCCTTAAATGTGAATCTGAGTGTTGAGGGCAAAAGTATTTCCTTTTGATACAGAAACTGGATCTTTGCCAGACATGGCTAGCAAAGTTT
Source organism: Amaurobius ferox (assembly GCA_951213105.1). Taxonomy (NCBI): domain Eukaryota; kingdom Metazoa; phylum Arthropoda; class Arachnida; order Araneae; family Amaurobiidae; genus Amaurobius; species Amaurobius ferox. The sequence continues at coordinate 147,392,299 of OX578135.1, read as the reverse complement.
GTGGATGCAGGGAGAAAATGCAAACTCATTTTACTTTCCCAACAATACATGGTAGTATACAGGAAAAGTATTCGAATTGGATCGAAAATTGTAATTCGAGTTTTCGATGGATTTACACGTTTGGAGCATTTTAATTCTAGAGCACAAATGCACAATTTTTAATGAAATCGACGTGTGTGTGTTGGTGTGGGCGCGCGCACGCAATGTATATGTATCCACTCTAGTTCAAAAACTATCTAACGTACTTTTTAAAAATTTGATAGCTATCTATAGGCGTGTTATCTATAGGTGCTTATTAGATATTTGCACGATTTGAAAAAAAAATAGACACGTCCTTTGTTCGAAATGATAATTGACAAACATGACAAATGACAAACAATTTTTTTAAAAAACTGAAATTTAATGTTGCGTGAAATAAGTCTTCATTTTATGAGATATTTTTATTTTGTGCTGTCGAGCTCAAATTCATGTATATATAAAACAAAAAAGATCAATCATGCATAAAGCATTGATAATGAAGCACTTTCCAAATGAAATGTAATCTGCTAAATGCATCGTATCTGTAAAATGCGATAAAATCAGCGATGATATATTTTTAATTATCACAGAACTACAATCATTTATTTTACTTGAAAACTTAAAACTTCATCGAAAAAAAAATGATTTTTTTTCAAATGACATCATCGAAGTATAAATCGTCTGGCTCTCTATGTAAAAGCAGTGAATATATCATTCATACACTTTTATTCCGGACCCCATAGTTAAATAATTTTGAGAGAAAAAAAATCAGCAATTCTTATACAACTCATCTTATAATCACTTGTTTACATTATGCATCCATTAAAATTAGTCTTCGTTGTAAAAATAATCAAAGTTTGATGATCATTTAAACTAGAAAATATTGTAATTTCGTTGGTGCAGAATATAGATGCACAGAAAATACGCAAAAATAAAGCGGTTTTAGGACGGATGCAACACTAAATATAAATTTAAAGGAACTTCAAAAATCACGATTTTTACTCTGCGAAAAAAAGATGGATGCCATATTTTATATCGAAGTGGGGCACGTGATCTCTTCATATTATATGGGTGTAATTATTATTTTAATTTTTATTTAAAAAACTAGCGAACATATTTTACTGAAATTTTGTTTATATATTTTATGGGATAATTTGAATATTTCCTAAAATTTTCGAAGCAATTTGTGAATTTCAACTTTGCTTAAAAAATGTATGAAACATTAGGTTTCGTAGAGTTCAATGTATTTCATTTTTTTCAACCCGGGTTCAATATAAAACTAATTGGGTGATATTAATCATTTACATTTCCATATGTCCCACCGACCGTCTCAACAACATTCTAAAATTTCATTTTGATAAAGTCATTTTTGCGACAGTTATGCGAACGGACAGACAGACAGAATGACCAAAGCCATAAATACTTTTCAGCTATGTTGTAAAGTATTAACAAGAAAGATCAATCGTGCTTAAGACATTGATTATGAAACATTTTCCAACTTCAACGCAATTTTATTTAAACATACCTAAAATGCAATACATTCCTCGGTAATATTTTAAAACTTATCACAATACTACATTAATTTTTTATATTTGAAAACTTAAACCTTCATCGAAAAAAATGAACTTCATTCAAATGACGGCATTGAAATATAAATTGCCTGGTTTAAACATCTCGAAAATATGATACATTCCTCGGTAATAATTTTAGAATTATCATAATACTACGATAATTTATTATATTTGAAAACTTCATCGAAAACAACTGAAATTCATTCAAATGACGTCATAGAAAAAATAACACGCCTGGCTCATCTCTATAAAAGCAGCATTTCATTCATAAATAATTTCCCATTCATGTCATTCTTCACAATACTATAATAATTTATTTTATTTAAAAATTAAGACTATGGAGCTACAAGTAATTAAACTCTATGCGTAAAACTTCATCGAAAAAAATCGTCCTTCTCTTTGTAAAATCAATGAATATTTCATTCATATTAGCCACGCAAACTCCATGGACTAAATGATTTTGTGTTAAAGAAATACAGCAATTGTAATACAATTCATTCTACATATTTTGCTGTTTACATTTTACATAGGTGAAAAATAGGCTTCGTTGTAGAAATAATCAAATTTGGATGAGCATTTAAACTCAAATATATTGTCATTGCGTTGTTTCAGTATGTAGATGCACAGAATTTAAGCAGAAATAAAGTGGTTTTTGGGACGGATACAACACTCAATATGAATTAAAAAGAACTTTAAAAATCACGATTTTGAGACAAGATGGATGCCATATATCATTTTGAAGTAGGTCACGTGATCTTTTCATATCATGGTCACGTGATCGCTTCATATAAGAGGTGTTATTATTATTTTAATTTTTATTTAAAAAACTACTGAATTATGCTATGATATACTTGATTATACTTGATTATACTTGAATTATGCTATGGATATGTGCATGTGACACATGCACACTTACAACAACGAGCTACTACAAAATAGTTATAATGACAAGAATATGTATCTACAAGTTATTTAGTCAAAAATTGAAATTGAAAATCGAGTTAAGGCAATGTATAAACAATCCAGAATTGGAATCGGAAACATTAAATTCTCTTATCTCACGCTCATTCCTAAACTGCATAAGAGTCCCATTAAATTTCGATCTGTAACAATAGGATGTAGATCTTACTTAACCAATGCAAATAAAAAGTTACTAATGGGGCTCAGGCCAGTTATTGCAGGACTCAAAAAACAGGGATCTTATTTTATTAAAAATAGTTTTGAAGCAATTAATAAGTTAAAGAGCATACCGCATAATGTGGTGTATAAGACTTTTGATTTTAGCAATCTTTACAATAACATTGATATAAATGATTTGTTTAAAATAGTGATAGAATTATACTATACACATAAATTACAATTGTTGATGTCGCTGACTAGGTACACAGCACTGGTGAAACTGGTCTTTTTCGAAACAGTACTTTACAACGGAATAGGCTATTACAAGTATATTAAAGGCATCCCTATGGGAGGAAGTTGTTCCTCGGTTCTAGCAAGCATCTATCTAGATAAGTATGAAACAGGAACCCATATATTAATTGAAATGGTCTACATGCGATACGTGGATGATGGGATTTTATGTTGTAATGATACAGATTTCAAAATGGATTTTAGTTTTTATCCACAAACTTTAAACCTAATAGAAACTCCTAGCAATTCTGATGGAAGTTTAAATTATTTGGACTTATGTATAGATAAAGTTAATGATAAAACTTTTTTCAGAATTTTTGATAAAAGAAAAAATTTTCAATTTAAAATAAACTACATTACACCTTGGTCAAGTAATTTACATAAAAATGTTTTTCGTAATATTATCATTAACCAATTGACTAGAAATATACGTTTGAATAGTAGGGAAAGTGATCAAAAGCATCACGATACAGAGTTTATAAATGAAGCAGTAAAACACGGTTACCCCATGGGCTTTGTAATCAAAATACTTTCAGAATTCACTGGGTTAACTGTAACTGAATGTAAAGACAAATATTTAAACAGTTGAAACTGAATCATAGGGAAAGGGACGACTCACGAGAAGCAAGAATGGATGGTGTTGAAATGGATTACAAGTTAAAAGTTTTACACATCGGACAGTTTTGGTAAGAATTTTGGAATTTGTAGAAACGGGTTTTTTATAGGCATGTTCATATGTTAGCACATTGAGTGACTTGGAAAGTTTTTTCATGTGTCTTTCATCTAGAGATTTTGACTTTTTGCCAAAGGTTTTTGCTGTTCGGTTGTTGATGGTAATAAGGCCATTCTATGAATAAGTATCGGCTTCCGGGAGTGTTGCCATGGCTTAAAGCATTGGTTAACCGGAGAGTAGGGGTCACAACTCCCCCCGGCCATTTGTGATACTTTTCGTTTTTCACATTCATCTTTTCCTTTTCTGTGTATTAGGTATTCTTTTTAGAAATTATATTTGTAAATATGTACAAGGGCAGCATAGCGCCATGTTTGCATATTTTACGTATGAGAAATATTTTTCCTGTAGCTATCTCAAACTTACTTTACATTTGAAAATTATATATATATATATATATATATATATATAAACTGAAAATAAATAGTGAATTAAAATGACTCATGATCGGTTGTTCCTACACCGATAAAGTTAATTAAAAAAAAGTTTTTTTTTTTTTTTGCTCTGGATGGTATAAAAACGAATTATCTGTGCTAAGATTTATAAATTTTTCAAGCAAAATTTCAAGATTTTAGATTTTTCTCACTACCTAAAGGTTAAGTCCTACAAGTATTCAAAGTATCAAGTTTCTACCTTCATCAGTTTGAACTGTAAACTCCCCTTATTCAACCAGTCTCGTTCAGCTGATGCATGATATAGATAGCAAAACAAGCCAGTAAAATGTATGTTCACCAATTCATCAATATGGCTGACCCGCTGCGAACTTTAAAAAATGACTTTTAAGAATTTGAAGAATTTCTAAAAGGAATAACTTCCAAACGAAAACTCAAGCTCACTAAGAAAGCTTCTTTTAATATACTCTGATACTGATTGTGATACGAATGGACGTAAGAAAATATGGAATATGAAAACATAAGACAGTTGGATGGATAAACATTATAAGGGTGATTTTCAAAAAGACCGCCTGTTCGATGTCCCAATCTTTGAACCCATATTTCATGCTAATAAAATTATTTTTTTTATACTTTTAGAAAATATATTGGTACAATCTATATATATATAAAGAAGAAAAGTGTGTATGTATGTATGTATGTATGTATGTATGTATGTATGTATGTATGTGTGTGTGTGTGTGTGTGTGTGTGTGTGTGTGTGTGTGTGTGTGTGTGTGTGTGTGTGTGTGTGTGTGTGTGTGTGTGTGTGTGTGTGTGTATGTATGTATGTATGTATGATCCATCATAACTGGAGAACGGCTGAACCGAATCTCATGAAATTTGTCTTGGTTGTCTTGGCAGTCGCCCCACTGAAAACATAGGCCATGTTTCGAGTTTCTACGAGTGGTTCTCGAGATATTAGTGAAAAACGACACTTTTCCTAGGAGTTCTACTCTCTAACTCCATGATTCAGAACGAAAATGTTGAACATTGTTGGTTTAAAACGTGAAAGTCAATTAAATCTCTTAGAGTTTTCTGGGAGTTTATTGAACGTATAAGACACTTTTGAAAATCGCAGGTTTGAGATATGATTTTAAATGGAAACTATCACCATGGTTTATTTCTCACAGACTTACTCAACAACGAAAAGTATTAAGAAATCACAAAAAAGATCAATCATGCATAAAGCATTGATTATGAAACACTTTCCAACTTTAATTTTATTTAAACATCTCTAAAATGCGATACATTCAGCTGTGTAATATATTACAATCGGCCCTATATGTTCCGGTGAAATTTTTATCATAGTTTTGCATGGTAAATCCCGAGCAACGCTGGGTAATCGCTGCTAATTAGCTTATAATTAATGAAATGTACTCATTAAAGTGTTTATGTTTTAAAAATATTATCTATTTTCTATTATTTTTACTTTCCCTGCAATACATGGTAATGTATAGGGAAAGTATTGGAATCATGCCGAAAATCGCAACTCGAGTTTTCGACGGATCTACACGTTTCGAGACCTCTAGAATACGAAAAACTATTTTTAGCGTGACGTCTGTGTGTGTGTCTGTGCAATGTATGTATACACTCTAACTGAAAAACTTATGGACCGAATTTCATAAAATTCGGTAGGTAAGTCACTTGGGTATGACCCTGGTGCTGATTAGTTTTTGGTACGATTCGTAAAAACAGAGCCCGCCTTTTTTTGCGATATGACCCGTAAAAATTTCATGTATCCACTATAGCTAAAATACTAATTGACCCAATTTCACAAAATTTGATAGATAAGTTACGTGTACGATACTCTGGTGCTGATTAATTCTGGTATTAATCGGAAAAGAACAACCTGCCTTTTTTACGAAATGGCCCTCAAAAATCGCCAATATAATAAAAAAAATGCTACGTATTTTCAATTATATCAATTAAATGCTTGTTTTATACGTAATTTTTGATGAGGAAAAGAATAAGAACAACTCTATTACTCTAGGACTAACCGTTCTTGAGATATTTGAGATTTTTCGCATTTAGTTATGCCACTTTTGGAAAAATGCGCAATTACCTAATAAAAACAAAAATTGAATTAAAAATGCAAATTTAGTGTTATTTTGTGCAATTAAACTCAATTTAATGAATTATTAAAGAAATAAAAAAAATGAATTTGAGTCTGCAGAGAAAGTCATGTGCTGCCCACATCATATTTTTAGTTTTCAAGTAATAACTTTGCACGTCCCAACTCAAAATACCACACTTAAGGAAGTCTTTTTTTATGCTTTCAAACTAGATTAGCTTTTATATATAAATTAAAAAATATGGTTTTATATTTAAATTAACAAAATTGCAAGTGATTCCTTTAAAATATGATTAATATTATTTTAAAATTTAAATTTAATATGTGTCCCCTGTACATCTCATGAGTGTTACCTCATCTCATGAGAGTTACTACTATTATTTTAAATAGGTTTTGATTTCTGCAGTTGCTAACAAAGCTAATGAAAGCCATATTGTTCCTTCTTATCTAGTATAAATTTTTAACACTTTACAACAAAGTTGAAAAGTGTTTATGACTTTGTTCATTCTGTCTGTCTGTCTGTCTGTCTGTCTGTCCGTTAGCACGATAACTGCCGTAAAAATGACTTAATCAAAATGAAATTTTAGTATGTTGTTCAGACGGTCTATAGGACCTATGGGAATATAAATGAATAATATCACACAATTAGTTTTGGATTGAACCCGGGTTGAAAAAATGGAATACATTGAGTCCTATGGGACCTAATTTTTCAAGCATTTTTTAAGCGGATTTAAAATTCACAAATTGCTTCGAAAATTTTAGGCAATATTCAAATTGTTCCATAAAATATATAAAAAAAAATTCAGCGAAATATATTCAGTAGTTTTTTAAATAAAAATTAAAATAATAATAACACCTCTTATATGAAGCGATCACGTGTCCATGATATGAAACGATCACATGACCCACTTCAAAATGATATATGGCATCCATCTTGTGTCAAAATCGTGATTTTTAAAGTTCTTTTTAATTCATATTGAGTGTTGTATCCGTCTTAAAACTACTTTTTTTGCCTAAATTCTGTGCATCTACATACTAAAACAACGCAATGACAATATATTTGAGTTTAAATGCTCATCCAAATTTGATTATTTCTACAACGAAGCCTATTTTTCACCTATGTAAAATGTAAACAGCAAAATATGTAGAATGAATTGTATTACAATTGCTGTATTTCTTTAACACAAAATCATTTAGTCCATGGAGTCTGCTTAGCTGATATGAATGAAATATTTATTGATTTTAGAAAGAGAAGGACGATATTTTTCGATGAAGTTTTACGCATGGAGATTACTTACTTGTAGCTCAATGGTCTTAATTTTTAAATAAAATAAATTATTATAGTATTGTGATGAATGACATGAATGGGGGAATTATTTATGAATGAAATGTTGCTTTTATAGAGAGAGCCAGGCGTGTTATTTTTTTATGACGTCATTTGAATGAATTTCAATTGTTTTCGATGCAGTTTTCAAATATAATAAATTATCGTAGTATTATGATAATTCTAAAATTATTACCGAGGAATGTATCACATTTTAGGGATATTTAAACCAGGCAATTTATACTTTAATGCCGTCATTTGAATGAAGTTAATTTTTTTCGATGAAGGTTTAAGGTTTCAAATATAATAAATTAATGTAGTATTGTGATAAGTTTTAAAATATTATCGAGGATTGTATTGCATTTTAGACATGTTTAAATAAAATTGCATTGAAGTTGGAAATGATTGCATTAAAATTGCATTGAAGTTGGAAATAAAATAAATTATTATAGTATTTTGATGAATGAAATGAATGGGAGAAAGTTATGAATGAAATCCTGTTTTTATAGAGAGATCCAGGCGTGTTATATTTTCTATGACGTCATTTGAATTAATTTCAGTTGTTTTCGTTGAAGTTTTCAAATATAATAAATTATCGTATTATTATGATAGTGTTAAAAATATTACCGTGAAATGTATTGCATTTTAGAGATATTTAAAGCAGGCAATTTATATTTCAATGCCGTCATTGGAATGAAGTTCATTTTTTTCAATGAAGGTTTAAGTTTTCAAATATAATAAATCAATGTAGTATTGTGATAAGTTTTAAAATATTAACGAGGAATGTATTGCATTTTCGACTTTTTTAAATAAAATTGCATTGAAGTTGGAAAGTGTTTCATAATCAATGCTTTAAGCATGATTGATCTTTCTTGTTTTTATATATTCTATTTTTAGCTTGACGTCTTTAGACTGTCTGTCTGTCTGTGCAATGTATGCATCCACTCTAACTCAAGAACTAATGGACTGAATTTCGTAAAATTTGGTAGGTAAGTCACTTGGGTATGATCCTGATGCTGATTAGTTTTTGGCAGGATTCGTAAAAGCAGAATTTGCCTTTTTTTGCGAAATGGCCGGTAAAAATTTCATGTATCCACTCTAGCTAAAATACTAATTGACCAGATTTTACAAAATATGGTAGATAAGTTATTTGTAGGATACTCTGCTGCTGATTAGATTTTGGTACGATTCGAAAAATAACAACCTGCCTTTTATACGAAATGGTCTGCAAAATTTTCATGTTTCCAGCCTAGCTAAAATACTAATTGACCAAATTTCACAAAATTTGGTAAATAAGTTACTTGTGGGACACTCTGGTGCTGATTAAATTTTGTTACGATTTGGTAAAGAACAACCTGCCTATTTTTACGAAATGGCCAGCAAAAATTGTCAAAATCTAAAAAAAAAAAGAAGACTACGTTTGCTCAAATGTATTAATTAAGTTCTTGTTTTATACTCAATTTTTGACGAGGAAAAGAATATATCACACTCCATTATACTTTAGGACTAACCGTTCTCAAAATATTTGAGATTTTTTGCATTTTTGTTACGCCGATTTCGGGAAAATGTCCAATTACCAAATAAAAACAAAAATTGAATTAAAAATGCAAATGTAGTGTTATTTGGTGCAATTGAACTCAATCTAATGAATTATTAAAGAAGTAAAGAAAATATGAATTTGAGTCTGTAGGGAAAGTCGTATGCTGTCGACATCAGATTTTTACTTTCCCTGCAATACATGGTAATGTATAGGGAAAGTATTGGAATCATATCGAAAATCACAACTCTAGTTTTCGACGGATCTACACGTTTCGAGACCTCTAGAATACGAAAATATTGTTTTTAGCGTGTCTGTCTGTGTGTCTGTCTGTGTGTCTGTGCAGATTTTGTAACCACTCTAACTAAAAAACTAATTGATCGAATTTCATAAAATTTGGTTGATAATTCACTTGTGGGCGAACCTGGTGTTGATTAGTTTTGGGTACGATTCTGGATAAAAGAACCCGCCTTTTTTTGCGAAATGGCTCTCAAAAGCCTGTATCCACTCTAGCTGAAAAACTAATGAACCGAATTTCACAAAATTTGGTAGATAAGTCCTTTGTGGGTTACCCTGGTGCTGATTAGATTTCGGTACGATTCTGAAAAAAATAACCTGCCTTCTTTTGCAAAATGGCCCGCAAAAACCATCAAAATCTGAAATAAAAAACTACGTATGCTCAAATATACCCATTAAAAGCTTGTATTATACGTAATGCATTAAAGCTTGTATTATACGAAGAAAAGAATAAGATCAATCCCATTACACTAGGACTAGCCGTTCTCGAGATATTTTAGTTTTTCGTATTTTCTCTACCCCACTTTTGAAAATAAGTCCAGTTACCAAATGAGAACGAAAAGTGAATTAAGTTGAATTAAAATAAAGGGAACGTGGATATAAGAAAGTATTGGAATCATGCCGAAAATCGCAACTCGAGTTTTCGACGGATCTACACGTTTCGAGACCTCTAGAATACGAAAAAAAAACATTTTTAGCGTGACGTCTGTGTGTGTGTCTGTGTGTCTGTGTGTCTGTCTGTGTGTCTGTCTGTCTGTGCAGATTTTGTATCCACTCTATCTAAAAAACTAATACACCGAATTCCACAAAATTTTGGAGTTAAGTCACTTGTGGGCGGGTCTAGTGCTGATTAGTTTTGGGTACGATTCGGGATAAAATAACCCGCCTTTGTTTTGCGAAATGGCCCGCAAAAGCTTGTATCCACTCTAGCTGAAAAACTAATGGACCGAATTTCACAAAATTCGGTAGATGAGTCACGTATAGGTCACCCTGGTGCTGATTAGATTTTGGTACAATTCAGAAAAAATAACCTGCCTTTTTTTTGCAGAATGGCCCGCAAAAATTGCCAAAATCTAAACTAAAAAGCTACCTATGCTCAAATATATCTATTAAATGCTCGTTTAATACGTAATTTTTAACGACGAAAAGAATAAGACCAACCCCATTACACTAGGGCTAGTCGTTCTTGAGATATTTTAGTTTATCGTACTTTCCCTACGCCACCTTTGAAAATAAGCCCGGCTATCGAATGAGAACGAAAATTGAACTAAAAGTGAAATAAATTTAATTAAAATAAAGAGAACGTTAATATAAGATTGCAGGGAAAGTCATGTGCTGCTCACATCGGATGTTTACTTTCCTTGCAATACATGGTAATGTATAGGGAAAGTATTGGAATTATGCCGAAAATCGCAACTCGAGTTTTCGACGGATCTACGCCTTAAGAGACCTCTAGAATACGAAAAAACTATTTTTAGCGTGACATTTGTGTGTGTGTGTGTCTGTGTGTCTGTCTGTCTGTCTGTCTGTCTGTGCAGATTTTGTATCCACTCTAACTAAAAAACTAATTGACCGAATTTCATAAAATTTGGTAGGTAAATCACTTGTGAGCGAATTTGGTGCTGATTAGTTTTGGGTACGATTCGGGATAAAAGAACCCGCCTATTTTTGCGAAATGGCCCGCAAAAGTCTGTATCCACTCTAGCTGAAAAACTAATAGACCGAATTTTTTAAAATACGGTAGAAAAGTCCGTTGTCGGTCACCCTGGTGCTGATTTTAGATTTTGGTACGATTCGATAAAAAATAACCTGTCTTTTTTTTTTTGCAAAATGGTCCGCAAAAATCGTAGAAATCTAAAATAAAAAACGACGTATGCTCAAATAGATCCATTAAATGCTTGTTTTATACGTAAATTTTAATGATGAAAAGAATAAGATCAACCGCATTATACTAGGACTAGCCGTTCTCGAGATATTTTAGTTTTTTTTTCGTATTTTCTCTACGCCACCTTTGAAAATAAGTCCAGTTACCAAATGAGAACGAAAATTGAATTAAAAATGAATTAAATTTAATTAAAATAAAGATAACGTGGATATAAGTTTGCAGGGAAAGTCAGGTGCTGCCCACATCAGATTTTTTAAATTAGGATTTCAAGCTCGGCAACAAAACGAGATGGATGAAAAAAGTCAATGGTAAAATTGTTAAGCATTGAAAGTTTTTTTTTTGTCTATCTCGATTGGGTGCCAAATTCATATTTCTAACTTTTAAATGCTTCGCTAAGGGCGCTGCATTAACTTTTATTTGATCGGACATGGCGTATTTAATATAGATTGACCTAACGTATTCACTCATGGACCTTTCATTACAAAATTATTGGAGTGCCTAATGACTTTCCTAGGTAGTCTGTATTTGTAATTTTATCAAAATAAAATAAATTAATAAAAACTTAAAAACAATCCTCTGAAATCACACAATTCGCATTTAGAATATATAAGGAAATTTAATAGAATTAAATCACGAATTGTTTTTAATTATAAATGTTAAGTTTCATAAATATGTTTTTCATGTTATTTTACTGCTCTATTTTCTTCTCTTGTTGAATTTTGAAATGCGTACTTTTATTTTTATTACGGGTAATAGCGGCTATTTCAATTTCCAAAGCGATTGTTTCCTTTATTTGTAAGTGTTTATTTTCTCAGTGCAATCATCTAATATTTTTTTCGTAGTCGGTTGTTTCATTTTCTTTTTTGCTCTGTTTTGCCTTTCATATATAATTTCGAAACCGATATCTTTTATTAATTTGCTACTTTTCTGTTTTCTCTTTCTGGTGGATGATAACTTATTTAGTATCTGAAACTAATTGTTTTTTCTTTTCATTTGTATATTCTTTTTTGCTTTATTTTCCGAAGCCGGTTGTTTTTATTTATTTTTTGTGGCGCTACTAAATTGTGTTGCCTTTTGTATTCATAATTAATTTTATAAGCAATTTGTTTTAATCTCATGTTTGTTTTACTGTTTCTTAACTTCTTAGATTGTTTTCGTTAAATTATTATTTTTTTTCACATGGGTATTTATTTTGCTGTTGACAGAAAATTCTGTGACTTTGCTGTAGTATTTTCAATCTGTACTCAGGTCGAAAAGAGACTCTATTATGTATAATGAGTATCTTTTCTACCACTTTTTATTAACTTCATATGATTGGTTTTTGTTTGAAAGTTTAACAAAATTATGTTTTATAAAAATTTGGCTACAGTGACAACGAATTTTGAGAAATATTACCAAGTTTACAAAATTGTCGCTAAATTCCCCAAAATGATGCTAAATCAACAAAAATGACTCCAAATGGAACATTAAGAGAAATGAAGCGATTAAAAACAATACTAGATTATAAAAGTAAATAATTTTATAATTTAAATGACAACATTGTTAAAATATTGAAATTGAAAATTGGAATATTAAATGAAGTTTTTAAAACTAAAATGTTGAAAAAAAAAAATAAATGAAAATATTTAATATACCCACTTGTTAAGACGCTCTAAGAAGTTGAAAATAAAAATTTTTTCACTTGAAAGTGTCTCATATATTAACTGTAGAAATTTATATATAATTAGCCATCTTTATTGACTGTCTGCCACCTCTATGGACTAGTATAGAAATTGTTCTCATCCACTGACTGTTAATATGCAGATTTAAATTATTAACATATTTAAAATGTAGTTTCTATTTTTCAGAGCGTAATAAAAAGTTTGTATATTAAAAAATATTTTTTTTACTTTCCCTGCATACATAATATAATGTATAGGAAAGTATTGTAATGGGGGTTGAACATTCGAATTCGAATTTTTGACTGAGGAGCAAGCTGTTGAAGTCCTTGAACTCGAATCGAACGTTTTTGAGGTCAGATCTATGTATGTTAATGTGTGTGTGTCTGTAAACATGTTAGTGCGTTATGCATGTTAGTCTGTGTGACTGGAAATATGTTAGTGTGTTATACATGTTAGTGTGTGTGCTTGTATGCATGTTACTGAGTGTATTTACATGTATGTTAGTGTGAGTATTTGTATGTACGTTAGTATGTGTGTGTGTGTTTGTATGTATGTTAGTGTGTATATCTGCGTGTGTGCGTCTATGAGTCTATGGATGCGATATCTCACGAATCAATAGAGAGACTTTGCGATCAATAGAGTGAAAACAATTGGCATAATTATTATAATCCGTGAATATTGAAACCCTATTCATTTTAAACTCAATTGAATCATTTAGAACCCAATTGAATATTCAAAGGACTTGCTCCAATTTTTGAACGGTATTTTGAAAAAATCATTAAGATATCAGCATTTTTAATAATGATAAAAAAAAACCATTTCAGACGTAATTCTTTAAGGGGAAGGTGGACGTTGAAATTTTTTTTATTTATTTATTGACTTAGAAACGTGAAAATTTGTATAAATATTCTTCTTAACATTACTATATACAATACCAATAAATTTTTTTTCAATTTTGTTGTAATTTTCTATATTTTTTTTAATTTAATTTTTTTAACGAAAATTTGAAAATGCCCCTTACGGGTCATTTGTTCACATTTTTGATTCCTTTTTACATTATGATCACTTAAAAACACATTATGAACAAATTTGGGTATTCACTTTTAAATCCCTCAGAAAGTTAATTTTTTAAAAATATTTTTCTGCTTTAAAACTTAAATTTAGGGAGGTTCTTCGTTTGGGATGGACGCTGTCCCACCTGTAAGCAAATGTTAAATGTGTAAAATAATGTTATATATTAAAACTTTTTTAGTCGATTTTTGCTCATTTCAACGTCCACCGTCCCCTTAATGTAAAGAGTAATACACTATAATTGTAAAAAGGAAAAACAAACATATCCACCAGTTAATTAAAAATAGACTATGGTATAAGAAAGTCTAGTTAAGCCACGTTCCAGTTCATTTTTATTTGTCTTAGAATCCGATTTTTATATTTAATCAACAACTGTGTGCTACTACTGAAGTGTCTTAATTCTCAGATTATTTTCCATTACGTACCATTATGTCATCCAGTAGCGTATAATCTCTTGAGCATTAATAAATCTTCAGTACAAAGTTTAAATATTTATTGTTGCCTCGGCGCTGGGATAAAAAAAAGTATAAATACAAAACGGAAGATTTAAGAGTATGCAGCACTGATGGGCTATATATATAGGCTTCCCAGATTTAAAGGGGATGGCTTTCACCATCACCATTCAGTTAATGAAAAGGGAAATAAATTGACTCCGTAAGACTCTTATTCTCCAAAGAACAACAGGAATGATGGAGACGGAAGACAGCGGGAAGTCTTTCATTTCCTCTTTTTGGAACCATTTCGAAGTAAAGCAGGGGTTTCGGGGGATTTGTGGCAACTTATCAGTGGTGATACGAAATGCATACGTAAATGAAACTATAAATATACTAACATACCCATGGCGAAGATTTCGCCAAAATATTCAGTTCCTTGTTTCATCCTCAATTCTTATAGTTTTATAGATCTCTTTTTGACTCAACTATTTAGTTTAAAAAATGGCTGCTTTATTCTACACTAGTCGCCTTCGGCGACCAATCTGTTCGCTACCCTTGAAAATTCTAACCGTGGCAAACTTGCTGGCGTCATAACCCCGTAGAGTTGTTCTTGAGACCCATACCATGCGACCTATCAGAAAGGTGTAAGGTAAGTATTTGGACGGTCAGGAAGTGCCACCCAGTTTAGACCGGAACCCAGTGGGGGCGGCATCCACAGGGACCGTACCTTCTTCCCCTACCACCAACCTATCGGAAGAACTTACGGACCCACATGTTTAACGTGATCGTACTCCGCGTGAACACAGCGGCAGTTTTGGCAGTGGCGGGAATCGAACTCGGGCTTACGGAGTGCAATTCCCGCGCTAACCACTGGGCTACCGCGCGGAGTTAACGAAGTTTGGTTTAGTTTAATGACGTTAAAACTAATAAAGACAGTAAGTATTATAGTACATAATCAATTTGACAATATTTTCAGCAATTCATATTTCCTGCATAAGCGACACCGGATGCAGATGGGGTAAATTGAACAAACAGAAACTGAAAGTAAAGAAACGATCGATTTTTGATCTTCTTAATATGTGAATAAATAAAAATAAGAAGAACAGTTTTATATTAGATACAATAACATGTACTTTTTTTTAATTAAAATTTTTTTGATAACTATTGTAATAAATACATTTTTGATGTGAGACCAATTAGATTGGGATGAAACGAAAATACGTATGCAACGGAAGTGACATAATATTGTTACGAACACCTAACAGAAAACTATATTGTCATAACTTATAGATCTGAGTCACTTGACCGTGACGATAAATTCGGTTACTTTGGCAGCGTTTTTGGCGACATATCGCTAACTACATCGCTTTTGGCGAGTTATCGCTTATCGACATATCGCTTTTGGCGAGTTTTGGAAACTTCTAGAATTTTTGTATATTGACTAAAAATTTCGCGAGTTAAGTGCTTTTTCCAGAACTTTCTTCGTCATTCTTCAGTTGGGTTGTAGACGTAATACGAGTAAAACTATCTACCATACTCAATATAGAACCTAATATGTTATTTTTTCTTCTGATTATATATATATCTTTTAAACAATTCTAGTAGAAAAATGTAAAATGTTTTAATTTTTTAACTACGAGATACATTGACATTTGCGCTATACGCCAGTATACGTTTATCGTTTATGCGAGCTCAAGCTCACCTACTGGAGTGACTGCGTAAACGTTTTTGTCGTTGATCCCTTTGTTGCCTGTGTTCCGACACGGGCGAAATAAGCTGCAATAATCTGCCGAAACTAAAAAATAAAATAAAATTTTTGAATTAAAAATAGCACAACCTTTGCCCCAAGTACCTTATGCAATCCTCACACAGAAAACAAATCAACCGTTTCCCTTACGAAATATACGAAAGGAGCGATGTTTAACATCAATCTATAGCAAGTAACAAATCACTCACTATGTTTTTGTTTTTGCAAATAATTATATGTCATTGAAATCAGGGTAGAGACAAAGCTCCAATTTCGGAATTTCGTACCCATAAAAACTGTAATTGATTAAATGTGGTGAATTGTTTATTGTCTCTATAGGAAATTTTCGTTTGCGTTGATATGCAAGAGCAACCCATAAAAATCAACTTTTTTTATTACATTCACGACATATTTTAACATTACTACTTTCAAGCCCTTTTCTTGACACTAGCTGCACGTTGCTCTCTTGTCCAATATGTTCAAGTATACACTCTGTAATATACACTTTGTAAATACATTTTGTAGTTATACACTTTGTAAATACACTTTGTAATATTCACTTTATGATATACACTTTGTAATATACACTTTGTAAATACATTTTGTAGTTATACACTTTATAAATACACTTTGTAATATACACTTCGTGATATACACATTTTAATATACACTTCGTAAATACACTTTGTATACACTTTGTAATGTTATAAAATACACTTTGCAAAGGATAAGGAAAACAAGAGCAGCGCAAATAAGCAAAATAATACAATAATGCAGCATACAGCTGTTTCGAAGATACGCTGGAACCCCTTCGTCAGTGCGAGAGAACCAACAAAGTAAACTCGACGTCCAAAAGAGGAACAGTTCGATTCCCCTTTGCAGACATTGGCGTCTAAGGACACCAATGTCTGCAAAGGGGAATTGGCGTCCAAGGACGTCAATGTCTGCAAAGGAGAATCGAACTGTTCCTCTTTTGGACGTCGGTTTACTTTGTTGGTTCTCTCGCACTGACGAAGGGGTTCCAGCGTATCTTCGATACAGCTGCATGCTGCAGTATTGTATTATTTTGCTTAATTGCGTTGTTCTTGTTTTTCTTATGTTCAAGTATGTTACAAGCTGTTTTCGAATGACAGATTATGAACCTCCTTGAACTCTCCCACTATGGGCGACATAAGAGGTTGTAACCTTTTATGTCCAAAAACCTTTCATGTCGAATACTGGCGTCAGCTTGTCTTGGTTGAAAGGCAAATTCTTGACAATTGAAGCCAGGAATAATCTTGCTCTGTGAAAAT
The DNA here is from genome assembly GCA_951213105.1 of Amaurobius ferox. Classification (NCBI taxonomy): domain Eukaryota; kingdom Metazoa; phylum Arthropoda; class Arachnida; order Araneae; family Amaurobiidae; genus Amaurobius; species Amaurobius ferox. The sequence continues at coordinate 147,374,817 of OX578135.1, read as the reverse complement.
GATGCGACTGGAAATTGTTAAAGATAAATTCGAGAATGGCTTTGAAAATTCAGTTCAGTTTTCAGTTTCCTTTTTATTTTGTCCGAGATTATTAAATAATCCTATTTATCTCTGCCCCTCCCACGAACAACACATATAAGCAGCACCAAATGATGCATTTTTCGTTCACAGACGAGAGGAGCTGGATGCCATATTTTCTTCAGCATCACCTTCCTCTTCTACTAGGAACGAAGATAATTCCTGGAAGAAAAGGGCCAGATTTGATCCCATTCACAAAAGATATGAGGTGAAAGGAGAGATTTCTCTCCTTTTTAAGCGAAAGTTGTTTTGACGGCTGGACTCCTGCCAGGAGACGATCCCGGATGAATTTCAAAATGTTTGCTGAAATATGTGCACTGGGCATTTTCAAGAGCCATAAATTCAGGATGAAGCAAAACGATGCGAAGAAGGAAGAAAGCGCACGAATTTATCCGGAATCGCAGGATTAGTAATACTGTAGGCAGTTGAAACTGGAACAACATCAACAATTTTGTCTAAAATGTTTAGTAAGAAGTTCGAATCTAGTGCTTTTATTATATTATGTTCGGTATTGTTCAGATCCACTTATCCCCAAAAGTTTATATCATATACACCTGAGTCTGACTGATTAAGGGATGAATTCCACTCTTCAAACTGCCGAAGGTAGAAACTTGAAACTTTGTATACACATGAGACCTGACCTGTAAGTAATAAAAAAATTCAAAAATCTTGAAATTGTGTTAAAAAAATTTGAAATATATTGGAATTTTTTGTTCTAACATTCTTTCAGCTATAGCTCAAGAACGGGTAGACACACAAAATTCTTTTTTATAACATCCTACATGGAAAAAAATATGCTAAATTTTCTTAATTAACGCTATTGGTATACAATGAAGAGTTCTTGAGATATTTTAATTTATAGATAAGCAGACTATTTTTTTTATAATTTATTAATGAATATATTTATAGTTTTTGAATTTTTTTGGTACTTAGTGTAACCAGGTTACGTTTTAAATATCGAAATCGTTTGTTGGTAATTCGTCATATAAAACTATTGAGAAATAATGCTATAAATAATTTATTTTTTGCTTAAAATGTCTGAAAAAGTTGAAAATAAGGCAAAATATAGTGATCGAAGATGAACTAGTGTTTCACACATCGTAATTTCCATGTTAATAGAATTATAAAGCGTGTATCATATTTAGGCTTAAAATTGAAACAGTTTTTGATATTCAAAGCTTTTACTGTGTACGAAATTTCGGCTCCGTCACAATACCTCCCCTATGCATTTTGCTATGTATGTAGGGAAAGTAAAAATGATTTATTTATACTTTTTATAGGCATTTATGGCATTTTGGTATATGAATTGAAGCCTAGTTTACATCCTGAGTGGTGAGAGAGATTTACATCCTGAGTGGTGAGAGCAATATCCAATGTGAAGCACATTTGCCTGGGGTCATGAGAAAGTAGTAGCCAGATGCAGGAAAGTTAAAATATTAGTGAAAAGTTTGGGAGTTAGGGAAAAGGGTTTTATAGATAATGTACAGAGGCTTTAAAGTTATACAAGGTACAATCAAAAAGTTCGGAGACTGTGCTGATATCTCCAACCCTGATTGGAATAGAGGGGAACTATTTTACCGTGGCGTAGAGGCAAATGTGACGCGAGATGTGAAAAGGAAGAAGGAGGTGTTTTTCAGACAATGCGTGTCAGTGATCTGTAGTCGTTTGCGTTCGTCGTAAACGGAAATGGTGTTTGAAGAACAACGTGCGGACATCCAAATTTTGCCAGCGTTTGGGGAAATCGTCGATAGAAATAGTGCACCTGCTCAACAGGTGCAATGTTTCTGCCACACCTGCTTCTTCCTTTTCACATTTCGCGTCACATGTGCCTACACGGTAAAATAGTTCCCCTCTCCTCCAATCAGGGTTGGAGATATCAGCACAGTCTCCCAACTTTTTGATCCTACCTTGTAGTACGTCTACAGGGTTCTTAGGAGTCTTTAAACACCCTAATAATTTTGTCAGAAAAGGTCACGAGTGTAAACTGTAAAAAACCCTGCTGTTCCAACCGGGAATAGAACCACGGATCTTCGTACTGGTCAGCCTATGCTCTACCGTTGAGCTACTGCGACAGAATTCCAAGATCATATCATCGAAGTGAACTATGCATTCTTCACCTTCTAATGTCAGATTGGCGTGCAGTGGCAATGTGGCTGACCACCTCCTGCTGTTTTCACCTCAGGTTAGCCTCCTGGTGCGTCACTTTCAGACCTCCGATATTTTTGCACTAACCTACAGGGTTGATTTGTTCGGGCGCCATTGTAAAGAACCGTTCTGCCCCAATCGGGAAATGAACCCCGGATCTTCGAACTGGCCAGCCGACGCTCTACCGTTGAGCTACTGGGACTGACTTGCAAGCTCTTATTGTCGAAGTGGATTCTGCAACACATTACGTCTATTTATAGTAAAGTGACCATTTCAGATCGTATGAAGGTGATTGCAGCTCTCTTAGCGGAGAATTTAAACAGTTGGGAAATCTAACGTGGCAACAAAGCGAGACAGACACCCCTCCCCCAATTATACAGTTGCAGAGTATTGTCTAATTACTAGGAATAAAATTCGTTACATAAGGCATTTATTTAATGCAATAGGGAAATGGGCGAAAGGCTGTCCTATTCAGGAAAGTTAAGATAAATAACACTTACATTCACAGGAATACTGATGTATAATTTGTTCGAAACTTTCTCCGTCAGCAACAATGCCCATTTGAATTTGAGAAAGAGTATAATCTCGTACTTTGACAATCATTGCAGGTGTCACCCCGTTACTGGCCCCAATGATACGAATTTTTGACAAGTGTTCATTGCCTTCCATATACAAGTTTTGTTCGTAGCTGGTGGTCCATTTCTACATTAGACAATGCTCGACAACTTTGTAATTGGCATTTTTTCGACTATTTCACTTTGTTGGCGAGTTCGAATTCCTAACTTTTTAAATTCACTGCTAGGGGCCGCTACAAACAAGGTCTGATTAACGCACGGGCCTCCGGGGGCCGCGACCCTGGTCCCCCAAATTTTAGGGGACTCTAAATATCGTATGTGTTAAAACATTTTAATCAAAAATAATTATTTATTTAATTGTTTGAATAATATAAACGGATAATGTTAGTTTTTACCTTAAATTTTGAAAATATATTAATAGTTTTGAATATTATACATCTTTTAAAGTTTTACTTTTAAATAAAAAGTGCTACATGTACAAAAGTGCCTTCGTGGTCCTAAACTTCTAAATTTGCTTAGTGATGTTTTTTTATGTATTTGGTATGAGGTGAGTGTATGGGAGCCCCCAATTAACATTAGGACTCGGGCCCCAAATTGGCTTAATCAGGCCTTGGCTACAATCCCTTTTATTCGATCGTGCATAAGCACTTTACTATACATAGATCTAACGTGTCCACACATGAACCTCTTCCTTACACAGTTATTGGGGGTGCTTAACACGTTGAGCGAGGGAGGAGCTGTTGTTGCTCTGTCTACCGTTCAGGCGGCACACAGCGGCGATCGCTCGGCGAGATGTTCGGTCATAGAGAATAAACAGAAGATAACACACACGTCGAGGTGACGATTGTATTTTACTGTCCATTTCGACTATGCGAAAGGCGCAAAACCATTCGGGCGCAATACGGCTAGAAAGTTAACCAAACAGGTCGTGAGTTTGTAATATGTTGTTGTTGTTGAGACCCAGACCGTCCGACCTACCAGAAAGGTGTAAGGTAACTGTATGGACGGCCGGGAAGTGTCACCCAATTTAGACCGGAATCCAGTGGGGGAGGCATCCACAGGGACCGTACCCTCCTTCCCCTACCACCAACCTCTCGGAAGGACTTACGGACCCACATGTTTAACGTGATCGTACTCCGCATGAACACGGCGGCATTTGTGGTAGCGTGCAAATCTAGCGCGCAAACCACGGGGATACCGCACCCGAGATGGCCAACAGCACGCGGTGTTCCGAGGTGGTCACCCACCAAGTACTAACCGCGCCCGATGCTGCTTGACTTCGGTGATCTAACGAGAACCGGTGTTTTCAGCACGGTACGGCCGTTGGCGAGTTTGTAATATGTCGAAAACCCAGGACGACCGGCTCGTCCGAAGACATGAGCAGCAAATTGGGCGTCCAGAAGTTTGTAATATGTGTAAAACCGAACCACATCTTTGCTTAGAATGTTTTAATAGCTCAGCTTCATTAAAATTATAACACGGACTGAAGCCGCCGGCAGTCCAAAGAGCTACTCATGTCCTAGGACGAGTCGAGCGGTCTGGACTTTCGATGGACTGACGCCGCCTATAAGGAAAGTTCACTATCAGTCCCCACGGACTGACGCCGGGTAAAAGGAAAGTTCACTGTCAGTCCTCACGGACTGATGCGGCTAAAAGCAAAGTTCATTGTCACTTCCCACAGACTGACGTCGGCTAAAAGGAAAGTTCACTGTCAGTCCCTACTGACTGACGCCGCGCTTAACGTGTTAAGGACTTTCCTAGGAAGCCTGTATATACATTATCAAAAACAGCTCACGAAAAGGCGGACTGCTATCTTTCCAGTGAAGATAATCCGGGGAACAAAAGAAGAGAAGTCGATTTTTATACGTCATTCCATGCACAAAAGACGAGAGGTGAAAAATATTTCTCTCCTCTTTAAATGAAAGTTGCTTTGACGGCTGGACGCCTGCCAGAGGACGACCATCGGACACATTTCTGAATTTTACTGAATGATGGGTGCTAAAAATTCTTTATAGAAAATATTTTTATACTGGCAGTATATCAGTTCTTCGCACGGGATATACAATAGAAAGAAACTAAAATTCACAATTTACAGTATACTTTTAATATTTGCAGCCTTTCCTTCTAAAATATTAATAATTATTCTAACAAAAAGGAATGAGAGGTGAGTTCTATCGTGCCGAGATAAAGGCAGATAGAAGCGCAACTTATAATATTATCTATATTAGATAATAGCAGATATGCCCTACGATGCTCGTGATTTGGAATATGGACAAACTCATGTAGTATTCTAAGTGACATTGTTATTCAAAGTATCCTATTAAAATAGTGGATTTTATTCTCTGAAGGGGACGGTGGACGTTTAAATGAGCAAAAATCGACTGAAAAAGTTTTTAATATATAACATTATTTTACATATTTAACATTTGCTTACGGGTGGGACAGCGTCCATCCCAAACGAAGAACTTTCCAAAAATGACAGGCATTTGACATACCCAATCCCAAACCGTTCAACCCCCTTTGCAGGCATTGGCGTCCATGGAAATCGCCGATAGAAACATTGCACCTGCTGCCGCAGGTGCAATTGGAAGTTCTTCGTTGGGGAAGTTCTTATTGGGAAGTTCTTCGTTTGGGATGGACGCTGTCCCACCCGTAAGCAAACGGTTGAATGCATTTTTTTCGAAACGGAGTTTTCAAAGGTTTTACATTTTTAAAATGCTCCATGCGTCTTAATTTTTGTTTCCGGTGCATGAAATTTGGCAAGAAGACACCTTTCATACTTTTGAATGAAACTGGGTATGCATTTTATAATTGGATTTTATTGAGGTAATTAAAAGTGAATAAGAACCTAATTAAGTGACGAAAATGAAGTTTTAATGCAGAAAAATATTTTAAAAAAATTAACTTTCCAAGGGATTTAAAAATGAATACCCAAATGTGCTCATAATGTGTTTTTGAGTGATCATAATGTGAAATTAATCAAATATGTGAACAAATGGCACGCAAGGGGCATTTTCAAAATTTTGTTGAAAAAAATTAAATTAAAAAAAAAAATACAAAATTATAACAAAATTGAAAAAAATTTGAATGGTATTTTATATAGTAATGTTAAGAGGAATACTTATATAAATTTTCATGTATCTAAGTCAATAAATAAATAAAAAAAATTTCAACGTCCACCGTACCCTTAAAATGAAGTATAATAATATTCGTTCCCATTGTACAAAATTATTTCTGTTGGCAGAAAAACTAAACTTCTTGGTCCCGTTTACAAACAAATTTACAAAAAATAAAATTGAAATTCCTTCAACATGTGACCAAATGAAAGCGCCAAAATAGTATTAGAAGATTTGCCCGTAACATTTTTAGTGTATTTCAATAACTAGCAGTGTATCGGTTCTTCGTACTGAGTATATAATATTAAGAAACTTAAAATTTACAATCATGTGCGAATTCCTTTAGTATACTAAATGATATTGTTAATCAAAATATACTAGTAAAGTATTTAATTTAATGCTCCTAAAAAGAAGTTTAAGAATCTTTGTTCTAGCTATACACAATTATCTACACGGGAAAATCTGAAGACTAAAACATTCTGGGCCTGTTTGTAACAAATTTGCAAACCATATGAAATTGAATCAATATGTGCAAAATAAAAGCGCTAAAATTGTATGGGACCCATACTAATTACATTCGCGAATATTAGAAGATATACCCGTTGTTGTTGTTGAGACCCAGACCGTCCGACCTACCAGAAAGGTGTAAGGTAACTGTATGGACGGCCGGGAAGTGCCACCCAATTTAGACCGGAACCCAGTGGGGGAGGCATCCACAGGGACCGTACCCTCCTTCCCCTACCACCAACCTCTCGGAAGGACTTACGGACCCACATGTTTAACGTGATCGTACTCCGCATGAACACGGCGGCATTTGAGGCAGCGTGCAAATCTAGCGCGCAAACCACGGGGATACCGCACCCGAGATGACCAACAGCACGCGGTGTTCCGAGGTGGTCACCCACCAAGTACTAACCGCGCCCGATGCTGCTTGACTTCGGTGATCTAACGAGAACCGGTGTTTTCAGCACGGTACGGCCGTTGGCCCGGAAGATATACCCGTGTATTAGTAGAAGATTACACGTACTACAACATATTAGTTTCTATCTAAAATCTTTGCCAAAATAAAACAGAAGACATAATAAATTGAAAATATCATTAATTCCGTAATCTTTAAACCTGAAGGTTGTAATTGATTTCAATATGCCAAAATGAAAGCGTTAAAATTGTATGGGAAGATACACTCTTACTACTTGTATTGTAGTAGATTAGAAGATATGCCCGTGTGTTAAAAGATTACCTGTATTACAATATGAGTTTCAAAAATATTTGCCAAAATAAAACAAATGACGTAATAAATTGAATTTATCACTAACTCTCGTAGAGAGATTACCCGTACAACAACATATGAGTTTCTAAAATATTTGTCAAACTAAAACAGAATTGAAAATATCAATAATCCCCATAATCTTTAAAGCAGAAGGCCGTAACGGATTCCAATATATGCCAATATACCAGTACTACTTATATTCTCGTTGATTATAAGATATACCTGCGCATTTGCAGAAGATTGTCCGTATTACGTACAATATGAGTTTCAACAATTTTTGCCACATTAAAACAATGACGTAATAAATTGAAAATATCAATAATCCCTGAATCAATAATCTCCAAATACAGTACATCACAGTGAAAATAGGACACCAAGAAGGAGTGGGCAGAAAGTGATGAAAATCGGCAAACAGAGAGAGACGGCAGCGAACAATAAGTGTTGTTTATTGCAACATGATACACCTATACACCGAGCGATGACACCGTTTGATCAGTAGGTTGTAGGACTATCGCGACCGGCGATACAGACAGCAACACGTCTAGGTACAGAGTCAATGAGCATGCGGATGGTGTCCTGGGGGATGACTGTCCATTCCTTGTCAATTATTTGCCAGAGCTCGTCTTCTAAAAGCGGTGGTGGCAGCGCACGCAAGCAACGTTCAATCACGTCCCAGGCGTGATTGATTGGTGAGAGATCAGGGGAGATTGGTGGCCAGGGAAGCACCTGGGTACCTTGAAGGGCATGTTGGCTGATGCGTGCCGTGTGTGGTCGGGCGTTATTCTGCTGGTAAATTATATTAGGCACCAGCTAAAGGAAGGGTAGTGTCACTGGCCGCAGCACTTCATCCACGTGTCGTTGGGCCGTCATAGTGCCCTCAATACAGACCAGAGGTGACTTATTATCGTAGGCAATGGCGCCCCAAACCATGATGCCGCGTTGTCGCGCGGTGTTGCGTTCGAGAGATGTTGTTGTTGTTGAGACCCAGACCGTCCGACCTACCAGAACGGTGTAAGGTAACTGTTTGGACGACCGAGAAGTGCCACCCAATTTAGACCGGAACTCAGTGGGGTGGCATCCACAGGGACCGTACCCTCCTTCCTCTACCACCAATCTCTGGGAAGGACTTACGGACCCACATGTTTAACGTGATCATACTCCGCATGAACACGGCGGCAGTTGTGGCACCGTGCAAATCCAGCGCGCAAACCACCGGGCTACCGCGCCCGAAATGTGCCAACAGCACGCGGTGTTTCCAGGTGGTCACCCACCCAAGTACTAACCGCGCTCGATGCTGCTTGACTTCGGTGATCTACGAGAACCCGTGTTTTCAGCACGGTAGGGCCGTTGGCGCGTTCGAGAGATGTGGCGGGATTGGACCTGTCATCACTTCGGCGCCAGACTCGTACACGGCGACTGTCATTACTAAAACAGAAGCGTGACTCGTCTGAGAACACGACCCTGTGACATTTCGCCATCCATGTGGCTCTATCCCAACATTGCAAACGGAGGCGTCTGTGCTGTTGGGTCAATGACAGTCTTCTTAAGGGGCGCCATGAGTGCAGGTCTCCGACGACCAATCGGCGGATAATGGTCATGGTCGATATGGGAGCATCAA